>CM076582.1:980356290-980743271 GCA_034641835.2 Pinus albicaulis | reverse complement strand
AAATTGTCAACTTCATATTCTAAATTCGACTATTGTTCATCTCATTGGCAATTTACTATAAGTGTTATTCAAAGAGTTTCGATCATATTCACCATATATATATATTTCTTTTTTATGTCATTGTAATAATAAAAAATGTATGATTTCATTAAGTTATTACAAAATAAAACTTAATCAATTATATTTAAAATATTATTAAAAGTTATGTTTCGAATTTTATTATAAAAAGAATAACAATTCTAAGAAGTTATTAGGTGTCATTTTCATATAGGGATTGACCTGTAAAAGGTGGATAATGAAGTCAATTAGCTAATGTGGTTGTGATACTTGAGAGCTAACCTATGTGGGGTGGATTTGTTGACCATGGTTGATAATGGTTGAAGATGAGTCACTATAGACAACCATTAATGTAACAATGTATTAATGTTACACTATTTTCACCATTATTACATTGTTACATTAATGTTACAAAAAATGGTTGTATTAGTGGTTGAAATGGGTTCACAAGGTTGACCATGGTTGAACACGATTAACCATTGTTGGGGCTGACAAGGTTGACCATGGTTGATCACGGTTGACTATTGTTGGTCAAGGCAATGCAGTCCATGGTTGACCTAGATTTACCATGGTTGACTATTGTTACATGGCTAAAATAATTATACATTAATGTTGACCATAGTGTATTTTACATTAACGCTAATGCTAATGTTACATAAATGTTACAGAAATAGTTAAATTAATGATAAAACTAGGTTGATGGGATTGGCCATGGTTGATGAGGTTGACTATGGTTAAAGAGGGTCAACGATGGTTCACCTTAGTTGAACATGGTTGACAGTAATTACCATGGTTGACCTTTGATTACCATGGTTGACCAGGGGTTAAGCACAAGATTATGGTTGACCTTAGTTTACCATGGGCGACAAGGTTTACCATGGGTGACAAGGTTGATCAAGAATGAACAATGTTGACTATGGATGAACATGGTTGACTGATTTTGACCATGGTAAGCCATAATTATAATAATATATTTACATTATATTAATCTAGCAATGTAAAATTATGTTGTTAGTTGTTACATTATCACATTAATGTTGACCATGGTAGACCATTGTCAACCATTGTTGACAATGACTGATGTTACATTAATGTTACAAAAATGGTTGAACATGATTAACCATGGTCAACCACATTTATAAAAATGGTTGAATGTAGTTGACCATGGCAGACCATGGTCAGACATATTCATTAAAATGGTTGGACCATATTTGACCTTAGTTGACCAAGGCTTTCCAAGTTATCTATGGTGTATGATGGTTGACTATTGCTAACTAAGGTTGGTTGTGATTGAATTTGGTTGACTATGGTCAACACATGGTTGAGTAATGTTGTTTAAGTTTGACCCTTGCTAAATATGGATGACCATGTTTGACAATGGCTGAAAAGGAGCAATCATGGTTGAAAAGGTTGATGAGGACTAAACATCGTTAACCAAGAGTTGATGAGGATTGATCATAGGTGATCATAGTAGGCCATTGGTGACAAGGATTCACAATATTCAATTATGGTTAACTATGGTTTACCATTAACAATCATATCAACCATGATTGACCATTGTTGAGCTAGTTGACAATAATTGAACTTCTTTTCCATGTTTGGACTTTGTTCAACCATAGATAAACTTATAAGATAACGGATTACTATGGTTAAGTATGGTTAACTATGGGCGAATATGGTTGACCATGGTTGGCAATGTCACTACAAGGAAAAGACCCTCCAACGGAGGTTATAAATGAGGTTTTTAGTGTTATAAAATTGGCCAAAATTGTCAAAAAAAAATTTCTACAACATTCGTTTATGGTTACAGAGGTTTTGGCAGAGCTTTTAACGGAATTTCAACACAACTAAAAAAACTGGGTGGCTGGAGGTTATTACGGATGTTTTTTTCATCAGTGCACTACTAAGGTGTCAACGCAGTAGTGTGTGTCATCTAAAAGGTGACCTAGGGTAGTTGAAGGTGCATGCACTGGGCCGTCAAGGTATTAAACCGCACCAGGGCACAGTGTTGGTGATACAACGCATGGGGCCCTTCTAATTGGTCTTGGGATTTGTGTGGTGCCCATAGGTCGTCTAAATGCACTGGCACATCGAGTTATAGAAACGCACCGGTGCGCAGTATTCGACAAACACACCATTTGTTTTAATTCGTATTGGTATTTGTGCGGTACCCATAGGTCGTACAAATGCCCCGGTGCGTAGACTCACATAAATGCACCGGTGCACAGTATCTCACAAACACACCGAAGTTAAAAATTGGTATTGGTATTGTGCGGTGCATATAGGTCATAGAAACGCACCGGTGCAATTTATCATACAAATACATTGGTGTACAGTAACTAACACGCACCGGTGTTCATTTTGTATTTTTTAGAAACATCGACCTGTGATAGTGCAATTATTGTGATTTTTTAAAATTTATTATTTATCAAAAGTCGAGACATCTTATAACAATATTTATATTAATTAAATTTTTATTAATGGATTTGAATGTGATGTTTGGATTAATTTGTTATATCATATCATAATTATTGTGATTTTTTAAAATTCATTATTCATCAATAGACGACACATATCTTATAACAATATTCATATGAATTAAATTTTTATTAGTGCATTTGAATGTGATGTTTGGATTAATTTGTTATATCATAACATTAAATTTTACATCTCTTCATTATAATATTTAATCATCCATAAATTTAATCTGTGGTGTTACATTTCATAGCAACAATGGAGAACGCAATAGAATAAATTAAAACATATTTTATTATATATATATATATAAGATAGTCATTATCATACAAAATGGGGCAGTTATTTGTATCCCTTTGTCTTTCAATTAGGAAACTATGTCCATTACATTAAACAAAATGCCTGATTTCATAGACACATATTTCATAAAATACAATGCCTTGCTTTGATATCCAAACATAGTGATCATCATTCTTCACTTGAATTGTTGTCACTGCTAGAGCTATGTCCATGACTTGGGTTATTTTCAGGAACTTTTTATTCACGATGTTGATTGTTTTCTTGATCTTCTTTACCTTCCATCTACAAACATAAAAATAAAATGTAATGAGTGTATGTACATTGGTGAGAATAATGAAAATTGCAATATTAAATAATATACATCAATGTAAATAGAAAAGAAATGATGTACCATAACAATAATTGACTCATGAACTATACACATTATTTCAAAACCATGTAGTATGTCATCTTTCAAGATTTCATCTGTTGGCATAGTTCCATACTTTGTTTCCTGCAAGTTTTATACCCCATAACAAATCATATATTTTAATATAAAAGATTTTTTGTTCTATTAATTATAGACAGAGCTAAGTAAAACAAGATCGATATATGCTTACAAATTCCACAATTAATTTCTGATATGCCAACATATACTCACAACCCATATTTAATCCAATGTCAATCAATTCATCTGATGGTTCTTATTTGTATGTTAGCACTTGTTTGAAGACATTCAATGATGATTTTTGTAAAACAACTTAAAAAATACAAAAATGAAATCTAGTTATGTTGTTATAAGGAAGTAACAATTACTCACAAACTTAGATATCAACCTTTTTCTTCCTTGTTGTCTTGTTTTATGCGCTGAATGGGTTCCATTTTCTTTTCTTTTCTACAAAAAAATACTTGAAAATTAATATTTAATGCTAAATTTTTTATTTATTGTATCTAATGATCGAAAAATTCAATGATTACATATTACATTTGAAGCACGTTGTTGTTGAGATGGATCCTCCTGCGATGCAATTTTTTCCATTTCTTTGACCATCTTCTTGTACTCCTTTTTGGACATTCCTATTGGCATATTTCTGATATCAACTCGTTCATTTTTTTAAATTTTCATAATCTTCCTAAAAATGTAACATGACAATAAACTATTCCATTTATATATTGATATATGAAAAGTAAATACAACAAAAGTGATATTTATAAATAATTCTAGAAAAACATTTAAAGGAATATTACTTTTCATTCCTTATTTTTTGTAGTTATATGTTTTTGCTATTAAAAGTCTGACATGTCTCATTGACCAATTCTCTAGAAACTCTTCCTGTAGTTTAGATAAAATTTGGTTCTTGGAATCATTGGATTGATTTTTGTATTGTAAGTAGAAAAAACATCTATACATTCGTTCCACTAGATCCCTCAAACTTTTGTAAATTTTTTCCCCCTTTCGTTAACCTCTAGCACCACTCTAGATGAGCTAAGGAGCAATTCATTTTCATATGCATGTTCTATTTTTTTTCTTTTCTTAGAAAAACATTTATTTTCTGAGTTGTTGGTCCATGTAGAACATTAAACAGATGTGAATTAATATATTGTTTGACACATGTTATCTAATAATTTTATGTATATTATTAATGAAAATTAAAAAAAGAAATTCATATTGGATCGATAGTATTTTTTCATTCACCTGATTCGTCCTTTTGCAATTTTTCCATCAAGATTTTACACTCTTATGGTCCTAGATCAGAAATAATCTTATCGATCTTCATCATTTTGTGGCTCTGCATGTTACACAGTAAACAATACATATTAGTTAAACTTACATATAGTTTAAAAATAATATTTTTTGTAAAGAATTTACAAAGAACTTGCCTTTTTTGCTTTTCTTGATGTGTTATCAATATTTTTGTTACTTGATCTCTTGTTAGCCATTTATTTATCAATATGAAACCTATACCATATCATTCATTAATATATTTTATAAATAAATTATCAACTTTTCAAGTAAAAAAAAAATCTCAAGAAACCAGTGCACCATTTATGGTGTACGCACCGACCTCGGTGCGTGGGGGTCTTATAAATGCACCGCACAAACAATATAATAGACCATACTGTGCTCTATGTCAACAAGGAGCACTGATGCATTACATATTAACCATCGCACCAACTAACACAAAGCAAATAATAAAAAATGTCTAGTGTTAGTTTTTGTAGCATAAACGCCCCGCGCAAACAAGGGACCACCATACGGTGCTCTCTGTCAACTAGAAGACCTGGTGTAGTGCGTTATATGTTACATGGTCCACCGATTAACACAATAAAACATTTTTTTGTGAAATAACACGTTCGTGGTGCGCCATAATGAAATAGTGCACCGATGCCCTATTTTACATATGGCACACTGATTAAAATTTTTATCACAATATTTTCATGGTGCACTGGGATAATACAGCGCACTAGTGCGCTAGGTTACACGGGGTGCACCGATAAAAAAAAAAATCTTTTTTTCAAAATCCACGCAAGGGCCGACATGGATTGGGATCCAACTATGCAAGTTGTCCCGTGGGTTTGATTTCTTAGGCCTATATATATGAATACAAAAACCCTATAAATCTAAAATGAAAAAACCTAATTCTCAAATCACAGAAATAGAGAGAAGAAAGGGAAAAAAAATAGAATGTGGGGTTTAGGGTTAAAATGGATTTTTATTTTTATTTTTCCTCTGAAAATGAAAAAGAAATTGAAATTTTCTTCTTACTGCGTAAAAAAAACTACAGAAAAAAGTAAAAAAAACAATAAAATTTAATCACGATATCGTTTGAAATTCTATGCTACAGGGTTTGAATCACCAGAGGTTTGGAATTTGGATTGTCTGAATACATATGTTCGAACGTATTACGCTACTCCACAGTGCTCTCGTGCTCTGTTGCTCTAGGTATGTCTCCTACAAATATCTGGCTGATTTTTTTTGCAAAAATAGTGAAATAATGAAAAGTGTTTAGTATTTAAAGAATTATTTTATGAAATTAGATTTTCGAAAATATTTTGCCACCCATTTTTCAATTTACCGCTTTTTTTTTACTTAAATAAAATAGAGTTGCACCTTTTCTATTTGGAGTTATTCGTCATCGGTGCGTCACTTAATATCACTGCGCTGGTGCATCCATTTATATCACGGCACCAGTGCACAGTAACAAAATGCATCGATGCGGTGATCTGTATATTAGCACTGATAACAAGAAGTCCATTTTTAATTCACCGAAATTATTTTTAGGTGTGTGCACCAAAATTTATTGTTGGTTTTCCTCAAATGCAGGGATAAAATATCATAATTATATCGAATGGACAATTCTTCAAAATCCAGCTCGTTCCATAATATTTCTCAGCGGAGTTCTCCTTATCCATGTCGAGACATAATATTTACTTTATATTTAATTTATATTTTCATTATATAATTGAATTTATGTTTTTTATCCATGTCAATCTGCACAGCTTAATTAAAGTTATAATATATACAAATTTGCAGGTTCTGTAGATTCATAATCGAGTTTAGATGCAAAAAATATTCAAACATCAGCTCCAAAACATCGGAAGCTCTTATCAGGAGCAGCATATCGCAAGGTGCATTTGGCAGATGAAAATGGATAGCCGCTTCACCCTGCCAATTGTAAAATATTGCATCTTCTAGCCACAATCCTGGGACATTAATGATGGTAATAATTATAATTTTTTGGTATATTGATTAATTTAATTATTTCAACGTCAAACCAATTAATCATGCAATATTGTCAACGTGGTTACTAATTGATATCATATATTTTGTACTAATCATGTTCGAATATTTTTTTTTTAAATTATTAGGATTCTAGTGATGATGAGCGACCTACCTGCCATCTTCCATTGCACTCCACGACAACGTCAAATCAAGAGAAGACCGAACTAAGAGAAAAAATCAGAGAGGAACGATGCCAAGAATGGTTGAATCAACCATCGATTCAATTCCCGCTATGTCCAGATTCACCAATTAGGAATGACAAAAACAATAGTATTTCTTCATAAGATGGCAATGGAGGCAATCAAATAGAGGTTGGTATGGATGATTACTTAAGGGATACAAATGCCATGGAGACAATTTTGTTAGATGCATTCCAAAACGGTGATCAACTAGGGGATGATGCTCATATCGCTGACACCTTTTTCGAAAGCCTTAAATTTGCTTCCACCACCCCTCTCTTTGGACTTGGCAGTTAGTAAAAGTCTACCCAGTTGGGGACAACAATGTTACTATACAACTTGAAGGCAAATTTTGGCTTGTCGAATGCATGCTTCTCGGAAATTTTGAGGTAAGTTACCATAAATTCCTCCCTTATATAAATTTGAGAAATATAATTAGTGCAATACAATGAACATTACAAATGATAAATTTTATGAGCATTAATAATTATATTGGCATTAATGTACATTTACTAATATATTTTTCCATGATCACCAACTAAAGGTTATTCAAAGTTAAGGTTCTTCCAAGTGATAATGTCTTTCCTGGTAGCCATGAAGAGCCAAAGAAATTGTTGAAAATGTTGGGTGTTGAGTACATATCATATCATGCATGTCCAAATGAATGTATTCTATATAGAGAAGAATATGAAAACAAAGATATATGTCTGAAATGTGGGCATGACAGGTATGATAAATAAAAAATTAAGGGTAAATCACGTACTGGTCCTCCTTTTAAGATATTGATGCACATGCCTATAATCCCAAGGATTCAAAGGCTCTTTTGTTACAAAGAATTAGCTATGTTGTAGGGATGACATGCCTCACATAGAAGTGAGTTGGAAGTTATGCGAATCTCAACTGATTCAATAGCCATGAAGCATATAGAGGATAGATGGCCCAAAAAATTCAAGGATGAAGTACGATGTCTACGACTCAGAATAGTCATGGATGGTGTCGACCCATATTCCCTCCAGAACACCAACTATTTTTTTTAGCCTGTAGTAGTGATCAATAAAAATATCCCCCCATGGTTGTCCATGGAGAATGAACATCTTGTGTTGTCTCTCATAGTTCCTAGTAGAAGACAATTGAAGAATATGGATGTCTACTTACAACCACTGGTAGATGAATTGAAGGAATTATGGGATGGGATAAATGTATACGATGTATCAAGACCCATCAAAACAGAGAGGAGTTTTACGTTATATGGCATATGTGCTTACACGACACATGATTATCCAGGCTTAGGAGTTTTCTCTCGTAAATTCCATGTTTAATATATTGATTTGTTTATATACATAACAATATTCTTTCACATATTAGTTATTTAATTTGTTGTAATTATTCTGATCTTCATGATATTCTTTAATGTGCCATGCATATTAATTGTATAAAATAATCCCGCAGGTCTTGTAACAAAAGGGTATTTTGGATGTAAATGTTGTGGACCTTCTCTGAAATATAGATGGTCCAAGGAGCTATGAAAGCCAGCGTATGATTGCTCCTAGGTATTCCTCCCAGAAGAACACCCTTACAAAAGCACAACATCCGTTTTCAATGGTAAATGAGAGAGAAGGAGAAGGATTTCATAGAAATATTCGATTCAAATGAGGAGCCTATGTTCGATGATCCATAATTCTTCAAAACCTATGTTGAGAAATTTCCCATTGGGATGAAAAGGAAATATATCTTTTATAACCTCTCATATTGGGAGCATCTTAAGATTACCCACTTATTAGATCCCATGAATATATTTAAAAATGTTTCATCTTCTTTATGGAGGCACATATCATCGAAATAAAGTGACACAATGGCTGTTAGGAAATATCTTATTACTTCAAAAACTAGAAAGAAACATTGGCCAATATGATTAGAAAGTACAGGATCAGAGGCAAGAGTTGGTCCCTCTAATTCATGGTATTTAAAAAAAGGTGATGTCCCATGGATTTTAAAAGAAGATGATATTTCTTTGGCAAAGGAAATTATAATGGGTGTGAGGGTGCCAGCTTCATATGGGTCTTCACTATGGCGTTGCTTCACTGTGGATGACCATTTGTTGGGGTTGAAATTACATGCCCATTTGAATCTTATAAGAGTATGTATAATGTCAAAAGCATGATTTTATTATTTTTTATATTAATAAATTTTATCACATGCAGGGATCATAAAACATAACTAATTTTGTATATTATTGCACGTGTTTATAACTTTGCAGTGTCATTATCCTTTTTTCATGCATGGGTTTGTGAAAGATGAATTCCCTCAAGACCTAGGACGTGCCATATCTAAATCATTTGCATTTGTATGTTGGATCATGTCAAATGAGATTCATGTGGCTAGCATTCCATGGTGGCGTCAAGAGATACTTGAGATTGTTTGTATGTTTGAGAAGAAACTGCCGACGAGTTTCATGGACTTGTAGGCTCATATTCTAATCCACCTAGTAGATGAGGTTGAATTTGTTGGGGTGGTTTCTTGTTGTTGGATGTTCTTCTTAGAGAGGTACATGAAGAAATCGAAAGGTTTTGTTCAACAAAGGGAAAAACCCGAGGGGTCTATGGTAGACGGGTACATATCGTATGAGTCTTTCTATTATGCCAGTGAGTACATCAAGCATATCGAAAACACACCAAGTGCGGTGATATGAGACGATGAAAGGGATGAAGAAAAAAGAGAAGGGGAGTTGCTCTAAACGAGTGGAAAAAAGCACTTGATAAAGAGTAAGCGACTTATAATTTTTCAAATTTACACAAAGTAAATATTCATTTTGAACTTCGATATAATGCATATTTTGATCTCTAGTTACTATATAATGTTGGTTTGATTTCATCAGCGAATGCATAAATTTAAGAAATCAATATATTCGTTATTTACAATTTTGAAGTGACACAACTGTGGGTCATATTATACGAAAAAAAGAGGATGAAATGGAATAGTGACAGGAAAGAATTCAGACGGTTGAATGGTAGAAGTGTCTTGATCATTTAAAAGAAAATATGCCAAAAATATACCCCAACAGTTGGGTTTCAAACCAAGTCAGAGAGAAATATGTTGCAACCGGTCATTACCTGCGTGCTAAAGAGGATGCACTAAACGTAGGGATTGGGTGCAGTAACTCGGTATTCATATATTTAATTTATATGTACATTTGAAATTAATATGACATCTATATTTCATATTTTAACTGTTGGGTTATTATAAGACACATGACACTATGATTTATTTAACTTTTTTATAATAGGTGCATTTTTTCCCATCTATGTGGGCATATGGACACCATTTTCGCACAGAAAATGTCGATGCTGGAAACATCACAACATACTATGGAGTGGAAGTCGAGTTCGATCAATCTAGTTGATCTAGCCACCGTGATCAAAACCTAGTACGAGGGACATTAGGTTACTTCGAAAAGATATAATATATCATTGAACTGGATTTCTCCTCTTTCCAATGTGTTATTTTTAGGTGCAAGTGGCAGGACACATTTGATCGGAATAATTTAAAGGAAGATCACGATAGTAGGCTGATATGTATCAACTCTAGAAAGATGTGGGATGAAGCTAAGGAGCCCTATATTTTCCCCAAACACTGCAACCAGGAGTTTCTTTACCGAGATGTATTGGATAGGGATTGGTGGTTCATATTGAGACATGACCCTAGATAAAAACATATTTTTTAGAACAATAGTGTTATCATGCCATGCGAGCTGCAAGATAATGAGAGTGATCATGAGAACCAAGAGTGATATGTTACATGTGTTATTTGATCATCAATGTTTATACGTTTTAAGATGGGCTTTTCGAAACATTATAATATGTATTTTGAATTAATTGATAATTTGCATTGTGTTAATGTTAAAATCAATATTTCACTTGATAATTTGCAATTATGTTGATCTCATAATAAAATACAATTACAATTACAATTTTAATTAGAATTAGAATTTTACAATTTCATGTACAATTACAATCACAATTATAATTACAATTTTAGAATTTTACATATACACAATTACAAATTTACAAATTTAAAATTTATAATTACAATTACAATTACAATTTTATAATTTTACATACAATTAAAACTACAATTACATCAATTTTACAAATATTTTACATATAACAATCACAATTAAAATTACAATTAATACAAATACAATTATCGTGATAATGATCATCTAAAAAAACACAATTAGCATTATATAACATCATCACAATACAAACATCAAATATACATCGATCATGTGAAATAACTGCTATCACATACACATCTATCTGCAAGTTGTACATTAAATGAACATATCTAACATGACCTAACAATATGCACATCATGATGATCACCAACATGAAATTAAGTATGACTGCAACATGAACATAAAATACATGGACCATATATATATATATATATAGATATAACTGAATAATGTCAAAAATATACAACTGTAATATAAATGTCATCTATCAGCTGGTGGTACATCATCAATAGTAGTACTAGTGGAGGTCTGCTCAGTCAATGGTGCAACCTTGACAAGATTATCAGTCGATACATGCTGATCAGGATCAGTTGTCGGCTGCTCATCGTGATGACTGGACATGGTCAATGGTCTAGCCTTCTCATGATCATCGTGATGACTGGAAATGGTCAATGGTAGAGCCTTCTCTCCATGATGACTGCTACTCGATGCTAGTGGAGGTTGCTCATCTGGTGTGGCACGAGGTGAAAGATGATCACTCCCCTTATCGTGATCATCAGATGATGCGTTGGTGCTGCTTGTGGACTGTCAATCATGTACTGCATCTCGACCACGCCTATAACGTGCAACAGTCCTCCTCAGCCACGTAAATAAGGTCGTAGCTCCTATGACATGCCGCATTAGGCTGTACATGTCACGCGGCATGCCTCTCCACATATGTAAAAACCTACCATCAGCTTGTATGTCTCACATAGTAGTGGGCCTGAATCCCACCTCAACAATCAATGCAGTGAGTTGGTCACCCAACTCCATCCTAAATCTACTATCAAGCCTACCGCGCCTAGAAAAAGGCGGTACTGACGCACCAACAAGAGCAGGTCTCTCTGCATCGACCTCCTGATGATCCTCAGTATCTGGCATATCCTGATCTTCATCAGGATCCACACCTGCATCATGTGGTGGTGCTGGCATGTCCTCTCCATCAAAAGACCCAATGTCTGTAAAATATATACAAGTAAAGAACAATAATTAGAAAATTTCATTACACAACTTAATAAAAACAAATTAAAGAACATGCTAGAATAAATTTAAATAAAATACTAATGGGTGAAATCACGAAGTTGGGAAACAATTTTTGGTGGATGGCCAAAATTTGGGTGAAATTTTTAATTCGTCATTCGAGAAAATACTCAACTCAGTTTCTCAACTGAAAGTTTTTAGAACTCTCATCCGAGAGATTTTTAATGTTTTTCCTGAGATTTAGATTGGGCTTGACTGGAGTTAAAATACTCTCGGACGAGAGTTAAGTATTTTCTCGTTCGAGAGTTTTATTGAAATAAACTCTCGGGTAAGCTCTCAGACGAGAGTTGTAAAACTCTCGGCCTAGATTTGTTTTAACTCTCATCCGAGAGTTTTATTCTTATAAAAAAACCCCCAAAATACTATCCCCCCCAACATTTTGCAAACCTATACACTGGAGCACTTTCATTTTCGAGCCACCATGAGCACCAGTGGAAAATTGGATATCTAGCCAGGTAAGTCGCGAAAATGACTTTTTTTTAAGGTAAATTTTATTATGTGGGCTACATTCTCAATCACAGAATACAAAAAATGAACGCAACCTGATTTTTCAAGAAAAATCCTACACTATTGCTCGTTGACATTTTCAGTTAAGGCGAGGCTTTTGGAACACTTTGAAGCGATTTCCTTCAGGAGCTTCTATGTGAAGTTTCAGGCTGGTAAGTACCCTTGTATTTTTCTTGTACACCTCTTTTATGGAGGATATTTGGTTCACTTGGAGCTTCTGTGTGAAGTTTCAGGCTGGTAAGTAATAGAATTGAAGCATTACACATATGTGATACCATAGCAGTTGTAAATGAGCATTTAAATTCAATGCACAGATGATTTCAAGTAGCGTTAAAGACTAGCGTAATGATGCATTGAGTACCATTGAAAGGGGAAACACTAATAACTCCACAAAGGTAATGATGGAGGGAAAAGGGCATGTTAATATATGTTGGGGTGAATGCAAGGTAATGAAAAAGGCATTGAGAAAGGTTAATAACAAATGTTATGTTATGCCCCTGCACCCGTGACTGGCCGTTGCAGCCCTTTGGCTCTGACCTCTAGCTTCTCCAGCTCTGCTGGTAGCCTGCGTCGCTCTGCATGGCCACTCCAGAGTTGTCCCTAGATTTGGTTGCCTCCCTAATCCAGGATCGTGCTTTTTCGGATCTCATCGGTTCTTTGGCTCCATCAAGACTTAGACTGATAGTCTCAAAGTTTGTAAAAAAATTGGAAGGCTTACATGAAGTTGTTCTCCCTCCCTCTCTTCCTCATATGGCTACTCTCTCCCTAGTAGAGAAGAGATTAATAGGATAGTTTACCGAGCTCTGGACCTCCCCGAAGATGGTTCAGAGATGGATTGAAAGAAACTAGGCAGATAAGATCAATGAAAATATCTCCATCAGGTTTTGTGGAAGGTGATATTACACCTTCCACTTTGAAACAAAATAAGACAAATACTTGATCTTCAGAAATGGGCCCTATTTCATGGATACCAGAGGTTCATACATCAATAAATGGACACCAGACTTTGACCTTGAACTTGATGTTCCGAATGCCGTCCCTGTCTGGGTGCGCCTCCCGCACCTCCCTCTGCACTGCTGGGGTGACGATTTTGTTAGAGCCATTGGAAATGCGATTGGGAAATTCATTGACCAAAGTGAACCAAAGGACAACATGCAAGCCTACGCCAGGATCTATGTTGAAGTGGATTTGGGCAAAGGTCTCCCTGAGGCAATAAAAATAAAATTCGACGAATGGACGCACATTCAGCAGATCGACTATGAGTATATCCCGTTCAAATGTAAGGTATGTCACGAATATGGTCACTTTGCTAATTGCTGTTCAAAAATTATTGATTTTGAAAATCCAAAAACTAACCAGCAATGCGAAACTATTAAAAAAATAAAACCAACTCAAACTCCAAGACCACTTCTCAAGTTGTGCCCCCGCCTAAGCCCAATTCCATGCAGTCCTCTTCCCCCAAGATTCCGGATCCAACCAACCTACCCTCAGCCTCCTCCCCACCCCCCAATAATTCTATTAACCTTTCCAATCCTTTATCAGCCATTCCCCCCCTGATGATGAAACCCCTCTTCCTCCTCCCAACTCCTTTAAGGACACCCCTCATATCTCTCCTTCCATCCACGAACTTGTAACTTATTCCCAAGAACCAGCCACTATCAGAATCACCAGAAACTCATCTAAGGAGCATGGAGCTAGCCTTGAAACTCAAAAAAAGTAGGGACTTGGTAGAAGAACAATAAAGCAACAACGTGATGAAAATTATCAAAAGGACATAGCACTGGGAACTTAGAACCCCATTGAAAACTACATATTGGGACAGAACAACAAAGACACTAGGTAAAAGGAATAGGGAGGGAAAGCAACTCTCTGAACAACCCTTATGCAATGATGAAGGTTCTCTCATGGAATATCAAGGGATTAGGGCACCCCTCCAAAATAGCAGCCCTAAGAGATCTTATAAATCAAGAGAAACTAGAAATTATTCTATTGTAGGAAACAAAACAGGGAAACTTAGAAATGAAGACAATAATAAGCAAAGAAAAAAATTATGATGGCACGTTGATTGAGTCAAGGGGAGATTCTGGTCGATTAGCTACCCTTTGGGACAACAACATATGGTAACAAAAATACATCACGGTAAATATTAGAAAACAACAGAGATAAAAAAAATATCATTGTATATAATGTATACAGTCCAAACCATTACAGGGATAAAGAGTTATGCTGGAGCACCATAAAGGAAGACATGAACAATGAGGAAAATAAAAACATTGTAATGGGAGGATACTTCAATCGAATTCTCCATGCAAACAAGAAAAGAGGAGGTTGCTTCAGTCATGATCCTTTTAGAAATCAGCTTGAAGACATTATGCAGGACCATGAGTTGGTGGACATAACACCAAAGAATTATAGGTACACTTGGATTAATAGAAGAATAGGCAGAGATAATATTATGGAAAGGATCGACAGAACCTTGATATTAGTCACTCTCCTTTCTTAATATTCCACAACTACTGCTAATGTGCTCACCTCTTCAGCCTCAGAACATTATCCCATTACTCTTTCCTTTGGCGACCATCACTCTCCTGGACCTATTCCTTTCAAATATAGCCCGATATGGAACGACATGCTGGAAGAAAATTAGTTGGTGTTGTGTGGATGCAGCATGTTGAAGGCTCACCAGTTTATATATGGGAGACCAAACTGAAGAAAAAAAAAACTAGTTCTAATGGAATGGGCTAAAGCTCATTATAAAGAACCTGATAAGGTCAAAAATGAAATTAAATCCAAACTGGATGAAGTTCATGACAAGATATAAATACAAGGCCTCAACCAAGACATCCTCAACCAAGAAAAGGATTTCTATTGGGATCTCTATTGAACCAACAGAAAAGAGGAGGATAAATGGTGTATTAAATCAAGGAACTTATGGCTCCAAGCTGGCGACAAGAACATAGCTTTTTTTCATAAGAAAACTACAGTCCAAAAAGCTAAAAACAACATCACTTCCATCATTGACGATGTTGGGCATATTCAAATAGATCAAGAGGCCATTAAAAGGGCTTCCACAATGCATTTTAAGGAGCTTCTCACTAAGAATAAAATGCCAGAAGATTACTCGGACTTGTTATAGCACCTCCCAACACTGATCATTGAAGAGATAAACCAATCTCTCAATAGAGAAATTGGAGAAGAAGAGGTCCAAAACGCTATTTAGACCCTGCATCTGGATAAAGTGTCAGGGCCAGATGGGTTTTCGATATCCTTCTATAGAACCTACTGGGATCTTATAAAAAAATATCTGATGAAAATGATACAATGGACTCATCAGAAAATGAAAATTTGAGGGTATACCAATTCTACATTTCTAACCCTCATTCCCAAAGAAAATCGCCCCTCCTCCTTTTCTAGATTTCGGCCCATCTTCCTTTGCAACTCCTCCTACAAGCTCCTCACAAAAATCCTAGCTTCTCGTCTTAAGCTCCATCTTCACAACCTCATCTCAGAAAATCAAGGAGGGTTTATATCCCAAAGACAAATCACTGACTCTATCCTCCTTTTTCAAGAAGCCATACATTCTAGCATTTTGCGCAACAAAAAATGCTTTATTCTTAAGCTTGATATTGCCAATGATTTTGATAGGGTCAGGTACTCCTTTCTTCTTGTTGTGCTCAAAAAAATGGTTTTTGATCAAACATTCCTAGCCTTAATCAACTCCTGCATCTCTGGACCCTAGATATCACCTCTTATCAATGGTAGACCATCCCCTTTTTTCCAATCCACTAGAGGTTTACGACAAGGGTGTCCTCTCTCCCCTTACCTCTTCATTCTTATGGCAGAATCCTTCAGCAGAGCTTTGGATCATATGATATGGGTGGGTCTCATTACCAGCATCAAATATGGAAATGGAGTTAAAAACATGAATCATTCCCAATTAGCAGACGACACTCTACTAATGGGAGGAGCTACCAACATTATAGCACAACGATTTAAAAATATCCTAGACAAGTTCATGCTCTACTCTAGCGGCTTGATCAACAATCATAAAAGTTGTGTCTATGGCTAGAATGCGTCCATTCAAACCTTACAAAGTATAGCTAATATCCTTGGTGTCCCTTGTAAACTAAATTGGGATCATTTCACCTACTTAGGCACGCCTGTAAGTATCAGCTCTTTGAAGGAAGATGTCTGGAATGTTACAATTGATAAAATCCAGAGAAAAGTTCATCAATGGGGATCAGCATGGCTCAACCCAGCAGGTCGCCTCATCCTTCTCAAGTCTAGGCTCTTCTCCCTTCCTCTATACCACTTTACTCTCCTTCGAGCTCCAGCTAGCATTCATGTCAAAATAAAATCTCTCATCGGGAATTTCCTATGGCAAGGAGGAAAGAATGATAAAAGGAAATAAAATCTTGTTAATTGGAGGCAAGTAATTCAAGATCAGGAGCATGGAGGTATTGGTGTTCATTCGCCCAAACTCCTGAATAGATCCTTTGGTGGGAATATTGTTTGGTGTCTTATTAATGGAGGCCAATATTGGTGGAAGAAAGTCTTGGAAGTAAAGTACCTAAACACCACAAGACAACATCTCCTTTACCACGATATTCCTAATAGGCCTTGCTCAAAAATCTGGTCCTTATGCAAAAAATCCATTCCATTCCTTGCTCACAACCTTTCTAAAGTTACCCTGGGAGGCAACACCATCAACATAGGAACTGACCGGATTATGGGACAAATTCCCATTATGGATAGGCCTGGTGTGAAACACATTCTACTCTTCTTCAACAACATGGGTCTCAACCTCCTGAGCCATTTCTCCAAATGGGACACTCAGATCCATATTTGGACTGAATACAACTTCCCTAAAGTCCCTTCTCACCTTGAATATGACCTCAAAAATCTACAATATTACCTTCATGGCACTGCACCTATCAAAAAAGGGAACATTGATGGTTATTGTTGGGACCCCTCTAGCACTACTTTTACCATCAAATCAGCATATCAGTATCTCTGTAGAGAAAACTATCCAATGCCAATCTGGCCTTTATGGAAGACTGTTTGGAAGACTGAAGCTATTCCAAATATTGAATTCTTTATTTGGATTCTCCTAAAAAACAAAATTTTAACCTCAGATAATCTCAAAAAAAGAGGTATTATAGGGCCATCTATGTGTCCAAATTGTCAAAATGAAGAAGAAACAATCCTCCATCACTTCATCTAGTGCCCCTTCGCGTCCAGTTGCTAGATTGAGCTTACCTCCTTTACTCAACCCTTCTGGGCACAATATCACTCGGTTTCTGAGGTTCTAAAAGCCTGGAAAAATAGCTTTCCATGGGGGAGAAAGAAAAAGAAAATTTTGCAACGGGTATGGGATACCCTTCCTTATGTAGTGATGTGGAATATTTGGCTATCTAGGAATAATAAAATCTTCAGGGACAAAGAGCCATCAACTAGGAAAGTGTGCAGAAAGTCTTGGAGCCTCACCATTGAAGCAATATATGCCAAAGGCAACTACCAGATTAATCACAATGAAATTTTTGTGGAGGAAAATATATTCCTTGGAGATTTATTGAACAGAAGCAACAACAACAATCACCTTATAAAACAACCCCACAGAACTGAAGCAAGCTAGAAAATCAGATTAAAAGAGAATGACCTTGCTGATTGGATAAAGAGCAGTCTCAGACCATCTCTCTTCTTTGACGAGGCTTCAAAGTCTAACCCAGGCATAGCAGGAGTGGGTGGTATCATAAGAAGTGAAAGTGGAAGCATCCTTACCACATTTGAATGGGGACTTTGCACCCTATCAAACAACCGAGCAGAGGCTCTAGCTCTATACCAAGGTTTACAACAACTAAAAAAGCTCAAAGTAAAAAATGCCATGGTCTTTGGAGACTCAAACATTATCATAAATATAATGGTCCATGATTTCTATATTGCAAACATAGATCTTCAACAAATTATTAGCATGTGTTGTAATCTTATGCAAGATATTACAGAGCTAAATTTCTTCCACGTACTCCAAATTCATAATAAAGAGGCAGATCTATATGCAAATAATTCCTATGCCCGTATCCCTGGACAATTGATGTGCAATGATTCTTTATATATTTATCCTCTTCCGTAATCATGACTCTTATATCCCTCAGATTTTATTCGATCCTCCCCTCTTGTCTATCAGAACTATGGTGCGTCCTTGGTACTTCTTTTCCCTCCTTGCCCATGATCATTTCACCTTGGTTTTACTCCTTTGCTGCTCTCTGAACTCTAGAATCATCTATATATTCCTTCGCTCTCCCTTCAGAGATTCATTCCCCTCTCTACTCCCCGTGCTCTGCCTTCCTATTTCCTCTATTGATTTCTCTGCTTACGGTGTATTTTCTTGTTTTATTCATCCAAAGGTGTCTTATGTATGTGGTTTTGCCATCTCAGTCTTCCACAACATTCTCTGGTGGTGATTCCGTCCGGATCTTCGTGCAGCTTGGAATAAATATTTGGTCTTTTTGCAGTTTTTATTCTAACTTAACTATCATGTCGTGCAGTGAAAACTGTATTCACTGTGCGGATCTTCAGTCAGAGCTTGAAAAAATCAGGGCCCATCAAAATATCCTTGAAACAAAGCTAAAAAATGAGGTTAAAATCTTGGATGACAAGCATGAGGAAGATTTAAAGGTATTTCTTGAAATAATATCCTCTCTTCAATCTTAGTTCAACAATCTCTCAAATCAATGCGCACACGCAGAAGAACCAGTGCAAATTCTGAAATACATGCTAGAGAAGCTCTCAGCTTCCAGTTCCAGCTCCAACAACTTAAGGAATGCAAGAAATAATGAAAACCTTCAGGTTTCCACAATGCGCCACATAAACCACATCAATAATGACTAATATGCCACTATTTTAGCATGTCTTGCAAATATTTTTTGCTTCTTTTTCAGTTTGTCTGAATCTATGCATCTATGGTATTTCAGTTTTATTCGAAAACTAGAATCAAGGGAAATGTAATTCTCAGTTGTAGTCATTTCCTCTATTGCTCCATAAGAAATATAGCATGTAATCATGGAGTTTTAGCTCCTCTTAATTTTTGGAATACAATATAGCAACTAATTATGTTAAAAAAAAAAAAACAAACTTTATGTCAAAGTATTATACAAGTCGAATTATTAGAGGTCAAAATTTTGATAGTAGTAGAGGTCTCCATCCTTCAATCGCACAATACACCCACAAATTGCAGTTACATTAGAATATCATGGTGACATACGATTCAAGACCCCTAAACTGTGACCAAGCGTGTGAAAAATACAATGTGCATTTCCAACATGTGATTGGTCCTGCATACTCTGCCTCCAAGTTGCAAATAGCACTGAAAATATGTAGTGGTCTTAGAAATTAAATTGGGTTATGTGCTAGAGATTTAATTTGTGACTATGAGTAGGTCCAATATTTCATTTATAGCTTACAATGAGATTGAAACTGAAAAGTGTGACTTGCACTGTAACTAAGATTCATGACTGAGCCTTGAGGTCGCAAGTCGAATATATTATCTTCATTGAGATAAACTCATGATCTATGGTTGACTACGAACAATAATATAGAACTAGGCCTGAATCTGTAACATATGACTCCCTCTCTTAATGTGACTTTAAAAATAAGGTTAGAGATAGCCACCTTAGTTATCGAGTATTACAAGCCAACTTTGCAGAAGATACATCTTCTTTCATAATGAATCTATGAAATGGAACAATATAAAATGTCTCACCAATGGATGGAAAATTATTGTGTATAAATTATTGATCGTTCTTTGAGAACAGATATTGACTTTGCAATAGCAGGCAAGTATATTAGTTTCTATATTGATTTACTATAACAACTTCAATGCATTCTTTGAGGGAAGGTTTCAATTTTTTGGATAAAAATGTCCTCAATGGCTTGGATATTATCACCACGTGGACTTGGAAGATAACTCAAAAAAGGTGAACTTGGAAAAGGAATTATAACAACATGTGCATCTTCATAAGAACATATTTCATGCAACTGTGACACTTTGAATATTCTGGATCAAGAAAGTCCCATTTAAATAGTTTTATGGACAATCACTCTAACATTGCAGTTCCTTCTTGTGGTCCCATTACAATGCTTCCAAAGTATTCTTGGATTTCATGAGAGATAATGCAATGCTTAGTTTTCAACTAGTAATTTATTACTCGTTGAGTAATTCTTGCACAATTTTTAAGACATGTGGTGGTGCATGTATATTTGGGTATAATTTCTTACCTAATGAGATTAACATTTGACATATCCCTTAAATTTTATTGACCTTCTTTTGAAACATGATATAATCTAACATTGTGTTTTAGTTATCTTGCAACTTCTTTATAAAATAATTCTTAGGTTTTCATATGAATGTAGGATTGTAAATTACATTAAAGTATCCAAGTAGTATTTTATTATTGTCTTAAGAAGAGGAAAAACACATTGCGAAGGAGGTCCATCTACAATTCTATTATAACCCCGAACTATATTATTGAATTTTGTAGAATAGATGAACATGGTATAATATTTAATATCATGAAAAACACTACAGTACATGACAAGAAATAAAAATTCCAATAATGAGATTAACATTTGACAGATCCCTTGAATTCCCTTGACCTTCTTTTGAAACATGATCCAGGATAGCATTGTTCTTTAGTTGACTTGCAACTTCTTTAAAAATGAATTCTTAGTTTTCATATGAATGTAGGATTGTAAATTGCATTATAGGATCCAAGTAGTATTTTATATTGTCTTAAGAAGAGGAAAAATAACATAGCGAAGGAGGGTCATCTATAATGCTGGTATAACCCTAAACTATACTATTGAATTGTGTAACATATATTAACATGGTATAATATTTAATATCATGACAAACACTGAAGTACATGGCAAGAAATAAATAGGACGATAATTATTTCATTGAGTTGAAATGTTTATCCTCTCGACACTCATGTCAAGAAGCCATTTTGAAAACTACAGAGGTCAATAATTGGTAAGTTAAAGAGTTTCCATTTGACTCAGTTAAATACAGTGAGGCTCATAGGTACAAAACAAAATAACCAATTTTGGATTCATTTGGACAAGATGACCAAAAAATAATAGTATAATTCAAATTCCTATTTCCAGGGTTGAAATATCTAAAAAACAAGCCTCTATGATCAGAAATGGAGGATGTTGTTATTTAGTGTTTATAATTGAAAGTGGTCTAAGAAAAAAAAAAATTCTATGAAAGATGAGGCATGTAAAGTTAAAGTTTGAAATTATTACCTTCTCAATTGAAAAAGGGAACAATATGAAATTGGATCAATCAAGGACCATGAGCCCATTAAAATTCATTCCCCCAAGGAGGAATTATCTTTACTGAAATATCAAAAAAGGCTTGTGTGATCGACAAAGGAGTTGTTTCAATTCAAACATATATGAACTAGAAAATACTTGAGATATGATATGCCTATAAATAATTTGAATATTTCATTTTTTTATTTCTTGTTGTTGTATCAGCTAGTGATTCCTCCTGATCTAGGAACTGTCCCTTGTCATAATATACAATAAACACCTGCCTCACAGTGAAAATTTTGAATGCATCATGGAAATGTCTTGGAGGAAATCCAAGGGGAATCAAGGTTAATTAGGTAGTAATAAACCCTAGAACAGGTGGTATGGTAGAGTCTGGGACTCATACTCATAAGAAAAAATATAGATCACAATTATTACTACCTAAAGGAAAACCTTGAGGGAAAAAATAAACCCAAAATTTTTATGACATATGTTGGTATGGATCACAAATAATACGACATAACCCATACCAAAATTTTCTTAGATAAAAAAAATGTCACAAGAAGGTGAAAATTATAATAAATATAGGACTAATATGCATGTATATGGGAAATCACATGTTTGAAATAGAAGTTCAAGAACTAATAGTGGCTCAACATACTAGAAGAGAAACACACACATATTTTATTTTATCATGCCCATTGGTAGATTGAAAACCTTATTTTATGGAATGCATGTAAAATGTGTTCAAGTGTATTCATCAATTTGGCCTCAAATTAATGCCTAAACCATTGGTCATAGTCAAGAAATGTAGCCTTCAGTGCTTCATCATGGAATATAACTATATCCATTTCTACTCGTAATGATCCTGCACAAACAACATAAAATGACAATATTGTGGTGCATAAAGGGATTATATAGGGGTCCAAAGTAGTATCTCTCTTTGAATCCATTTTTTATGTTTCTACTATTATCCTTTGGCTACAAATATGTATGATCAATGTAATTTTTTTGCAAGAAGAAGAGAGGGAGCGAGAATATTAACCTTTGTGGAGGAGAATGAGATCAAGTTGAAATCATCAAGCTTTGATTTCCAACTGACCAAAAATGTTCCTTGCAATGCATCTCTTCCAAGATAATAATCTTGTGGGGCATCAATGTTAGCTAAGGGTTTATCACGAAGGTTGTGAAACTAGTGTTGGGAAAAATACTGAGAGGGGGGGGTGAATCAGTATTTACTGCATATTCAAAACTTTTTACTTTTTCACTCTCTAAAACCCATACGCTACTTTCCTTTAGTAAACTCGCGTATACACGCAGATATCCTTCATACAACTAGCGTATTAGCAGAGATCTAAATATGCAGATATTTATTAACTTAGTCCTTTGCAATATTCATTCATCTAATGTTAAGATAGCAGTAAACATGTGTAGTAACAACAGAATAAACCATCACACAAACCATCACACATGAACACCAGGATTTTTAGGTGGAAACCCAAGTCGGGAGAAAACCACCGCTGCAGTTGCTCAGCCTTCAATATTTTATTATAGAGAAAACATCTTACAACATATGTGCTGGTGCAGACTCTACCGGCACGCAGGCACCCACCTGCGCTCGTTTACCAGCCTCTCCTGGAAGGGAGCTCCAACCCCCTGACTCGTTTACCAGCCTCTCCTGGAAGGGAGCTACGACCCCCCGATCTCGTTTACCAGCCTCACCTGGAAGGGAGCAACGACCCCCTGACTGAAGGCTACAACCCTCAGCACCTCTATGGACCACGTTTCATCAATTTTCACACTGGATCCAAAGCTTCCACTAGGAAACCACTTGCAGGCCACGTTTCATCATATTTTCAGACTGGACCCACTCCATCCTTTTAAGCACAGTCAACCATCAAACAGATACATATAACTCACTGACAGATATCAGTAAACCAGCATAATAGATTAGACAATTCTTACCACAGACTTCAGCAAACCCTAGTTTGCATACGCACTTTCCTTTCACTGATGTGGCGTATATACGCGCATTTGTCCACACAAACCAGCGTATACTTCAGTACAAATTATAGAGCTAATTTCACTGCGCATACGCGCTTTATCTTCAGCGAAGCCGCGTATATACGCGCTTCTTCTGCGGCAAAGTAGCGTATAGATCTTCAACCATTACAGAGCTGCATACTTCTTCAGATCAGACATTCAGTTCAGATTCAACCCTTTACTTCAGATAGATGTTCGCGTCATCACAAATCTAATCACTCCATAAACAGATCTAGTAGATACAAATACATTTCAGATCTAGATCCCCTTCTACATCATTTTCTTCATTGGTGCATTATAGATTCAGATCTATCATCAAGCCTTTACCCTTTCCATACAGATATACTTCATAGAGAAGTATTCATTCAAGCTCAGACATCTTGCATCCACGCTCATCCTTTGCATAATTAATTTCATCTCTTTATATAGGTTTATCCTTTTTCAATACCATGAGCCAAAGCAATATTACTTTCGATGGTATTCCTGGACGGGGTCAATTAGGCGGATCATTACCCAATACAATGGGTCAATACCATGGTGGTTACCCTTGGTTTTGCACTTTTTGAGCGCTTTTGCCCATACGTGACTTGGAACGTTATTTTCCGCGTGCATACGCGACTTCCCCTAGGCAAATCTGCGTATGCCTTGAGACATACTCTTTTTATCATAGATCTAGCACAAACTGAATTTCTTTCTTCATTCCCTTCTGTACTCACTGTAGATGCATCAGATTTACTTCATCAAGAACATATTCTATCAAGCACAACTTCATCAAGTAAGTTGCCATCTTCTTCATCAAGTGGGTTGCCATTCAAGGACAACACTCAGCATCATATTTCTAACAAACATCATTTCATATCAGATTTACATCATTTACCAAGTCCATCAGGTCAAGACAAACTTCATCAGGTGGTTTTCCATCAAGGACAACACATGTCAACTATCTCATGTCTTCATCTTCATTGAGTGGGTTGCCATCAAGGACAACACTCTGCATCATATTGCCAACAATCTCCTCCTTTGGACTTGATGGCAACCACGATGGTGTTTGGTTACCACAACAGATAGGTACATTAAGAATACAATGACACCATGTCACTCTCTCCATTTTTGACACCATTCTTTCTCTTCATTCAAACACCATGTCACTCTCCCCCTTTGACATCAAGGGCAAAGGGCGGATCAAAACCAACACACTCTCCCCTTTTCTCCTCATGTAGAAGAAGCGTTCTGCAGATCTGATATATACTGAAGTGACCAAGCTCCCCCTGAGTTCATGCTGAATCTTCAAACATATTTTTCAATGAAGTACATGACTCTATGAACTTCCTATCACCAAAGACTCATACTTACATCAAATATCCAGCCAAGTGGATTTACATATGAGACTCAAGTACCCAACCAAGTGGGTTTACACATTTCAACTCAGCTACCCAACCAAGTGGGTTTACAAAATTTGACTCGGCTACCCAACCAAGTGGGTTTACAAATTTGACAAGTCCTTACATGACTGAATATTACAAATTTACATTATGGGTCTCAACAAGACTTTTTCATCAAATTACAAATATGACCATTTATGACCAACACCAGAAAGTCCTCAAGAAAGAGAACATATTTCAGAATCAACATAATGCCAACAATGCATTATACTCAGCAAGGCCAATGCTCCCCCTGAATCTGTGCATCCAAGCATCCTTTCCATATGACTAAGGCTCCCCCTTAGTTTGTGCATTCTGAACACTTTCACCAACAAATCATCAAGGCATCTTTATCAAAACATTAGAAATAGAATTATGAGAACTGGAACACCACCAGAGATACCAAACAGTATCAGAGATACCAAACAGCACTGCAGCTGTGCTGAAGAGAGCTGACTCCAAACAAAAAAATGTCAGCAATCAGACATACGCGGTTTTCTGTGCATGAACTCGCGTATATACGCGACTGTGTTTCAGGAAACCCGCGTATCCAATACCATCTTCTAAATTTTAACTAGATCTGATCCTCTGTGAGAAAAAGACAGTGTTCAGCTTCTTTCTGGGATATTTGAATGCTTCCCTGGACTACAGATAGATAGAACAGTGTAGTTGTGTCTTCAAGCATCATCCAACGATTGTAGCATAAGCACATTAGTAACCAAGCCTTCAGATTCTTTGCAGCATCAATACAATCTTTCCAAGAGAGATTATCATACCAGAACAACATCTTCAAATATGTGTCAAGCAATCATCCATGTGGTCCAATATCACCATGATCTTCAAGATTTAACATGAAGTAACATATGTAGGCAAAAGATCTCAACCATAGTAACAAACTCTACATGATCTATTCTTATTTCTGAATCAAACGACATCCAACTCATCCATGTGTGAGCACAAAAGATACTTATCAGCAACCAGGGCTCAAAATATCATCATAATAAACCATGTACCAAGTCATCATCATTTGAGCATGAGTATCACAAAAACCAAAGAATAAGTAGTCATATTGCCAACAATGCAATCATTAGTATTCAACCTGCTGCTCCCCCTGAACTAGTGCTCCTCCTTAACTAGTGCAACCTGAATACCTTTATCAGCAAGTCATCAGCAACAATCTCTGCATGATCTGTCCTTATCTCTGATTTATAAGACTTTCATCTCAGCAACGAATACTCTTCATCATCAAGCAACTAGGACTCATCCATAATCTTCAACATAAGTAACCAAGTATCATGTCATCATTATTTAAAAATGAGAAATTAAGCTGATATAGAGTCAATAATACAGTTATTAACAATCAGACTGTTACTCCCCCTGAGCCTCTGCTCCAGATCTTCAGCTAACATATAAATTCTCTTATAATCAATGCATATGCGACTGTGTCTGATGAAACTCGCGTGTATACGCGACTTTTGTTATATAACACGCGTATGGAAAGTGAAGCATAGAAAATTTTCATCTTCCTTCATTTCCTCCTGAGTTTGTACCTCCTGTACCTGTCCTTTCCACATCAGATGCGCTGTCAGAAGTAAACATAACCAGAATAATCAAACCAACTATGAGAGTCATCATGCATTGCTCCCCCTGTGACGATACATTACTAAATCTCATAATGTATCCCACATCATTCCTGCAGTCAATAAGAAAATTCAGCTTCAGAAGCGGATGACTGTAGTAGGGTCAGAATTCCCTATGTTTCTGATTGCTCCTCCTTCTTTTTCCAAACTTGCTTGAAATTCCTAACTATGTGCTGAAAGTTGTCCACTTTCTCAGATCTGTTCAACCTACATTCCTTTTCTACATGTCCATACTTGTTACAGAAATAACATCTCATGTGTCCAGAGAAATAAGCATAAGAATCATAATGAGTATTTCTAATCTTCCTCCTTTTACAATTAGCTGCTTTATGTCCATACTTGTTACATAAAAAACAATATCCCTTGAAGAAACCAGAGTACCTTTCTATGTAGGAACTGTTTGTTTGAGGCTGAAATGATCTGCTCCTGCAATTTGCTGCAACATGCCCATGATTATGACATTTAAACCATTCAACTTTATTGACTGATTTCCTTTGAGATTTCATCATTGTTGGTTGACCTTTTGTTTCTTTCAACACTTCAGGTTTTGCATTGTCATCCTCTGAAGTTTTAGCACTTCCTTGTGAGCTAGATTCTCCTTTAACAGTTTCATGGAAACCAAGACCAAGTTTGATAGCAGGAGACCTCTGATTACTTATAATATTGTCCAAAATATTAGTACTATCATGAAACCTCAAAATTTTTACCTTTTCTTCTAATTTACCTTTGAGAATGTTTACCTCAACCTCCAAGGCTTGACATTGCTTTGTCATGCTTTCTTCTTTCCTTCTTCTATCTTCTACTTGATCCTTCAGATTTAGAATCTCTTCTTTCAGCCAATTTTCATTTTCTTCACATGTTTGTTCAGCTCTTCATTCTTCTTATTTGATTTTTCGAGATTTTCTTTCAGAGATATGTTTTCTGCTTCAAGCACTGCATTCTTCTTATTTGATGCTTCAAGATCTGCTTGCAGAGCGGCTTCAAATTCTGCTTGTAGAGAGAAGATTGCGGCTTTAAGACCTTCATTCTTCCTTTTTTATTTTTCCAGATCTATTTTTAGAGAAACGTTTTCTGCTTCAAGCCCTTTACATTGATTGGTTACATTGTCATATAACCTTTGATACTTGTTCATCTGTTCTTTCATTCTAGAGATTAACTCTTTGTTGATAGAATCCTTTTCTTTATATGATGTAAGTTGATCTTCAACTTTGATCTTGATAGCTTCTTCTAGATCCATGACATTACTTTTACTCTCTTCATCATTGCATACACAGGAAAGCGAATCATACGAATAATATTCAATACCTGTTTCATTTTCTCCATTCTCTGCTATACAAGTTTTCTGAGACATCTCCTTGCTTTGAATAGCTTTCTTCTTTTGCTTCTTTCCCATTGCGACGGATCTCCTTCAAGCAATCAAGCTTCTGCACAAGGACCCGCTCTGATACCAATTGTTGGGAAAAATACTAAGAGGGGGGGGGGGGGGTGAATCAGTATTTACTTCATATTCAAAACTTTTTACTTTTTCACTCTCTAAAACCCATACGCTAGTTTCCTTTAGTAAACTCGCGTATACACGCGGATATCCTTCATACAACTAGCATATTAGTAGAGATCTAAATATGCAAATATTTATTAACTTAGTCCTTTGCAATATTCATTCATCTAATGTTAAGATAGCAGTAAACATGTGTAGTAACAACAGAATAAACCATCACACAAACCATCACACATGAACACCAGGATTTTTAGGTGGAAACCCAAGTCGGGAGAAAACCCTTTCTTGCGGTTAGCATTGTACAATATGACTATAGAGAAAACATCTTACAACATATGTCTTTGAGGTACGGACTCTACCGACACGCGAGCACTTCACATTGCTCGTTTACCGGCCTCTTCGGAAGGGGCTCCAACCCCGGCCTCATTTACACCGGCCTCTCTGGAAGGGAGCTCGACCCCCGATCTCATTTGCCGGCCTCGCTGGAAGGGAGCAACGACCCCCTGACTGAAGGCTACAACCCTCAGCACCTCTATGGACCACGTTTCATCAATTTTCACACTGGATCCAAAGCTTCCACTAGGACACCACTTGCAGGCCACGTTTCATCATATTTTTAGACTGGACCCACTCCATCCTTTTAAGCACAGTCAACCATCAAACAGATACATATAATTCACTGACAGATATCAGTAAACCAGCAGAATAGATTAGACAATTCTTACCACAGACTTCAGCAAACCCTAGTTTGCATACACACTTTCCTTTCATTGATGTGGCGTATATACGCGCTTTTGTCCACACAAACTAGCGTATACTTCAGTACAAATTATAGAGCTAATTTCACTGCGCATACGCGCTTTATCTTCAGTGAAGCCGCGTATATACGCACTTCTTCTGCGGAAAAGTAGCGTATAGATCTTCAACCATTACAGAGCTGCATACTTCTTCAGATCAGACATTCAGTTCAGATTCAACCCTTTACTTCAGATAGATGTTCGCCTCATCACAGATCTAATCACTCCATAAACAGATCTAGTAGATACAAATACATTTCAGATCTAGATCCCCTTCTACATCATTTTCTTCATCGGTGCATCATAGATTTATATCTATCATCAAGCCTTTACCCTTTCCATACAGATATACTTCACAGAGAAGTATTCATTCAAGCTCAGACATCTTGCATCCACGCTCATCCTTTGCATAATGAATTTCATCTCTTTATATAGGTTTATCCTTTTTCAATACCATGAGCCAAAACAATATTACTTCCGATGGTATTCCTGGACGGGGTCAATTAGGCGGATCATTACCCAATACAATGGGTCAATACCATGGTGGTTACCCTTGGTTTTGCACTTTTTGAGCGCTTTTGCCCATACGTGACTTGGAACGTTATTTTCCGCGTGCATACGCGACTTCCCCTAGGCAAATCCGTGTATGCCTTGAGACATACTCTTTTTATCATTGATCTAGCACAAACTGAATTTCTTTCTTCATTCCCTTCTGTACTCACTGTAGATGCATCAGATTTACTTCATCAAGAACATATTCTATCAAGCACAACTTCCTCAAGTAAGTTGCCATCTTCTTCATCAAGTGGGTTTCCATTCAAGGACAACACTCAGCATCATATTGCTAACAAACATCATTTCATATCAGATTTACATCATTTACCAAGTCCATCAGGTCAAGACAAACTTCATCAGGTGGTTTTCCATCAAGGACAACACATGTCAACTATCTCATGTCTTCATCTTCATTCAGTGGGTTGCCATCAAGGACAACACTCTGCATCATATTGCCAACAACTAGGGTTTTCACAAGGTAGGACATTATCTTCATACATGCTTCTAGGAAAATTTAGCAATACCAAACGCACAACATCACAAGTTTTTTGTATGATAACTTTATTGCAAATAAGGCACAAAAACAATTGCCACACATTCTGTAAGGGTTGAGATCAATTTTCATATAACAACTCCATATAGATTCCCAAGGAATTATGTCTACCAAGTTGGGGAATGTCGATATTGGTCTTAAAACTCATCTACTTGATGAAAAAAGTAGTAGCAGGAAAATGTACATTCAATACAACAAATGCACATCAAAACTCTATTCGTCATCTCATGAAATCCTCCATAATTTTGCAACAACATTGGAAACAAATAATTTAGGATTCAAAATAATCATCTCAACTTTCCTCATAATTTCTCTTCTCTCATAGTGTAAACACTTTTTATAATAATCTCAATAGAAATGTTAAGATTGATTGCACATGTGAGAGTCATTACAAATTAGAGATTCGTGAATAATTTGATGTGTCATGAGCGTAGGTGAAAGTTCATGGTATATGAAAAATCGCCTCATTTCTATAAATATACCCTCATGTCTTCGTTGTCCTCATGTTGGCAAGTTGAAGTTGAATTAGATAAGATTTTATGGCAAGTTGAATTTGAAACTTTTGAATCAAAAGAAACAAAATTCCAGTACATAATAGGATTTCAGCTACTGTTTTCTGATAGTCAACAGGTATAATGCACTAGATAACTCACAATATAGGTTGATAGAACCTCTGTGATATTTGGAGGTTGAACTGCTTGCCGACTTGCCTTCTAAGCTACTATTGATATTTTATAGCTTATTAAATCTGAAATAGAGTAAAATATCTAGGAGACATAACAGACTGGGAATGTAAGTCCTTTATACTAGATGAGAAAAAGAGAACAGAGCAGCATGTAAACGAAAACGAACATAAAGGAAACCACACGAATTTTTGGTTCAACATGGATATTTCTTGGGGTCTAGATTCATTCACATGTATTTGAAAATGCTGACATGATTGAACCAAAAAAGGAAGAAAATTTCAAATGCTGTCCTAGTTGTTTAAAATATATGTTCTACAATAAAAAGAAAAAATCATGAATACATGGGCATGAAAGGGCTTACATATCAAGTGTGATAATACGTGAATGGAGCCCCATCTTCCTGTACGATGTTCTCCATCCTCAACACTTAACAAGGATTTCTTATAAATATCCATTAACTAAGATTCCATTTCTCTTGAGGAGGAATATTTCACCAGAACATCAGCTATGACTATTGATGGTGACTACAAAACAATAGGATGAAGAACTTAGAAAGAAGAAGAATTGAGGCAATGGCCTCTTTTCTAGTAATGATTATTAGACAAGGTTATTAACCCTATAAAATGACAATTTTCCAAATCCATTAATAAAAAAAATCTTCCAATCCAGTGACAATAAAACTAATGATCTTGTAGCATTTCATGATTGGGGTCATAATAGGCAATCAAAGAAGTATAGTAGAAGTTGTGAACATTTTGTAATTTCAGCCTCAAAAGATACCTTCCACAAGTTATTTTCTTTCTATTTTAGGATACCTTTCCTTTGGTTAGCAAGCTCCAACATATTTAAACTTTATTTTGGGATTGTGTTCTAATGTCGTTTAATAACATGGTGATCTATCCATAACTGGGTAATACTATAGAAAAGGAACAATAAATGTAGGAAATAAAATGGAATCACATTATGTGAAATACTTGTAACCCTTGCTAGTATCCCTTGCAGTACTACGACATAAGACAATACTTGTAAAAAAAATCTCACCTCCATGTACCTTTAGAAATATAACAATTCCCCTAGCTATACTTGAAGCCTTCTTTTGATAGGCTTACCAACCATCCTATTGCTCCAAAAGACATAGAGCAACACTCAAGGAGACCACTCACTAATACCTAGGTAGTCAAGTTGTACAACTGGAGGAACGATTGACCCACCTTAGTAAGTTCCATGAGATATTATGGCATGTACTATTTTTGAGCCCTTGTATGTCAAGGAGCTATAGTACCTATTATTTATTGGTTGATGACATGACTGTCGATTGATAATTTGATTTCTAATTTTTTTATGAGGGGAAGAAATTTGATTTGATACTATAGCAACAATGGCATCAAGCGAGCCCTCCAGAGACCCCTCCATGAGAGGAGGATTATCAGGTACATTGGTTGTTTTGTTATGTCATGTTTTCAAGTAGGTTATATTTATTATTCGTTGTGAAAAATTGATTAATCTGATTTTTTTTTGTCCTGCACAGGTGGATGCACTCATATGACTCGTGCGCCCAGACACCAAATCGAACAAGAGGAGCCCCATAGACATGTTCCCATTATTCCCCAATTTCATATATCCCATTCTGAGGGGTATATTATACATGGTATAGGTACACATTAGATAAATTTCTAGTTAAAATGTTCAAGTTTACATTATATTCAATGTTGAACAGGTGATTTTTTTTTCTCAAATGACACGTGTTTAATGTGAAAAAATTATGCTCCATAGGTGCAAATGTAGGAGTTGGGGTTGACCCTATTTTTGGTGAGGGAAAAAGGAGAACAATGTCTGAGCCTGTGGCATCCATCCCACACTTGGATAGTTCTTGTTCTGGTAAAATCTAAAGGAAAATTTATTGTTTGATGTATGTTTAATGTGAAACTTATTGTGTGTCTCATGTACTTGTTTTATAAAAAAATTTAATTTTTTGTACAGTGGCTAGTAGAGACCTTCATTCCTTAGAAGGGAAAAATCCTAGTCCGATGAGTGAAGAGGATGAGATATTTTTTCCACGAGGTATTTTCAAATGACCAGACACATTTTTTAAATAAAAAATTTCCTTATAAATTATTTAATTTTTAATATGTGCAATAGTATAACATGTTACAGGTGGCGGTCGTCACCCTCCTAGGGGGAGAGGTCGTAGGGTTCATGAGTTTGCTCAAAATCGGATCTATGATCTCCTTTACACCCATCCCAGTGATATTCCTGAGAAGATACCTTGGGAAGATACCATCTCCTTACTTATTTTTTATGGGATGAGGGAGCATTCCATGAGATTGCGCAATGAGTTTCAAAGTTTCAATCTCTTTGCCCCTAGTTGAGATTGTCTCCAAATTGTTCTGCACAATTTGGAGAGTTTGATAGAGACTTATCATGGGGCTGGACCATCAACCCAAGGTTTTTTTGACATGATGTGTAGGAGGAGAGTGTCAGTTATTGGTATCCACTCCTACAATGAATTTAAAAGCAGGGTCACAAAGGAAATGGCCTTGTCACTATTTGACTTGTGACCTGAAGACAAAAAACGTTTGAAGATTGCAAGATTCAATGATCCCAATATTGCACCTTATATTTATGAAAAGTTCCTGTATGAATATGGGAAGTTCCAAAATAATGTTGAGGTGCTGTAATATTTTGTTAGGATGTTGTATGCTCAATTTCGAGAGCACATGGACCCTAAATATACAGATACGAGGTTCAAATTCTATGGAGTTGGAAAAGGTCGTACATATGAACGACCTGATGCTATGGGAGATGTTGGATTTAGGCCTCTAGCACCTCTTTCAGCACTTCGACCACCTAGGGTAGTTACACTTCCAAAGGAGTTAGCCTTTATCTCCAGCACTGCATCTTATATGAGGGAGAAGATACAAGAACATATTGCAACTTCTTTAGTAGGGGTGGAAGTCAGTTTAGGGACAAGCCAAACTTCATCTATTGTAGGAGTTCGTTCATTTGTGAGTAGTCCAAATGACTTGTTGAGGGATGGAGCGATATGAGCTTCTAGAGTATGCATCCTCTTGTAGAGACCACTATGAGAAAGCTATTAGAAAACAAATGCACACCATGGGAGATGTATGTACAAGCATGTTTTGATCTATTTTAAAATACACATTTATAATATGAGCTAGAGTGCATGTAACATGTTTTTTGGTGTATATACATTTAGTCTCCAAAAACTTACACCAATATATTTATTTAACTTATGAGGTTTACAAAATTCTTAGAACAACATTGCTTTGCCCCTGATCTTCATTATGTATATCATGGACATGATCATGTACATGTGCCACATTCATTACTATCTATCTATATTTTTGTACGTCAAATTGAAAATGAATTTATGTCACATAATTTTCAATGGTATGAGTCTTAAAATTATGGAATTTTCAGGTTAGCGCTACACATGAATGGATTCACAAAGACATGATACCTTCATATGTTCCAGTGGTCTCACAGGTATTATCTATCTATATTTTTACATTAAATTGTAAGTGAATTTAAGGTGAACATAATTTTATATGGTGTGGCTCTTAACATTATTGAATTTTCAGTTATGTGCTACACATCAAGGGCTGCCTCAAGAGATTATTCCTTTCCAGGTTCCAGTCGTGACACAGGTATCGATACTTTTCGTTAAGCATATTTATTATGTTTATTATATTTCTTTTCGCAAAATTTTCTATTAACTTTGGTTTCTACTTTTCAGACTACAGATAATATTTAGATGATGCAAACTATGCCCCAAGGAGATTGTGTAGACTTTGGGTGAAAGAGTCTACATTAAACCATGGTAACCTCTTACCATTTCTTCGTTGGTATCATTTCCATATTATAAATAGGCTATCATAGAATAAACAATATGAATTTACTTTTGTTGCGAAAGGTTAATTTTTTGTGTTTGTTATGCAGGTTCGACCTCAACAAATATTTGTGGTTCGTAGAGATGAAGATGATGCATCGATTTGCAATAATGTTGAATAATATGATTAAGATGGTCTTACAAGCTGGAATTTTTTTGATTTTGAATTAATTAGGTTGATATTCAGTAAAATTGATATGGAACAGAAAATGGAGGAAGATACAGTGCATATGGAACAGAAAAGGGAGGAACTTTCACTGCATAGCTTTCCCAGTAGTATTTGTCATGACCTAGGTCGTTTCATACAGTTTGACATTGTAAAGGACCCTATGGATCACTTCTACCACCAAGAAACAAACCATGTATACATTTATTAAAGGGCATGCTCTTCTCATCTATTTTTGTGATTTTTGTTGCCAAAAGAAATGTTCTTTTCCATGTTTATGGTGTATGATCCAAGTTTTTAAATGTTTTTTCACAACATATTAATAAGCATAAGTAGATGAAGAAAGTTTAGCAGGAATGGAACATTCTGCAAGAAAATTTACCAGGTTTGTTAGATGAAAATCATAATTCTTACATAGATTGTTAGGGAATAGTTTATAGGAATTGCTTTCATATCCTGATGTGATCAATAGTTGACTCATAATAGCAAAATTTTATCATTTTTGGGACATCCAAAATTCATAACCTTGGTATAGAAATTATTTGAACAAGTGTACAGTATAAGGTATAACAAGTAGTACTACAGATCCTTACATACATGTGGCAATATTAACAGATCTGTACAACATTGATTTTTGTGCATCATGATGGTCTGTGGATGAGGGTTTGGCAGTGGAGCATAGAAGAGGGTGCACCGATACTTTTATAGGCTTTCAAAATCTACCTGTTTTTTCCCTATTTATATTGTATAGCATCGGGTATGTGTGTATCTTTTCCTAAGACTTTAAAGTGGTATTTTGAAGTTCAACTTAAACAATTCATAATGGATATTTTAAAGGTTTTTTTGCAAGAGCTGATTGATGATCTCACTTAGATTTTATTGAATGTCTTGTAGAAGTACAATGAAGATGGAAGAGACACAACCAGATTTGCGATTGTAAATCTCTAGTACGATGCATGGTTATCTCCTGGGGATTTTTCAAACATGTAACATGCATTGTGCCAGACACAACTAGCACCTCAATTCAATATGAAGGTGTTGTATTGTACAAAAACCCTTCCCATTTCGAAATTTTTATATTAATTTTTAGAAGAAATGGGTCCCCTTTTCTTTTTCTTTTAGATTCAATAAATTTTCCTAGCTTCTCTTATTGCAAATATTAAAGAAATACCTTTGTATATATGTAAATATTAAAAAGAAATCGAATGAATAATAAAACGAAGAAAAACCTAAAACATAAGTCTTTATTGCATTTGACAAAATATGAAAGAAAATTCTCAATATGTCATTGCTCAAAAATTTCCGATGCAATAAATTGAATCGCTAAATCTCATATCACATAGGAAAAAATTTAAAAGCCTTCTCCATCATTCTGATGCGATAGATCACATTGCAAAAGCGCATATTGCACTAAACGTAAGGCTAATGCTTACCTTTGACAAGCTCTGATGCGATGAAGTCTTACCGCAATCACAAATCGGCAGTCATATCACAAGTGGTCACATTTAAAAAGTTCTGATGTGATGAAGTCTTATCGCAATCGCAAACCAGCAAAGTCATATCACAACAGGTCCCTTTTGCAAAGCTCCGATGCAATAAGTCCAATCGCAATCGCAAATCGGTGGAAAACTTAATGCATCCTTATGTGTTCATTTAAAAAGTTCTGATGCAATAAAATAAAAAAAACGCTCATCGCTCATCGCTCTAAATCACATCATTCATCGACAATCGCAATCAAAAGCTTCAAACGGTAATCTTTAAACCGAGACTTTGAAATTGCCGATCCCCGATGTACGATCATCATTGATCGGAAATCAGTTAATTTATGACATTTAACTCAAATGAGAATACACGATGTGAATTTCCATAAAAGCATTTAATTTTTAAGACGGAGATCATTAAGTCTGATTTATAAATGAAATCCTTTGTAGATCATTTTTTTCAATAAAATAAAGTTCCTTTAAATGATTTCCTTTCACATGATGCTGTTTACTCTTTTTTGTTTTCTTCCCAATTCTAAGAGGATTTTCATCATTTCCCGCTTATTTATAGATCTGTAGAACAACTATTCCGCCTATTTGCAGAACTGTTAAAATGCTTCCAGTCAGATAAAATGTCGAAAAAGCTTAAGAAAGCAAAGGTTACCACCATCCCAAAGGAAAAGCCGGCCAAATTTAAGTTAGTAACCGATATTACATGCCTTGGTCTCGGAAATATGTCTTGGGAAGAAGTTTATAATCTACTTGAAGCTAAAAATCCCACTGTGGCAGAAGAAAAAGCGACAATGCTAGATGAGGACTCAGAATCAGAAGATAATCCCTTCAACGAACTGGTAGAATCTTATCTTCATAGAGTAGCGACTCGAGCAAATGTATTTCCATACTATGATTTAGTACGATGGGTAATAGAGGGCATAACAATCACAGACAAAGCATTTTTCACAGCTGATGGGAAGATGTTCGGATCCTTTAAATCATAGGATATCAGGGCAATGTATCATCTACCAGAGCCTCAGAAGATCTACAAAAAAGAATTTCTATAGGATTTCGCTTCAAAAAATGAAATAGAGTCAGACCCTATTAGATAATGGAGGCAAGCTCGAGAGAAACAAAAGCATGAATCCTCAGGTATGTACTCGATAGAATCTCTAGCACCTCCTTATTGCTACGCTACTGCCATGATATGCAGACTGTTTAGGTTTGCCAATTCTACAAGGTTTTCTATTGAAATTGTACCTCTGATTGATACCGTCGTGAATTATTATATTATGGATTAGTTATTCATCCCATTTGATAAGATAGAAAATAAGATTCTTGATTATAGAAGGAATAGGAATATGTCTACTGGAATGACGCCCCCATTTCATCCCCGTGCTTACATTATAGATGCCATATGCTTCAATTATGAATTTCCCATTTTAGGATGGAAATGGATTCCTTAGGATCCCACTCCTATCCATATCTATCATAAATATTTGTGGAAACCCTATTACAGAAATCATGTATATAATATTTTCCATGGATTTAGGTTGCCCATTCTGTTACACTGAAAAATGTCACCTTGACATTCTGCTGACTGTATGAGCTCATTAAACACTCATACTCACCTCCTCTGCAAGTCTTACAACCTTTGTTCCTCATTCCATGCCCTGAAAATGAAGGAAAAACCCTAAAAAGCTCAAAAAACCTTGGGTACGCAGTTAATATGAAGCCTACCTGCGTTTTTAGCTAGGGTCCGCATGTAATGTGAAGATAAACTGCGTTCTAGAACGCACTTTTCCAATGTAATGCATGCGGTACCCCTGTAAAGTCAAAAATGCGCGAAATTAAACCAAAAAAGTTGAATTTTGGTCAATTCTGGAAGGTTCTGGATGAGATTTTTTGGGGATGAGTACGCTTTGGTAAGGTGCATGTATCCCACACCTTAAGGAACTAATCCCTTGATATGAGGAGCCTATCCCTTTGAAGGAGGGTTCTATCCCTTTAATGGTGGAATCCTAACCTCCTCATTTGCTCTATAAAAGGAGGCATTGGGTAGCCTTTTGGGGTTAAGTCAAGAAGTTCAAGAGGTTAAGTTTTGATGGAGATTTTGGAGATTGAGGATTAAAGTTAAGTTTTTGGAGAAGATTTTTGAGCTGAAGTGCTGTTGAGATTTAGAATTCCTTCTGTTGAGCTTTTGAGAGGAAAGATCACATACCTCTTTATGCTTCTGGAGGAAGAGTGCAAGACTTATCAAAGTAGAGGAGACTCCTGCTTCGGACCCTGGGAAGACCTTTCGAACATCAAGGCTAAGGTTGTAAGGTTCTTCTGTATATTTTAAGATTAATACAATCAAGTTCTATTTTTCTCAATAAATTGTCGTTCGATTGTTTATTTCAATAAGCTGTCGTTTGATCATTTATTTCATAGATTCCTTGATCACTATGATAGGTATGTTTTATGATTATTTGTTATACAGGTGCTATTGATATTTTCTTGTTTGTGATTGCAGATAAATGAAAGATGATACCTTATTGAGACAAAAGAGCTCTTGTTGCGATAAAGGATTATTGATGCAACGGAAGCACTGCGACCGCAAATAAGCATTTGGATCTAAGGTAGGATCGACACCTTCATATCATTTACTTGTAAAACGAATATACTTAGAGAAAGACAAACTTAGTTGTTCGTTTGTTGCTAGATTGTCTTCTGACACTAGGGAGATCGGTCTTGTCCGCAAGAACGATTTATCCGGCCAACAAATTGGCGACTCCACTGGGGAAAGAACTTGTTTTTTGGTTCTCTTTTATTTTGATTTGAGGAAAAGTTTTTCCTCGTTTTTGATTGATTGATATCTGCCTGGGTAGCTTAGGTTTTTTCTGTTTTTGAAAATTTGGAAATATTTTAAGTTTTTCTTGAAGTTTTCAGGGGACCGCACTGTGTCTTCACACACAGTGCGGGCATCTCCGCACTTTCCTTAAGTAACCAGTGCGGGACCGCACCTGTTACTTCTGGGACCTGCGGACCTTGTTAAAAGTCTTGAAAAACTTATATTTCTTCTTTCAATTTAGTTTAGATTTAATTTAGGATTCTTAGCATCTACCCAGATCTGTATTTTTCTGTCAAAAATCTCTTGTTTCTGAATTTCTTTCATCAATTCTTCATCTCATCAATCTCCATTAAGTTAATTGGGTGTTTTGAGTCTCTTTTTTGAGAAATTCTTAATTTGATTTCCTTTGGTCATTAATTGAAGGTTTGTCTCAGTCTTTTCACAATTTTGCATCTTTTTGCTTTTGTTTTTGCAAAAAAATTGTGTATGAGTGTTAATCGCCTTTGAGTATTTTTATTTTTTGATCTTTGGAACTCTCACCCGATTTTCTTGACTTCCACTTGATTGGTTCTTAGATTACATTAGAATCATCATTTGTTTGAGAATTCTCTTGCATAGATCACATTTGCATAATTAGAATTCTCATTTTCAGATTATGAATGAAAAATGTGCATAGATTACATTTGCATACTTTTCAAGTGAATTGTGCATAGATTACAACTGCATAGTTTACATTCTGAAAAATCAATCTTAGATTTAGATCAGTTTTCTTTGATTTGAATTTAGATGTTTTTATTCTTGTTTTAAAAACACAAAAATAAAAAAAATTGTTTTCGGATTGATTTGCATTAGTTTTTCTTGATGAAATTAGTGCATTAGAGAATTTGTTATATTTTCTCTTATTTATCAATCTTTGCATTGTTGGAAGTGAATGGAAACTCTCTCCTTACTTTAGTTAGGATTCATCGAATTGAAAAGATTACATTATCATATTCGATTGCATTCAATTTTGGTTCGGGTCATAACACCATTGGTTTCATATCCATTTACCCCTTTGAGTAATAACAACCTAAATAACACAGCGCTTAATTAAAATTCATCTAGTAATTTTTTACATTTTTAGGGCTCTTTCCACCAACATAGCTTAGGCTAGTGTCTTGGAATAGGTTTTAGTTAACTCTCCAAGACAGCAAAACAAACAAGTAGTCGATCTTGCAGTAGGAAAAATTCCAATTGTTGCATGTATGCTCTGGGAAGCTCCTCCTAAAGGAGTTAAGCACGAGATCATATCTGAACCAGTGGGGTAATCAATCCTTCCTCATTGGGAATGATAGAAGATATACACGTATTAAAAACGGTAAACCTCGGATAGACCATTGTCGAGGAGCCTGGGGTCACTTGTCGGTAAACCTTGGATTATGTCAAGGAGCCTTCAAGGGGATTGAGCTTTGTTACTCTGCCCTTGCGTGTGCATCGGATCATAGACTGTTCCCCCAGGTATATTTGTTTCTGTTGGTAACCTTAGTGGCCATAAACTATAGGGTTCTTTCCTAAGGTGACGGTGGAGGGAAGATCCCACTGTACCTGGAGCAGACGTCGACTAGACTCACTTGGACTCTCTGGGGGGTTCTCTTCACTCGAGATGGTTTTGTGAAGAAACTTGTGCCAGTCTGTTTCATTAAGCAGGTTGTCGGGGTAACTGTTCCAACCGCCCTTTCTATATTAAGTTCTACGATGTTGGATTTCATCACCAACTAGTGTTTTTAGTACGGGAAGTTACTGTTTGTGTGTGGTTTGACTCCTAGATTTGATAGCGCGTGTTGATTTGTTTTTTTTACTTTTAGAGACCATAGGTGTGAATTGTAAATTTTAATTGTTAGGTGTGAATTGTTAATTGTTAATTTTAGTTTTTAATTTGTTAATAAAATTCACTGAAGTTGAATATAATGGCAACTGTTCCGGAATTTACCAACCAAGGAACCCCTCTTAACGAGAATCCTAGTACTTTTCCTTGCTTTGGAAATGTTGGTCCTCCTTATATGGCTACATTGTCATTACCTGGATTTACAATAGGTTTACCGATATGGTTATTTTCAACTTCGTTGGCCCCAAACACTTCAATTGTTCCACCTCAACTGAATGCTTCACCTAAGCAGAGTTCACCATCTCAACATCACCAACCTTCAAATGTTAGTTGTGTTGAGGAAACCTCCAACAGGCTGTAGATTAGAAGTAGTGAGTGTGAGGAGAGTTCCTTGTACTGTGTCAACCTCGTTAAAAAATGAAACAGTGAGTGTGAGGAGAGTTCCTTGTACTGTGTCAACCTCATTAAAAAATGAATCAGTGTGTGTGAGGATAGTTCCTTGTACTGTGTCAACCTCGTAAAAAAATGAAACAGTGAGTCCGAGCATAGTTCCTTTTCTTGTGTCAAGCTCGTTTAAAAATGAAACAAGCTTTTCTGAGGACAGTTCCTTGTACTGTGTCAACCTCGTTAAAAAATGAAACAGTGAGTGTGAGGAGAGTTCTTTGTACTGTTTCAACCTCGTTAAAAAATGAATCAGTGAGTCCGAGGATAGTTCTTTTCCTGTGTCAACCTCGTTAAAAAATGAATCAGTTAGTCCGAGCATAGTTCCTTTTCTTGTGTCAAGCTCGTTTAAAAAATGAAACAAGCTTTTCTGAGGACAGTTCTTTTCCTGTGTCAACCTCATTAAAAAATGAAACAGTAGGTAGATTGTAGAGAGTAGATTGGTAGATTAGAAATAGGTAGTTTCCGAGGATAGTTCTTTTCCTGTGTCAACCTCCTTAAAAAATGAATCAGTTGCTCAGAGGATAGTTCCTGTTACTGAGTCAACCTCATTAAAAAATGAATTAGGTATGAGGACAGTTCTTTTCCTGTGTCAACCTCGTTAAAAAATGAATCAGTTGTTCAGAGGATAGTTCCTGTTACTGAGTCAACCTCATTAAAAAATAAATCAGGTATGAGGACAGTTCTTTTCTTGTGTCAACCTCATTAAAAAATGAATCAGTAGGTTATGTAGGTAGATTAGAAATAAGTAGTTAGCTGAGGATAGTTCCTTTTACTGTGTCAACCTCGTTAAAAAATGAAACACGTTGCCATGAGCATAGTTCTTTTCTTGTGTCGAGCTCGTTAAAAAATGAAACAAATACTCCCCTAATTGAGTCGAGTCTGTGAATAGACCTCATAAATGTTAGGTCATATTTTTAGGTTAGTTTTTAGGTCGGGTCTATCATATGATATCGTAAATCAACCTTCATTCCATCCAGCTATTTATTACTAGTGTACTTAGTTGAATGGAATGAAGCTTGGGGGGCATGCGCTCTAGCAGTTACGCTTAGGGGGCATCAAGCACAGTTTTCTCTTTGTTTCAAGCTTGTGTAAAATGAAACTACTCTGAAGCATAGTTTTTCTCTGTTTCAAGCTTCTGTAAAAATGAAACCTATCTTGAGTTAATTTTGGTTATTTTCGAGACTCGTTAAACTCATGAAAATCCCGAGATTATTTTGCTATCTTTCATTCTCGTAAAACACATGAAAATGCCGAGTTCTTTCCGTCTTTTCCTGCTCGTAAATTAAATTGAAAGTCGGCCCCATGAGTACATTTTTATCCCTTTTTCGAACTCGTTAAAACTTACGAAAAAGTGAAAACCATGAGTACATTTTTATCCCTTTTTTGAACTCGTTAAAACTTACCGAAAAAGCGAAACCTTGGAGTCCTCTTTTAAGCCCTTTTCAGACTCTCTAAATATGAAAATATTGCCGAGTACTTGACTATTCGAACTCGTTAAAGTAAATGAACAATCGTCCCTTCAGTATAAGTTTACCCCTTTTACGGACTGAAATGGACTATTTACGAAAAAGGTATACGTTGACTAAATACGGTCAACAGAGTTCTCTCCCGCATTATTTTATCCTTTTTCGGGCTCGAGAGACTAAATTTACGAAAAATTACACCCATGGAGTTTTCTTAAGTTTTTCTTCTGACTCCCTAAAACTGAAAAACACCGAGTTTCTCCTATACTGGACTCGTTAAAACTTAACAGTAAAGGACCTGTTTAATTTTCAACAAGAACGAACCACTCCTTCTTAGGGTTCGAATCTTAAACTAAGTTGGACTCATCCGAAGGATGAGCTTATAAACAAGCAAATGTTATCCTCCTCAAGCTTGTCAAAAATAAAGAGGTACTTGCCAGAAATGGTGGGGGAAAAGAGAGAAAAACGAACCTGTTTGTTACATCTTGATTATTCATAAAATCGTTAACCACTCTTGAACACGACACTTTTTTATTCGCCTGGGTTGGGAAATCCTTTGCCTAACAGTTAATCAAACCATATTGAAAGTCTTCAGCCGGTTCTGGGTATTAGATTTGGGTCAATTGTCACCAAGCCATCTGCAGTTTCGTTATGTGTTCAAGAGGACAGTTCAAATAAAACCATTCATTTGCAAAATATCTGTCATCCATCTTTGACCATCCCTGAGTCAGTCCTTGCCAATATATTTTCAAAACTTGATCTATGATTTCGTGTTGTGGGCTTGCCTACGACAGATCACTTTCTATCGACGACAGCTCATTATCCAGGAAGTTGATCCAGAAATCGTCAGTACCTTGGAATCTGCATGCCTCAATGGCAGGTTTCTTGCCTTCGACGACAGGTTACATCATTGAACTTCGATCGAAAGATTCCGTGACATGTTTGACTTCAGCTCATTCATTCACATTTCATGGATTGTACTGAGTACTTTGAGAGCCATTGACATTACTGGTGGTTTCTCTCACACTTGTTAACAGTTTACATCATTGACTGGTAATCAAGTGGTTTCTACCATGTTCGATTTCAACACATTTATTCACATGGATAGAATCGTACTAGTTCGAGATGCGGAAATCAAGACCCTGGATCTAGTTTCCACCATCCAGGCTGCGAGGAATTTTGTTATCATTTATACAGTGGACTATTCATAAACATATGGCTGCGTCCATACTGTGTCTACGTATGTCTATACTGTTGATGTATTCAAAATCATTCCTGTATCAGAACAATTTAAGTTAGTTCTAGATAGTTTTGATCTGAGTATGGGAATGCCTACCTCAGCGATGATATGATTACATATATATATATTTTGCATTGAATGTTTTGACAGGTTCCGACTGGGGTGTCCACAGGATGATCCTTGAAATGATAAAGTACTTCACTCTTCATATATGACAGACTTCATCTTCATCTATTTCAGACTTCGCACTTTAGGGGGCAATCTGTTACACTGAAAAATGTCACCTTGACATTCTGCTGACTGTATGAGCTCATTAAACACTCATACTCACCTCCTCTGCAAGTCTTACAACCTTTGTTCCTCATTCCATGCCCTGAAAATGAAGGAAAAACCCTAAAAAGCTCAAAAAACCTTGGGTACGCAGTTAATATGAAGCCTACCTGCGTTTTTAGCTAGGGTCCGCATGTAATGTGAAGATAAACTGCGTTCTAGAACGCACTTTTCCAGTGTAATGCCTGCGGTACCCCTGTAAAGTTAAAAAAGCGTGAAATTAAACCAAAAAAGTTGAATTTTGGTCAATTCTGGAAGGTTCTGGATGAGATTTTTTGGGGATGAGTACGCTTTAGTAAGGTGCATGTATCCCACACCTTAAGGAACTAATCCCTTGATGTGAGGAGCCTATCCCTTTGAAGGAGGGTTCTATCCCTTTAATGGTGGAATCCTAACCTCCTCATTTGCTCTATAAAAGGAGGCATTGGGTAGCCTTTTGGGGTTAAGTCAAGAAGTTCAAGAAGTTAAGCTTTTGGAGATTGAGATTTTGAGGATTGAAGAAGTTTTTTGGAGAAGATTTTTGAGCTGAAGTGCTGTTGAGATTTAGATTTCCTTCTGCTGAGCTTTTGAGAGGAAAGATCACATACCTCTTTGTGCTTCTTGAGGAAGAGTGCAAGACTTATCAAAGTAGAGGAGATTCCTGCTTCGGACCCCGGGAAGGCCTTTCGAACATCAAGGCTAAGGTTGTAAGGTTCTTCTGTATATTTTAAGATTAATACAATCAAGTTCTGTTTTTTTAAATAAATTGTCGTTCGATTGTTTATTTCAATAACCTGTCGTTTGATCATTTATTTCATAGATTCCTTGATCACTATGATAGGTATGTTTTATGATTATTTGTTATACAGGTGCTATTGATATTTTCTTGTTTGTGATTGCAGATAAATGAAAGATGATACCTTATTGCGACAAAAGAGCTCTTGTTGCGATAAAGGATTATTGATGCAACGGAAGCACTGCGACCGCAAATAAGCATTTGGATCTAAGGTAGGATCGAAACCTTCATATCATTTACTTGTAAAACGAATATACTTAGAGAAAGACAAACTTAGTTGTTCGTTTGTTGCTAGATTGTCTTCTGACACTAGGGAGATCGTTCTTGTCCGCAAGAACGATTTATCCGGCCAACACATTCATCAAGCCATTTTTAACAAACCCTCTCCGTGGCTATCAGATAAGGCCAACCTTGACTTAACCCTAATTGGAGATTGGTTTGGAGAGGATAATTTCACTTACATCCAAATATTTAGAAGTGTAACCAACCCTCATGTTTTTCCTCTATACATTCCTGATAAATTCCTAGCTCAAGAAATTTCCTATCAGATTACAGATAATGATTTTTCCAGGAATCTTAAGAGCTCCAAGAAAAAAATGTGGCCTACATTTCCTGTCAAAAGTTGATCTTACACTATCAATGATTTAAAGCATACAGAAAAATAAGCCTTTAAAATTAAACAACTCAAACTAGCATTCATCGCCCCAAGGCAATATCATCTGAGGAAAATCGCCCGTAATGTTACATCTACGGTACAAATTTCCAAGTTTGAGCATGAAGATGATAGTTTCGATGACCTATTTGTCTCAGCTGAAGGTTTTACACAGGTTCAGCAACATGCAAGTTCAAAACTAGAAACAAGAAATATGGAGAAATTCATGCTTTACAGGAATAAGAGGTTAATAACAATCCCTCTTGACCAGCTACAAAAAACTCCTCTGCTATCCCAAGAAGATCAAAAAGAAGAAAAGGGAAAAAAGAGTGATACTCAAACTGAACAAGTAAACACAAGAAAGAAAGTTAACAACTCCTCCGATATTGATATACATGTTAATTCAAAAGAATGTGAATAGTTCGATCAACAGATCCAAGGACAGAATGGTTTTCAAAAACTGAATACAACACAGACATATATCATCACAGTTAAAGATACAATCAATAATAACAACACTCCAGATGTTGAAATTATTGTTGAGAATCCATCTGAGGAGATTGTGTTAAAAGTTGAATATATACCACCCTTGGACATTTTCTACAGTCCAAAGCATAGAGCTATGGTTAAGAGGTAAAGAAAGAAAAGAAAATTGGACCACAATCTATTATCATCTTCCGAGGCCGAATTGATGGATGTTTTTTGGAAAAAATCCAAGATTGATCCTTCATAGGACTTAATAAAACTATCTTAGTATGCATGAGCCTATACAACAGCAACCATAGATAAAGATTTCGAGGTAAATTTGTTAATAAAGGAAAAAGACCAAAGAATAGTGCAGCTGTAGCATCAATTAGTTGAAGAAAGACAACAGAATGAAGAACTTAGAGAACAGTTAAATTCTGAAAGACAAAAGCTTGACCAACAAGCTATACAAAAATAGCAACAACTGACCTAAGAGGTAAATAAATTACAGACATTGCTTCAAAGATAAAAAGTGGTCAAGGAGGAACATAATGCAATATTGCAAGAAAAATTGCAAAGATTTAAAAATTATCTTGAGGTAGTTCAATTCAAGCCTAGGAAGCCCTTGAATCAAATAAAATGTTATCATTACATCCTGATATTTTATCTCAGAAGATAACAATGATTCATCCTTTATGTGAAATAACCATGTCACTTGCAGAGAAAAAAAGAAACTCAAGACTTGAATTTGAAGATGGCGATGAGAAAATCTCAGGATTTCTCACATGGCAAGAAACAGATCAAGGAATTGTAGCTAATTTACCTAAAATTCAAGAAGCACATAAAGAAATTATGTTTCTAGAATGGGAGAGTTAATTAAAACAGAGAGAGCCATTTCCAGGGCAAGAGTTTTAATGAACAATGTGGTAGAGTTAATCAATGATAACCTACATACTGCTAACTTAATCTTCGATCACATTCCAAGACAACTTGCAAAGGTTAAAGAGTTAGAAAAACAATGGGAGCAAGAATGGAAAAGCAGGTACCAACAAATTGATGCAATACAAGAGCTAACATGGGATACATTCTTGTCATATCTATTCAAATCACACAGCCAACAATTGACTATGAAATGCCTCTCCCATGCTATTGCTAATATGCTTCCAAAATTTTTTGATGCCACCTACACCGGTCAACTACATTCTTGTTTGAGTCATCCGCCAGAAGTCAAAGATATGTTATCGAAATGCCAACTGCACACATCAAATACGTAGGAAGTATCTAAGATCTATTTTGATGGGAACCACCAGTATATTTCTATAAAATTTCATCCCCAGATTTCAGGATTTGGTATTCACAACAACATCTAAGCGATGTTTAGGATATTTTGTTAGGATTTTTGGTGCTATTTAAACCCCTTTCATGTATTTAGAAGGGGGTCCTGAATTTGTAATAATTTTTGACTTGGAAGATAAACTTTTGTACTTCTAAATATATTATTTTTATGATGGATAAAATTCTGTGATTTTCCGAGGAATCATTTTTAGGAGTCTGCACTTTTGCGTCTTGGAGATATTTCTAATTGAAAGAACATGATCGGAGTATCAATTTCATCAGATAATTTTAAATGTATCTGGTATTTCTATCATTTCTATTTCAGTTTTCTTATGCGATGAAATATTCCTATTAAAATTGCTATTGTTTATATATATATATATATATATATATATATATATATATATATATATATATATATATATATATATATATATATATATATATATATATATATATATATATATATGTTTTTAAAACATTTCTTTGTTATATCCTTTATGAAAATATAGAAATTTTATCTTTCATAGTATGTATAAACAATATAGAAATATAAATCTGTGAATATGATACGTTATTATAACTCTGTTTAACTTCTTAAACAGAGTTATCATCATATGAAATATCATCTTTCTATTAAATAAATAAGTCATATTTATGGTTATTTGTTTAATTGAAATTATTCTTAAATCGTGTTCATCTTTAAATACCTGGGTTAGTTTAGAATTATTTATATTTATCAAGTAGTATATTAAATATCATAATTTCATCATTCATTATACAAATACCTCACCACAAACTCTTTCTATTTATTATTGGGAAACTAGTCCCATATTATCCAGTCAGAGCCACTATTATAAACGGAAAAGGAGTTGTACTAAGGTCCGGACCGGGTGGTTTCCCCAATGTTTGAAGCTAGGATTTCAGGGGCTTCAACAGAAGGACATAAAATTTATGCATTATTTCTTGAGCCTAGGCTCTAGAGAAGGCCTTCCTTAGTGAGTGTAAGTATGCAATCAAGATTCATATGAGATTTATGAGGATGGATTGTAAGCCTATTGTTACTCCTATGCTATCAACTCTAAACTTATAAGCAGATTAAATCTCAAATTTGGTAGATCCACCAATTTATAGACAGTTCAGAGGTTCCTTTATGTATCTAGTGAATGCTAAAAATAATTTTTAATTTTCAGTAAAAACTTTGAGCCATAGTCAATTTACTAGGTTACTGACAGTATAGGTGCTTCATTTGGCTTAGAGGAATATGTAAAACGATGTCGTGGCATCTATGATGACCTTATTTGACATTTTGTTTCCTTTTTTTATTACTTTTATTTTATTTTATTTTATTTTTTGCTTTTTGTTTTTTTGCAGTTGGAGAGACTTCCTACTATGGTTGCAGGAGTATGGTTTAATGAACCTAGCCTGCAACTTGAAGAAACTACCGAATTCTGAAAGTTGCTTTCAATTGGTATTTACTTCAAATCTTATGTATTAATTGTCAATGAACTGCCATTTTATTTGTGTCTATTTTGTCCATCAGGCAGCTGACCATTGGTTTTGTGTTTTTGATAGAGCGTAGTCCTCCTATAGAGGAAGTTATTGATGCAGGCGTTGTTCCTCGCTTTGTTGAATTCCTAACGAGGCATGGTTTTCCACAGTTCCTGGTGAAAGCCCTTATTGTTTTATCTATAAATGATAGAAGGAAATAATGTACTTGATTGATTATTTCATGAAAGGGTTGAGGGATTATGTTTTCTTTTAGCCTCAAATGTTAGGAGAGATGGACTTCCTAGATTTTCTCTACCAGGGCATTCCATATATTTTATTTTTATGTTCATGCATTGTATCTTGTATATTCATGCATTCAATTTTTATAGGAGACAGTTTGGTTCACCCGCATTGTATGGACGTCATTGTAGTCAATAGTCCCTTTGACCTAATTTGTCCCTTTGACCTACTTTTTGGTCATTAGTTGTACATAAATATAATTATCTTATCTTATCTCCTAATAGGAAAGTGTTTCAGTGGTCTGAAAGTGGCTTTGTGGATTTTTGCTTGCTTGATTAAAATTTGAAGCAACATGGGCTTTGACAAACATAGCTTCAGGAACATCAGAGCATACACGAGTTGTGATTGACCATGGAGCTGTGCCAATATTTGTACAACTGCTAAGTTCACCAAGTGATGATGTTTGTGAGCAGGTTAGAGAACTATTTTTTAATGTTTCTTTACTTTGTTTCTGATACAGAGTTTTTGTCCAATATTTATATTCTGCATTAGAGCATTTCTCCAAGAAATTTAGTCCAAGTTTTTTTCCTGCATTTGGGCCTATATTGTCATTTTTGCTTAATATCTTGTCCTTTTATGTTAATAGGTTGTTTGGGCATTTGTAAATGTGGCCGTTGACTCGCCAAAATGAAGAGATCTAGTTCTCAGCCATGGTGCCTTGATGCCACTCCTTGCTCAACTGAATGAGAACGCTAAGCTTTCTATGTTGAGAAATACCACTTGGATCTTATCTAATTTCTATCGAGGCAAGACACAGCCTGCATTTGACCAAGTAGGGAATTTATGTTGTTGATTTTTTAAATAACTTTTCCTTGTTAGTTTTATCAATATGTCATCCTTGGCCATAGAAATACATTTTGCAGGGCTGAAATTTTCATGAACCGTTTTCTTGCAGACAAAGCCATCTCTACCAACACTCGAGCATCTGATTTATTTGAATGATTAAGAAGTATTAAAATATGCTTGCTGGACGCTGTCTTATCTTTTTGACGGAACAAATGATAAAATTCAAGCTATGATGGAGGTTAGTGTTTGTCGAAAATTGGTTGAGCTTCTACTGTAAGCATAAATACTAAAAATTTGATGAATTTTTTTTAGCTTTTACCTATTATTAATGTTTTAAATAGGTGTATTTCGTGCAAGGATATTAATGTTATGGTTAAGGATGTGTTCTATTAGTTCTGGATTTATGTTTTTAGATAAGGGTTAGATATTGGTCAGAGCTATTCTTTTGCTAAATGAATTTGAAAATTTCAATTCTACATGTTTTGTCTCTACAGTCATCCATCTCCATCTGTTCTTATCCCTCCTCTTCGGATTGTGGGAAATATTGTAACTGGAGACGATGTACAGACTCAAGTATATCCAGTCTCTATTGGCATCTGGTTTGAAACTTGAAATATTGCAAGTCAATCTATGGTGTACACATCCAAGTGGAGATTTAATTAGTCTTATAGAATTTATACAATCACACATAAATTAAATGTTTCAGTGAGTTATTTGGGATAGAGAATACTTGTGTTTTATTTGCTAGATTATGTTCTCAAGTAATTTTGTGGGATGTGTGTTGCCTCAGTACATTATCAACAATCAAACACTTCCTTGCCTCTTGGCAATGTTGGCCCATAATCATAAGAAAAGTATCAAGAAGGAAGCATGCTGGACCATCTCAAACATAACTGCAGGAAACAAAGATCAAATACAGGTTCCTTAGCTACTGCTTTATATATTAATAATGACACTTCATTGAATGTATTATTCCTTGTAAAATGTTGTTAAAGTTCATATATCCTGATTTTGGATTGGTTTACAGGCTGTGATTGATACAAACATTATTCCTCCTCTTGTACAATTGCTGCAAATTGCTAAGTTTGATATCAAGAAAGAAGCAACATGGGCTATATCTAATGCTACTTCTGGTGGTACATATGATCAAATCAAGTTTGTATTTAATGATTATATATGATCAACACAAGAATATTGCTAAAATGGGTTTTATATTAATGAATAAAGGGGTTAACTTACAAGATTTAATGTAATGAGATGTGTTTGTTGATAATAGTCAGTGTGATGTAGATGTTGAAGAATTTGTGTCAGTTGATACAATGAGACAAACTACCGATTCCTAATTTTGGTTGCATATATATTGTGAATCAAGGATGCATTAAGCCTCTATGTGATCTTCTGTTCTGTCCAGACCCAAGAATTGTAACTTTTTGTCTTGAAGGGCTAGAGAATATTTTGAAAGTTGGGGAAGCAAAGAAGGATCTCGGTAACACTAGAGGTGTAAATCTCTATGCACGGTATATTGATGATGCTGAAGGACTTGAGAAGATTGAGAACCTGCAAAGTCATGACAATAAAGAAATTTATGAGAAGGCATTAAATATTCTTGAAACTTATTGGATGGAAGATGATGAAGATGACCAAACGTTACCTGCGACTGGAGACGCTGCACAACCAACATTCAATTTTGGGGAAAATCAACCAACAGTTCCTTCTGGTGGATTCACCTTTGGTTGAAAAGGTATAATTGTGTTTTACCGCTATAACATTGGTTCAATTGTTGGTTTTATTTTCAGTATTACTTTGCTTTAACATACATACTACTACTAAATTTCAAGAATTTCAGCTATTGCAACCCGGGGGGCAATGCTGTGGGTGTTTCAAAGAAAATATTCCAAGGTCTTATAACTACACTGTAGTGAGTCGTATGCAAGAAAATGCATGGTTTTTGGATGTTACTGGTGGCAGGTTATTTATTTTGGTATGTCATTATGACAGTACTAACTAAATTGTGCATATATAAGCCCCTCATTTTGAATGGGTTGGCCTTAGTTGGCTTGGTGGTACAGTTTCCATGCTTTACTAGTAAGGTGGTCTTTGTCCATAAGTCATAAAATTGCATAGTTAGATAAATGGACTCTTATCCGATGAGCCTTCTGACCTTTTAAGCTTAATGCTTGAGCTTATTGATATGTTGCCAAGTTGAGTGCCAACTTCTAGGTGTTTCGATGGAAGCAGTTTGATGGGTCATCAAGGTCATGATCATACTAATTTCTGGGTTATACTTGCATGTGTCCTCCATTTCATCAAAGATTCTGCCCCATATCGGTCTTGTGGCTAGTAAATGGCCTTACTAACATAATGTTCTAGGATAATCTTGGAACTGTGAGAAGTGCATGTAATCATGTGCTCTCTTCTTCTCCTCTGGTCTTTTACCCAGAGTTCGCATCGGATTTTTCACATTCAACTGAGTCTTTATCCCTCTCTCCCCTTCTCTTTCTTCTGACAAACTTTGAATGACCCAGAGTTTTGATTGGATTTCCACTCTCAAGTGAGTCCTTATGACCCTTCCCTTTTTCTCCCTCTCTTTCTCGTGCTAAACTGTGGATGAGAATAGAGAAAATTATCTCTTGGAAGTGTGATAGGATTTCCTCATACGGTACATTCAGTGTCTCAGACCCCTCCTATTGCTAGTGGTCATAATATTTTGGTAGTTGAAACTTTTATTGAATCATTTTTTGCATTCGCAATATTTGTCTCTGGACTTGGAGACTGTTTTTCTATGTGATTTTTTAGAATTCTATTGTTAATGAATTTAGAGGTCTTCTATCAACGTTTTTATATGTTTGGATAAAATAAGCTCGTTTTGAGATCATGTTGCAATTGTTTTATAAAATATGTCTATGCATATGAATGGATCTACTTGGTGCTTAACATTATAATGTGTTTCACAAACGGTTTGCAGCTGTTTTGATAATGGATTTTGGTTGATGTTGCATTACTTTTATATCTTTGAACGTTTATTACAATTGACTGTTGTTTTTATCTTTAAACATCTATTACTGAATAGTTATTTCTTTATTTTGTCAAGTGATGACATATCTTATAACTGAATGTAGTAGTTTGTTTTCAATAACTGTAATGATGACAATGCCAATTTGATTGAATCTGAAAGTTTTTTTCTTTAGTGTATTATTTTGAAAGCAAAATTTGTTCTTAATCTAGTTATTACTACGTAGTTGGGCTCTTGTTCTAATTTGATTTGAACTTATTGATAAGAAAATTGAACCTAGGAACATTTATGACATTAGTTATCATTATGTTGCATTTATTGAATCCATTTAATTTTAATGTCTTAAAAAAATATTTAGTCAAGTGAATCAAGAATCATCTATGATATGCCCTTTGCAATTATCAAACCCTTTCTTTTGTCTGTTTCATCATCAAAATATTTACTTTTCTTTCCTGAATACGAAAGTTTAATTGTGTTAAATGAATTATTTAGGTTGAGATGGTATTTTAATAGAAAGTGCAAGATTAGTGTTTCAGTTTTAGTGCCTAGGAGACGATACAATATTTTTGCTCAAAATGATCATTATTAATCTTTTGATAGTATATTTTCAATAGGTACTACCAGTAATTCTCTACAATGGTTGTCCTATATAGGATTATTGTTCTCTTCTATGAGCATTCTTATTGCACCATGTGTCTTTGAATGTCATTCCAAATATTTATCGTTTTGAGCCTGGACTGTTGGCAAGGCTTTGTAGTGAACCACCAAATTAGTGTTTTGTAGTGAACCAAATTTATCAATTCTAATCCAACTAATACCTTCTCAAGTATTGGTTATGTTCAATATTTCTTAATATTACCATTATTAATTTTCACGAAGGATAAAAACTTTTTAATTTTATATTTCAACAAGCATAATAAACAGACACAATTTTGTTAATTTCTTCCCAATATGTCTCCCATCGCTCTGGTTCTCATCAAAATGTATCACATTGTTTTGGTTCTCATCATAAAATACCTTGCTTATGGGAGTTCTATTTTTTTGGTTGGTGTCTTTGGAGTTCTGTCAAATATGTGTAATTATCCTTCATTTTGTTGGTTGGAACTATTGGTGGAATTTGTATCACATTTAATTACACTTCATTCCGCAAGTTTTCTAAATGAAGAAATCAAATCCCTTGATATTCGAACACATTTTTCATTTCATTATGTATGCAAATCCTATCTAAATGACAAGATCTATGCTGCAATGGAGCCCATTTGCCTCTAGGTAGGGATACTATAATTATATCTTTTGAAATTTTGCGTTGAATACATTTTGATTACTGAAAGGTATTTTTTTATAATAACAAACAAAAGACTACAAACCTATCCAAATCCACTTATTAAGTTTTCCAAATGTCGATCAACTAAAAAATATTTATATTGAAACAAACGCCCTAGGGTTTCCCTATTTGCGACTCAACGAGTGCACCTTAGCATGGTGGTGTAAATGGTTTCGGAGCAACTAAAAAAATTAATAAGATCGACGAGTTTATGAAATGCACCTTAGAATGCTGTAAAAGAATCAGAAATTAACATTCTTCCTTGGTGAATCTTGGGTGGGTTGTCATCTATTTTGAGGGTGTTGAAGAAATAAATTGTTTACTAGTTTATAGATGTACGTGAATCTTGTTATTTTTATCTTGTCTACTATAGGGTGTTTTGTAGAAACTCAGAAAGTCTAAGGTGTTTGGTAGCAACTCAAACAGTTAAAATTCTCCCTCGGTGTAGGCGTTTTGTAGCTAACTCAGAAATTTAACATTCTCCCTCAGAGAGTCTTGTTATTTTTATCTTGTCTACTATAAGGTGTTTTGTAGCAACTAAAAAAGTCTAAGGTGTTTGGTAGCAACTCAGAAAGTTAACATTCTCCCTTGCTGGAGGTGTTTGGTAGAAACTCAGAAAGTTAATGCTCCCTCGATGGATTTTGGATGTGTTTTCACCTATATTGAAGGGGTTGGCCACATGAAGTAGATTAAATTTATTCCACCAGCTTGTCTGAGTTATCTGACAGTTCACAGGAGGATGAACTTATGTATTCCTCATATATAGATTAAGAAACAACAAAATATTATTTTGATGGAATAGGTGGAATTTTTTCAGATCTACAAGATTCTTTGTGGTTTTTGGATAGAGATGTTGAAGAAATGTTGGACAGTGATGAAGAAGACACAATGGATTCTGAAAGTAGTGATGAAGAAGGTTGTGAGGATCTTGATGATGAACAAGATACGTCTGGAATTATACCCTCAAAAATTAGTTCACAGAAAGGATGGTCTAGAAAGCCTATTAGAAATGAAGACTCTGATATTAATCTGGAATAGGATAGGGAAGCTATCCTATTCAGTGAAGAGGCTGGTAGCGGTTCGACAGCAGACGCTCAGGAACATTCTAAAGGGGGGTTTCAAAAAGGTCATGTAGATGGGACACAATCAACTAATAATCATCATGATAATTTTGAACAACGTTTTGAGAATATTTTTCTTTCAAAATATTTCAAAGCCCCTTCAAATAAAAATATGGTTAAGTCTGTGCAACCTCCTCAGGGTTGGTTAGGCAACAGATATAAGGGGATCCCAGATAACTTTTAGATTGCTTCGAAAATTGAATGTTACTATAATTCTTGCCTTTTAGCAGTGATCTTATGCTATTTTAGAATGTGCATGTCTATCCTATATCTTATGATAGGGAAAGAGTTGTATTTCTAATAATCTTGTCTTTAATAAGTTAATGGTAGACATTTCAGGGTGCTACACTGTTCTAATTTAATTTTCATCTTAAATATTGTGCTAGAAAAATCTAGAATATAATATGATTTTAATTTTGCTGTGTTGTCACTTATTTGTCATGAAACGTGCTTGAAGAATATTCATAAGTTTCAAGGTTGTTTGAGCTTGCTCAATGAAAATCTAAAAGTTTCACCATAAAAATAATAAAGATGAAGGAAAATACGAAAGAATAGTTTATTGTGTTGATACTTACAAATAATTAAATGAATGAATAAAAACAAGGAACATTAGAGTGAAGCTAAATACTGACATCAGTTAGTTCAGATTCTATCATTTTCATATATTTCAATTAATTATTGTTTTTGACATTCTCCACTCTCTGACGTTACTTTGCACCTCTCGGTGCAAATGCTAGTTAATAAGGCTCAGAATCATTTTTTAATAAGGCTCAAAATCATTGTATTTTATATATCTAATGATTGATGTAATTTCGTTGGTCTTTTGTTATGCTTATAGTTATAGTTGAATAATTTTTGACATTATCTACATTTAAAAAAAAAAGTCTCTTTGATTGTAAAGCGATATTTTATAATACAAATAGTTTTCTAAATTAATATGCAAAATAAGATGTTTTAAAAAAAGTGATAAGTTTCACATGAAATTATGAAACCCATATGGTCTATAGCTTGGAAATACAAATGCTAGAATTTATGTTATCACTGGAGAAAACTCAGTTAGAATATATATCATCAAGAGTAAGCAACCTCTAATGGTAATAAACATTTTCTTATGCCAATATATGTCATTTAATATGTTTTTGTTAAATATTTTTATTTTACAGAGGAGGTATTGTGCCACAGTCAGAGGTAGCACGACCATATGGTTTGGAAAAAACTTCATCTAACTTCAGTTCAAGTCTCCCTAAATTGTTTCACAGCTATGGAAAAGAAGATATTTCGATTTTGGCATCTTAATGGCCATTTGAACAGTAAGACAATTAGAAAATCCCTCTATATTTTTTTGTTCCTATTTAAGTTAAGCTCAGGTCAATAAGTTTGTGACCTTTGCAATTGAATGTAGAGGAAATAAAAAAATTGAAATTCAGTAAAGGGCAGATATCTTGACAAAAAATATGGCAAAAAATTAGCATAAATTGATAGCAGGTTTGATGCTCTTAACATTGATATATGGGGTTATAAGTCCTGTAATGATTTTTTCGAGGAGGTGTACATGGAGATTGAGGTTGGTAATGTCGAGTAAGCAGGGAAATAAAAGAGGAGGTCAAAGTGGAGGATGTTGTCCATAACAAGCACTACGAAAGCATAAATTCCACCTTTAAGGATGAAGATACCCCTCTAGTCTCTGTTTTGTTGAGGTTTTATGTTAGTTTTGTCTATTTAATTTTATTTCCTTCAAGTATAGACCCTGTGAGGTCTCGGTCATCTATTTCAAAGCTAGTAAGTGGCTATCCTTGACAACTAGTAAGTGACATTATCTTTTCTTTTTACAGTTACAGGCATTCTCCTTCATGGATAGCCTGCAACTAACGTTGGTTGTATTTTCCTCTATATATTAATATAGAAGTAACTAAATTATAGAGAAAAAATTTCCATTATCAATATTCCTTGATGGAACATTTATCAAATGCATGGTCATTTCTAAAATCATAGTTTTACCATGGGAAAAGCTAAAGGAAAGGGAAAATATTGACAGGTCATTAATAGCCTCGAATATATGGGATTTCATCACTAGTGGATTCGTGCTCCATATTTTTTTATTATCTAGAATGGAAATGGGCATATGCATTATCGACCATCTAGAATGTTTACTTTGTAAATTGTTCATAAACTTATAACATGTGGTGGCTTAGGCTCATTCTAGCTTTGAAAAAAAGAAGAAGCTTATAACATGTAGTCCAATCACCTTTGATGTCTACCTAAAATAAGGAATGGTTTAAATAAGCAATTTTTATGGTTACATGGATACTTCTATTAAGCTAGGTTGTACCTAATGATCTTCTCATGAAAATTTATGTCATGTCACCCCATATCTGTACCTAATGGTATTCTCACGAAAATTTATGTCATGTCACCACATTCAAAATTTCTTTTTCCTTATTGTGCATGTATCCATACCCATACCAGCATCCTAGTGGCCAACATTATCCACTCGGAAAAACCATTGTCCGTGTGAACAGAATATCCATAATTATGATGAACATGGGTGGAACCATGAAAACGAATGCTTACCCATCATGGGTCCAGGCAGTCCACACAAACCACTTCACAGTTCCACTAATTTTGGGGACCTTGTTTAAAAATTGGTTGTACTCATAATGGAAGAGTCCAAATATCTCAACATTTATAATTCTTCTTTCACCTCCTCAAATGATAGTTTGTGTATCAATGGAAAATTAATTACCCTCAACTCAATCAACTGGGCCAAAAATCCAAGAAAAGGAAACACACACTTCAGTTCCTTACATTTTATGAATATGAAATTCCTTCAAGTTATTTAAGTCACCCAATGAAGCTAATAAGTATTTCAATTCCCTACATACATAAGCTGCAATTTCTTCAATTTATTTAACTTATGTATGGAAACATGTCTAGAAAAGGGCCTACATCCAGAGCTTCCAAATTGTTTAACTCTCCAATTTCAATTGATAGTTATTTTAAATTTTACCTCTCATATTTAACATTTTAAGCGACCTATAATATGCCACCGATGGAGGGAACACTTCATTTTCCTACAGTCAGAGATATTTACATAGTCAAGTATTCTTGTGTGCATTGCGTATACTCTATGTACACATGATATCAAATATATTTTAGGTTTAACATGAGTTCTTTATTTGAACTTGCCATCAAAATTACAATTATTTACTATTTTTGTGGAAGCTCGGATGGAGTCTAGTTTCCCGAGTTGAAAGAAATTTCAAAATATGAGCCTTACGTTTGTCATCAAGAGAATAATTTCAAGTTTTATTCTAGCACTAATGAAATTTAATTTTGTAATATTTCTCCACCAAGCTATATATATTCTAATCAATGATATAATATTTCATAAGAGGAAAGTGATATGTTCTCGAAAATGTTGGTTTAAATGTTTTGTTGCTTATCAATATCCTTGGTTGTTGATAATTTTCTTTAAATTTAATTTTAACTTTTATCTAACCCTTATCATTAGGAATATAGAAATGACGAATCAAACACTAGTAGAAAACAAGGTTCTCCAAAGATCATGTCCATACCTTTATATTCAAATTAAGCAGGGGTGAAGGGCCATACACATATGTGCAAAATATGTGGCAATAATTTTAATTGTTATTGCAATTATGTAGGGCATGTTGTTGCACATTCTCTGACACCACATAGAAAGAGAGGAATATTGAGAGTTAGAGGTAAACTAAATAATCCACCACTGCTCAAAAACAAAGAAGATAAGGATGATAAAATTATTTCCAATGGAAATTTTCATACCACAAATGTCAACAAATTAGACAATCCAAATAATATTAAGAGAAAAGTTTGAAATACCAATGTTAAGTGTTAATTTTTGGTTAACATGTTCTTTCTTATGTCAATTAATTCAATTATCCACATCAGCCCAAGTTCAATTTCATTTCTTTCATTAAAAATCACATAATCCATACACATTCAATAACAAATTTTCCTTACTACAAGGATATGGAAAATGAAAGTAGGAGAAATCCATCATGAGAAGAGACAATAATGAAGAGATTAGTCACATCAAATCTAAACTAATCTAAACTAATGAAGAGATGAAAATATGATAGCATTTGATATCAAAACTAAACTAACAATACAATAATATATATGTAATTAAATATTCATTCATCACCATCATATCCATGCAAAAAAAGGGGCGAGTTAAGATCATCTAGGGGTAAACAACATGGAAACAAATCACCATATCATGGACACCTTAAATCACCATAAATTAATTATCTAGCAAAGCACCCTTATCCAGTAGATCATAATATATTGTTCGTACCAACACACATCTAACCATCCACATGTCCATTTATTTGAAATCAATCCACAATATTGTCTTAAAATATATAAAGTCCAATACATTGTAGCAATTATATGCTCTAACCCTAGAATCAAAGTTCAGTGTTCATCTTGAACAATGTGTTCCACTCATATGGGATGTGCTAGTGGAAAATTTTCCATAATGGCATCATGATCATCTATCGATAACATCCATTGTCGCTATTTTTTTCTACTCTTCTCTTGCTTCAACTGCAACTGAGTTGCTATGACCAAGTGACTATATTGGGCATAAATAACCTCTGGCTGGTAATCTTGAAAACTAATATGATATTTACATTTCTTTACTTCTTCAAAGAAATGTCCCATTAAAACCATTGAACCAATTGGGTATGTGTAATTTGATGGATCATTATACTCTTGCATCAACGTGGATTTATACATAGCGCATCGTAATAAATAATAATAATGCACTTTTTCTTCATTATTTTTTGGTGTAATGACAGCGAAGACATCACCTTCTCTAACCATATCATAAACACGATCATAATCATTGTCAAACACAACCACTTCATTGTCCATTTCCTTGTTATTCATGTTTCCAAATGGGGGCAATGGTGTCAATTATTTGTGTTTCCATGGTTTAAAAAATTTCTTAATTTGGTTTTCACAGTCATCGATTGACTTTTTCTAATTAATACATGCAGAAGAAAAGAAAGAGCACTTTCATTTCTCAATGTAATGTATATTTGTCATGTTCTTACTCCTAATTGAGTGTAAACTTCTTGTTTGAGGGATTGCAAGGAAATTAAATGGCAACGCTCTATCAACATCACCCATTGCAATATTCCAAAAGTACCTGCTTGAGAAAAACACACACATGTATGAGTCAAATTTTGAACAATATTTAACATTTTTTTGATAAAAAAATACACACACATGTATACACATATATCTCTAGACATGTATAATATATTTTTAGTTAAATGTGTACGCTTACCTATGCACATCAACCATCCTTGGGTTTGATACATGACTTAAATTGTATTTGCACCAATTAACAACATCTAAAGGATTTACAAGTCAGGAAACTGAGTGATTCAATTGATGCCTCCTAAGTGCACATTTTATGCATGCCCCATCACCATCGTGCTCTCCATTTCCATGCCATGTATCAAAGAAATTCCATGTATGTCGAATGTTGGTTCTCTTATGAATATGAGACAACCAAAATAACAATCTTGCTGATTTAAATTGACCTGCACAACCATCTGACCATACCCAATGTTATTTAAAAGTGGCCCTTTGTTTCAAAAATTCATTATAAATAACATTAAAACAATGCTGAAAAAAAATGTATCATGTGTTCGATCATCACTGATGTAGAAATGGTACTCCTTAATCACCTCACGATTATTTTCATCGCTATTGATGTCATCGATATAAAGCTCTGCATGTCTATAAAACATATGCACAAATATAGATACTTGGTCTGAATGATAATACTCACTTTGTATCTCCTTTTTTGGACTAAACATGTAATTCTCGACAAAATCAACCACTGATAATATTGTTCCTTTTGGGAACACATCAAGTGATTTCTTGAACTGTAAATCCTGCCATCGAGCTATATGACAGTGCTTAATATATTTGTATATTTTCACCCTAAACTTCTCCATAAAAGATGTCACTGAAATTTTGTCGTCAAGTAAAGTGATCTTTTTGATGTTGTGCTTGAATCTAAAATAGGAGTGTAAGTAACATTTTCATATCACTTCCAATTCAGATTGAGATTTGACAGTTTTGGATCATTAGGATCAATGAGATACTTTTCATCATAGAGTTCCAAATGAGAACATTCCAGGCATTTTCTTCCACCAACAAATTCTTTTTTTATAAAATAATTTATTATTCTCTTGTGTTCATAATATCTTCGATAAAAATTCACGAACACTTGAAGGAGGTGGGTCATTTGACCAAATATTTTATGCCAAAATTTACAAATGTCTCATAAAATAATTGGAATTCTACATAGTATCGACAACAACATGTGTCTCAAAAAGTGATAGGCCTGACATACCATGGTTTAATCTTCACAAATGTGCTAAGGGAAACCTCCACATTAATATTACTCTCCATAAAGTTCTAGAATAATTCTACTTGCCTGACATGTGTTATATGTTTGGCATGAGCTTCAAAAACTCCCTTAGATATATGGCGTCACACAGTGTCCTTTTCATTTAGCGCCACATGAGAATTCAAATTTCAAAACTATTTTACCCTATCCCTCACACCATCAAGAAGTATATCATGATATGGACGCCTGTAGATATTAGCCCAACATGCAAGTTCATCATTCTCATCTAATTGAATTCTAAATTTTGTATGCCTCCATAAACGTTTTCTTGATGTTTTAAACAATTTTGAAGTTGCTAACATCAACCAACTTGATACATTTTGTTTCGAAAATACACCTGTTAAAATTTCTCTATGATCATTCTTTTCAACTTGAGATCACTTTTTGGCTAGTGTGGCAAGCGTCGACGTCACATTTTTTGATACCATTTGATTTACCAAAACCTCTTTCTCACTTTTAATGCCCAATAATTCCACACCATTTCTAAGATATTTGTGCTTTAAAAATCTACGTAACATCTGAGCTTGTGCTATGATAGATTTACCTTCAAAAAGATGTTTCAACCCCCAATTTATTTTATCTCAAACTATCCTTTCAGGCATTGGTGGTCCCAATTCTTCAATTTTAGTTGGATCCATATTATCTAGAAATTTGTAGTCATATAAAATGTTCTTGAAACTTCCAATTAATTGCAGTGAAATTCGAGGTGTGGTAGTATCTTCTTGTGGTTCTGATGTTGTCCCTCCATAAAAAACAATATTAAATTCTAATTTGAAATTGACATATACATATTTTTAATTTTAAAACTATCTTGAACTACAATGTTTAAAAAAAAAAAAATACAAAATTCAAATTGAAGAAACTATTGACTAACCAGTGAGATCGATATCAATATTCTCTTGGACATTTGTGTTTTCAATATTCTCGTTGACACGTTCCTAAACATTCTCTTCGACATTTGTGTTTTCAATATTCTTTTTTACAAGTTCCTCAAAATTTCTCATTTCCTCGTCATTTTCATGCACATCTACATCTCTTTCACGATGCTCTACCTCCACATTTATTTCATGGATTATAATCTTTCCCTTTCCTCTCGCCATTTTTTTGTAATCTCTTATTATTTTCTGTTGAATCAGTTCTTTTTTGATCATGCCTTGATTGGAAATTCCTTTTGTTTCCCATGTTCAAAAAATTGGAAACCTAAAATCCAATTCTATTTGGACCAAATACCCAAAAAAAACATAAATACTTCAAAATAAGTACTTCATGCTTTCAATAAGAGAGAAAATTAAATAATTAATTAAATTCATAAAGACATTTTGCAAAAATACTGCATGCCTTCATAGAGGCATTTTGTAAAAATACTTCATTCCTTCATGCACCCCAAAAAACTTCAAAAAAAATTCGCCAAAAAAAAAATTTGCACCAGGAAAACTTCAAAAAAAAATTTCGCCAAAAAAATTTCGCACCCAGAAAAACTTAAAAAAATATTCGCCAAAAAGAATTTTGCACCCAGAAAAAAATTTCACCTTCGTAGGAAAAAAATTCGCACCCTCGCACCGTTGCACCTTCGCTGGTTCAGAATGGTGTGTGAAATATTGTGGAATTAATCTTTCGAACGAGAGTATTTATATAGAACTCTTGCGTGAAACATTGCGATGATACAATGAATCTTCGCAAGTTTTCGTCGGCCGAAGATAAAATTTTTCTATTAAAGTTTAAATAAAATCTCGTATGAGAGTTTATCAAACTCTCGCCCGAGATTTTAGTAACCTCTTGGAAGAGAGTTATATAACTCTCATCTGAGAGTCTGCCTTGGGTAAACTCTCGGGCGAAAACTCTCGGCTGAGAGTTTGTACAACTTTCGGAAGAAAGTTTAGCCGCATGGTTAAATTTAACCTATGGTGGTTTAAACTCTCGATTGAGAGTTTAAAATTTCTCGCTCGAGAAATTATCTTGGCTGAGAGTTTATGGTCAACGAAAAATCCATAAAATTCTGCATTTTTCAGGAACCTGCAGCTTTGGAGGGGCAGAAAACCTACAAAAACAAAATGTTATATTCTGAACCTGGTATCATTAGATTCATGTCTGAATCTAGTTTCTAATGATGTAATATTTTTGGAGTTTCATTAAAATTTTCAATTTGTTATTAATTTTATACTAAACTGTGTCACTGTGAAATTTCATTGTTCTGAAAATTGCAGTGAATGAAAATTCAATAACTTTAAAATGGCAACAACAAAAAAATCATAAAAATCATATTGCAATTCCTCTCCCTATCTTCTTGAAAAGGGTATTCTCATTTTTCTTATTGACGATCACATTGAAAATAAAATCTAGGGCTCACAAAATGTATTGAAACATCACCATTTGTTTGTCTTCGTCCATTTCAAAAAATAATAAAAAATAATGATTTAATCTTAAAATTACCAAAAAATAGCCATTTCATTAATGCAATCTATGTAGGTTATGATGATATGGTTTATTTCCAAAAAATGAATAACCATCCCTAAAAAAATTTAGGGTTCAAAAAGTGATTATTTATGTTTTTCAAACAAAAGTAGGCCTTGTCTCTCGAAACCTCTCAAAAAATAAACAAAAAAGATTTGAAGAAAAAGGGAAGTTGACCCTCCCTTTTGCATGAGCACGACATCTATTTAAGGCTGTACAGAACGGCCACAAAAAAATAGTAGACCACCTGACAAGTCGTGGCTCCTGTACTAAAGAATCAACATAATATATAAGCGAACAACTAATGCATTGCTCGTCACTGGTGTTGTGTGAATGGTTCAAATCAGAAGGGAGAGGCACCTCACCTCTTAACTACCAAATGCACCAATATGTAACTGACCTCCAAAGACCTAAAAATCTGAAGGAGATAGTATATTTGCACTAATGAATCTCTGGGAGTACACCAACTAATTCCCTGCTCCATAGCCAACTGGAACCTTTGGGAAAGAGGGAAAATCCACCCTTCTCCTCGATAGCCCTGTATTGAAATATATGTCCTCATTAGTAGGTGCGTGCCACTGGTTAGGAAAAACCCAGAAAGCCTATCGGTGGGTATTCCACCTGAAAATAAGATATCTCAAAAACACACCATGGCCCTTTAGGGAAGTAACCTCCTCATAGAACTTGAGGAGGCCTACCTGCCTTCGGAGCCCCTAAGTAGCTGCTGTAATAGGGTGAGGGTATGCATATCTCTCCCTCTCTCGTGCCTCCCACAAGCATACCATGTTATACTGGTTCAATTACTGTTGCTCCCCATCTTCTCTCCTTTCACGTCTCTAAATGATTGACATATTAAATACATTTTTTTAATTAAATGAGACATGTATTTAGGAATATACATATATAACTTTTTTTGGAAAAAAAATAATAGTCGGTGCGCCACAAAACACAGGAATGCACTGATACCAGTGCATCTTTTTTTTTCATGCACTGGCAGTGGTGCACTTGAAAATTTTCAGTGCACCATCGACTATGTACGGTGTCAGGAGTGTGGTGCGCTTACTAAAATCTACGCCCTGGGGCATATAGTTCGGTTAGTGCACCGATCTCTTGACATCATTACATAGTCAACGATGTGGTATTTTACCACTCTGCACCGTTGACCCTGTATAAATCCAGAATGCAGTGCGCTAACAAATATACATGCCTTGGGGTGGATATTTACGTCAATGCACTGCATTGCCACTATTCCACATGGTCAATGGTGCCGCTGGGTAACCGACCGCACTGCACTTTTTAAAAAACTTTAAAATAACATGGTGCGCCTTGAAGTACTGCCCTGTAACTGGTGCGGATACCCTTAACACTGGTTATGGTGCACCCTGAAAATTTATAGGCAGCACAACGAGCCGGCGCGAGCTGAATGGCTCAAGTGCACCGGGCAAATTTTTTTTCTTTTAAATGGTTTAAGGTAATTTGAAATTCTAATCTGCTAAAAGGCTTAATCATGGAAAAACAATAAAAATACCAATACATTTGGCCGTCGAGGAGGCATATTGGCTGTCAAATTTGAAAAAGAAAATTTTCCCACTGTTTTGCAAAATTCAAGCTAGAGATTGGTGGGCAATGCAGAACAGCAGTGCGTGCAATGGGTGCAAGCAATGGGAGCACCGACGTCAGGGCCGCTCAGACAAGGAGCCCTGTATAAATCCAGAATGCAGTGCGTTAACAAATATACATGCCTTGGGGTGGATATTTACGTCAACGCACTGCATTGCCACTATTCCACATGGTCAATGGTGCCACTGGGTAACCGACTACACTGCACTTTTTAAAAAAATTTAAAATAACATGGTGCGCCTTGAAGTACTGCCCCGTAACTAGTGTGGATACCCTTAACACTATTTATGGTGCGCCCTGAAAATTTATAGGTAGCACCGCAAACCGGCGCGAGCTGAATGGCTCAAGTGCATCGTGTGAATTTGTTTTTCTTTTAAATGGTTAATTTTAAGGTAATTTGAAATTATAATCCGCTAAAAGGCTTAATCATGGAAAAACAATAAAAATACCAATACATGTGGCCGTCGAGGAGGCATATTGGCTGTCAAATTTGAAAAAGAAAATTTTCCCACTGTTTTGCAAAATTCAAGCTAGAGATTGGTGGGCAATGCAGAACAGCAGTGCGTGCAATGGGTGCAAGCAATGGGAGCACCGACGTCAGGGCCGCTCAGACAAGGAGCCCTGTATAAATCCAGAATGCAGTGCGTTAACAAATATACATGCCTTGGGGTGGATATTTACGTCAACGCACTGCATTGCCACTTTTCCACATGGTCAATGGTGTCGCTGGGTAACCGACTACACTGCAGTTTTAAAAAAAAATTAAAATAACATGGTGCGCCTTGAAGTACTACCCTGTAACTGGTGTGGATACCCTTAACACTAGTTATGGTGCGCCCTGAAAATTTATAGGTAGCACCGCGAACCGGCGCGAGCTGAATGGCTCAAGTGCATCGTGTGAATTTGTTTTTCTTTTAAATGGTTAATTTTAAGGTAATTTGAAATTCTAATCCGCTAAAAGGCTTAATCATGGAAAAACAATAAAAATACCAATACATGTGACCGTCGAGGAGGCATATTGGCTGTCAAATTTGAAAAAGAAAAATTTCCCACCGTTTTGCAAAATTCAAGCTAGAGATTGGTGGGCAATGCAGAACAATAGTGTGTGCAATGGGTGCAAGCAATGGGAGCACCGATGTCAGGGCCGCTCAGACAAGGATAAATTTCACCAGTGCTTGAGAGCTTTAGAGCACTCAGAAAAGTGAAAAATGTGGTTTTTTGGCTGTAATTTTTTTTTATTTAACCCTGTTCCGATGCGTGGGGTTTTATAGTCACACCATTGTGGTTTCTTAAGACCACACCAGGCATTTTATGTTTTGGTGTGGTGTTTTATGACACACCAGTGCGGAATATTTGTAAAGAATCAGTGCGCTAAATAATAATATGCATCAGGCAGGTGTGTACAGAGTGCATAGTGTCTGGTGTGCCAATGTTTTATGTGCATCGATGCTTTTGCTTGTTTAATGGACCAGTGCAGTTTAGGATGATAAGCGCATCGAGTGAAAGATATCTGGAAAAACCTCCAACTACTAACCTCCTCTAGTAACCTCTGCTAGAAATGGATGTCTAGGGTATTTTTATGAGGGGTTCCTCAAAAACATTTGCTAGAGGGTATTTTCCTTTTAGTGTGTTTACTAATAGAGGAATATGGGTGACCATGTTGAATATGCTTAAAAAAGTGGTTGACCTTAGATGTCCATCCATGAGCATGGTGGTCATGGTCGATTATGGTGACCATGTTTCACCATAATTTTCTACAATTTTTCCATTGTTGGCGATACTTTTCTATGATAGACATGTTGACAATGGTTGACCATGTTTGACCATACTTTTCTATGATTTTTCCATGGTTGACCATACTTTTCTATGATATACATGTTGACAATGGTTGACCATGTTCAACCATAGAGACCTTGGTTGATCATGTTCTACCATTCTAACCATGTTTAAACATGGTTGACCATTAACAGTGGGTAGAGCATGGGTATTCTAGGTTGAGTGTGGTTGACTAGATATGACATGGTTGATCATGGTTGACCAAGGTTTCCATGGTTGACTATGGCTAACTAAGTTGGTGTATGGGTGAAAATGAGTGACAATGTTTGACCATGTTGACAATGTTTAATCATGTATGAGTATGTTAACCATGGATTATGTTAGTATGAATTCTTCGTCGAAGCGTACGAAAAATAACCACTTTAGCTACGCATAACTAATAGCCCTAACAACAATAATGGCTGCAAAACATCTTCAGATCTGCAATTAGTAGTTAAAGTGCTGCAACAAACAGATCTATAAATGGAAAGACATTAGGCAGTAAAGTAAAGAGTTTGCTCCATGCATCCAACAGACAAGACAAGAACACGATTTTTGAATGAATTTTTATATTACAGGGCACCTGGGAGGAAACAAGAAGGTGTATCCGGATCTCCTCAATGGGATGGGTTCTTTGTAGTCCTCAGCACTTCAGATCTAAGCTTTCTCTCTCTTGTAAATGTAGAAAACCCAATGTAGAAGGTAGAGCTCAATGGGAGCAACAATGGCAGAAAATGAGACCGAGTGTATAGATCCAGAGTGATCTAGTATGCAACAAAAGGTGAAGAATGAAGGGGAAAACCCTCCTATTTATAACAAAATATTGGGTTATTCTAGATCTTGGTGCATGATTAAAATAATGTTAACCAAATCTAGATCCACCTCTATGGAATATTTTATTATTATTTGTTGGAGGGAAAGGGACTTTGACTTGGGTCAAAATCCCTTGATTAGTGAAGAATAGATAAATAAATGATTTATTTATCCTTTTAAGGAAGTGGTTGAGATATAATCAAATAAATAATGATTTATTTAATTAATAGTGGTTGATTTGGTCATATTTAACAAGGAATATTATTTAAATAATTATTCCTAGAAAATAATAAGATAACTATGGGTGTATCTCATTAATGTCTTTGTTTTTGGGTTAAACATGACTGGGAATAATAATTAAATTGTGGTTTAATTAATTATTCCTTTTGGGGTTTCCTTAATTAACATAGTGAAAGCAGTTTTACTTGGGGTAAAACTGGTCTTACATGGTGTACTTGGGTCCATCTAATAATAAAAGGTGAGATGACCAAAAAATGGTGTAACAGATTACCATGGTAACGATGGCTAAACATAGTCAAGATGATTTAACCATAATTGAATATGGTTGCATTTTGAGATTTATATTAAAATCAACAGAAATTTATTACTATTTTTTATACTTCCTGAAATTTCAAAATTGTGAACTAGTAAACCAATCCAAATATTTCAATGATGAATATGAATTTTTAAAGTTGTTCTAAGGATGCATCATGCTTATACCTTTATAAATTACTTGTAAAAAAAATTACTTCAGTCATTTAACCAATCTAACCTACAACAAATGAAGCATAAATATTAAATGAAAAAATTGGAAAAGCAAGAATAAGAGATGCAAGTGAATAAGAAGTGAAAAGAAGATAAATAAATTTTATATCAGGACTCCGAAGATCTTGGGATGGCCAAGCCCTAGGATAATTAGATTCCTATGTAGGAAACCAAGTTTTATAAGCTACAAATGGCACCAAAAATCATTTTTAAATTCAATCTAAGTACATCCTTGTTGGAAATGAAAATAGAGCTACTAAATAACAATTTTTCTTCACAAGAAAACTATAAAATACCACCCCATAGAGGCTAATTCGAATTTTTACTTTACAAATTGATAGAAAATAATCCTCCTTGAAAGGAGGTATCTTCCCCCTCCAAATGCCCTCAAACAGTGGATCTGGTTCCCAACAGTAGGAATCTTCATTTAATGATAGTGAACGCAATCCTACATTTTCTCAATCAATAGATCTCCAAAATATGTTCAAATATTTCATAATATCATGTTAATTTATTATTAAATCTTAGTTCATCTTTTTGCAAGGAACAAGTCCCTATATTATCTCATCTTCCAAATCTTCAAAATTTTCGCAATATTTTCACAAGATTTTATGGAAATAATTATTATTAGGTACATAATATGAAATTATCTCTAAACCTTCCTAAGAACTTATTAAAGCTAAGAAAACATTTTGAAGTGTAGAAGGAGAGATTTAATATAGCCTTTATGTGCATAGGAAAGGTTTAATGGGCCTTAATTTGTATCTAATTTGGAGGCACATCAATTAGTATCTAAATATATTAATAATCAATATTAATCTTCTAAAATGATTATATTATACATTATTTATAACTTTGATTAAATTAATTTTAAAACTATTATTATGATATTTGCAATGAAAACCCTAACATCTATAATTGATGTCATGTTTGTGGAAGACTGTTCATTCCATAACTCTGTTTTTTCTCTAAAACCCCCTCATCTTGGTGTTATTTCTGCAGATCTAGTAAACCAAGGGAAATTTCTTTTGCCGCAAGGTTCATCATGCATCCAATTTCAAGCCATCGCTCCAAATCATTTGAAATTTATGAATTTGTGAGTCCAATATCAAGGGGTTCTTTCTCCATGTAGATAAAAGATATAGATATTGTATCTTCACTTGTAAACCAAATTCGGAATCAGATTTGAATTCCCTGCCTTCATTTGGCTCCTACAGTGGAGTTAGGTATATTTTGGAACAAAATTCGCTCAGATATTATGGCATAGCCAAGGATGCTTCAATATATATAGTCTCAAGATTAAACAAGAGCTAAAGGTTGGGGTGGTCCCTCTTCCTCACAATCCAAATCCTTCAAGATTTCCCTAAAGACACAGATTTCTCCTCTGACTCCCAAAGATGTCTCAAGGCCAACATTTGTTGTGGATCCACCTTTAGAAGTGGATCATTTTATATCTAACCTTTCTTCAAATTATTCATGGCAAGCTATTATTTTTCATTTTAATGGGTTTTTTCCTTCAGCATATGCACTTCGCGAATGGGTGCATCAGACCTGGACCTAGAATACAAATCCCTTTTTTAGTTTGAAAGTTTTGTTTTTTTGTTTTTTTTTTTTTTGTGTTATTCAAAATCCTCGATGACTATCGAAAGGTTTTTTATTAAGGACACTGGATTTGGGGCTAATCTGATCTCTCCTTTCAACCTCTTTTTTCTAATTTCAATCCTCTTTCCATGATAGTTCTGGTCATTCCTGTTAAGGTAAGCCTCCCTAATCTACCCATTCATCTACTTCATTCGAACATCTTAACTGATGTGGAAAACTTACTAGGTTTTTTCATTAAGATATACATTGGTATTGTCACTTTTTCTCATATATGTGTTGAAATATATCTCAGCAAAGAGCTACTGGATAAAATCCTCCTTAGGTGGAAGGGAAGAGTTTATTCACAAACACTAATTTTCACTACAAGATCTAGAAGAAACCTAGTCATCTCTATAATTCACGTCCTTCTTCTCAAGGTCCTTCTCCCATCCTTGATGCTAAGAAAAAGAGTTGTGGATGGTAGGATCCAAAATATACAAGAGGATATATGAATTTTGCGACTCACAAGCAAGGTAACATGTAGTAACAAAAGACTCCTACAACCAAATTGAATCCTTTAGTCTCAGTTCAACCACATCTTGTGCGATCTAATCCCTCATCTAAGGGTGACCACCCTCAACTATAAAGAAATGATACGCCTCCATAATATTAGCTCCATCAATGAGTGGGCATAAAAATTTCAATGAATTAGATCACTTAGATAGTGATAAGTGATAAGGAAACAAAAAATACTTTTGAACACCCAAAAATGGAATTGTCTCAAAGAAATGTTGCCATTGTTTCTTCTACATATGTTCATGGTAAATCCCTGGAATGGATTGATGTCCATAAGAGAAAAGGAAAAAAGGAAAAAACCTTGATCATCATGGGCTTGAGACTAGGACCATAGTAAATGTATCATCTTGAACTATGTTGGTTTGTGATAAATAGAATGATGAAATTTGTTTTTTTAGGTAATACAAATTAACTTACAAAAAATGTAATTTTTTTTTTTGAGGTAATACAAACTAAGTTACAAAAATAAATAAAACTATCTTTTTGACACTTAGAATTCAGTAGCATACTTATAATTATATTCTAATGCTAATTAGTTTAGAGTGTTTTTTTGTGTATTGACATTATCATCAGTTTAATTTGTTCACTTGTATATGATACATTCATTTATATAAAGCCTATATACATCTTAACTCTGTATTTACCAGCACTAAGAGAGATTTCTTTTCATTCTAATCACTAAGAGGGATTTCTTTTCATTCAAAAATAGGTTTGCATCTTGAAAGATTTGTTCCCACTCTACCATAGTTAAAATAAAACTATGCTAGTTTTAATTAATTATTTTTTATATAAGTATAAATATAAAAATAAATAAATAAATAAATATATATATATATATATATATATATATATATATATATATATATATATATAATCTCAAGTCAAGGTGGATATATGTAAAAATTTCAATACATGTCATATGTGTGTGTGTGTGTTATGGATATTTTTAAAAATGTTACTTGTCAACTTAATTTCAAAAATTGAAGGAATTACAAATCTCCTCAGTATTTTACTCTCATATTTATTATATATAAAATTCATAGTAAGAATGGAACATATTACACCTCTAATTCACTATGAAAAGTGAAAATATGAAAATAATAATAATTTAAATTACTTTATTTTCATTTATGTTAAGGTAGTATAAAAGTATGTTAAATAATATTTGTTTCCTCAATATACTTTTGATTTAAATATTACTTGTCATTAAGCATAGAGTTAATTATAAATCATGTAATAACAATAATCTCACTTTTACTAGTCATATATCAACTTCATATTAACTAGCTAAAGATATTATTTTATTTTAATTTAATTTAACTGAAATAACATCAAATTCATATTTATTTAATTTTTAGTTTTAATTAAACTAAAATAGCATCAAATTCATACTATTTTATTTTACTTTAATCTGAGACACCTTCATTGTATAGAATCTCTTAACAAAATGCAATAATATATTTTATTTGATATAATTTTTATATGAATAAATAATCTACATTAGAATAACTTTTAAAAGTAATGGAGCCACTTTATGTTTGGCTAAGATCTTTCTTTCTTTGGATGTAAGGAAATGGGTTAACGAACCAAGACCCAGAGGTATGTAGTAGGAGTGAACAAACCAAGACCCAGAGGTATGCTATAGGAGTGAAACCCAACCCCCTTACAGACCACCTACAAGTCATTCTAGGTGGCATGGTTTTCCTTTAATACAAGGAAATAGGTTAATAGCCCAAGACCCAGAGGCATCTGGTAGGAGTGAAACCCAACCCCACAAGTCATTATAGGTGGCATGGTTTTACTTTAATACAAAGAAATAGATTAATAGCCCAAGACCTAGAGGCATATGGTAGGAGTGAAACCCAACCCCCTTACGGGCTACTAACGAGTCATTCCATATGGCATGGTTTTTCTTGAATAATTGTGACGGATGAGAGAAAGATAAGTGTCCTCACTACTGGTTTGACAATTAATTTATTATAGATTTTCCCACTATTTTAAAAAATATGGAAATCTTAATTTTCTCCACCAAATGCAGAGTAAGATAGACTTAACAAGGAAATAACCATGCAGCGTGAAACATGTTGATTTTTTTATCAACCAAAAATGTCTAATAACATTGGCCAAAAAATCATTGAGATTATGAGATTCTCCAACCAAATGATAGTGCTCCATGTAAGTAGAAGGTCAAATCTAATCAACCAATGCCTCTTCCTACACAAACAATAGGGGGAAGGTGGGGTGGTATGGCATACCCACTATATGTAACATACCCCGATAACCTCACATGGAAATGCGCGGAGTTAGAAATTTGTTATACAAATAACCCACATGTAACTATCCAAATCACTACCCAATATTCCTTATTAACCATTAAATAGAATACCCACATGTAACTATCCAAATCACTACTCAAGATTCCTTATTAACCATTAAATATAATGTTCATTAGTACATAAAGTAACTTTAGTAGAGGAATAATAAGTTTCATAACCATTAGCAACCACTATGGTAGCATGTAACCTTACGTCTATTTCATGAATACTTTAACCAAAATAATTAATTACATACTTGACATATCAACATCACATTATTCAAGGAATCTACATCATCATACTGACACAATAAGCAATCACATCATTGAACATCGATATACCCTAGAAACCCTGTAGAGTGAAAATAGGAAAACGTTTAATTTTATTATTAAAAACGCATGAGAGTGTTCACTCGTCACTCAATGGCTTATAAGGGAATCCATCTCTTAGCCATTATTATAGAATCTTACAAGACATATCTTTGTGACATGGTTGTTCCTACAGTGGACCATCCTACAGCTCGTACTCATCTGCATGGATGGACCATTAATCGTTTACCCACCATGTTAAGCATAATTTATTTTTTGCACAAGTCATCATTTCCTGTTATAGTCGTCATCAACAAGCTTTGATATCATGATTAGGTAAAGCATTAATTAACCAATAATAAATCTTTGAAAGCATACATGAGATGTAAATATATAACATATATATTGCACGCATATACATCATATTCCAAAAAAAACTAAGATAATAGACATGATAGCTTAAAAGTATTCACATATAACCTTTCTTAAAGAAATATAGCTCAACTCTTCTTAAACAAATATAGCTCAACTTCTATCCATGCAAGAAGATATTTTTTTCACACCATGGATATTCTCTGTGCATACAAGAGCTTATCCTAATAGCACTTCTTAGTGTACTTAACATATATTCCCTTCTCTCCCTTCTCTATCTTTTAGAGTTGGCGTGCATTTTTTTTTTTCAAAAAAAATATATCATAATCAACCCTTCTTTTATTCATAAGAACTAGGAAAGTATTTTTAAATTAATAAAAATGTTACCCTTTTATGCATTAAACCATGAAATTAAATCAAGCTATCCAATATATAAAGAACAAATAATTTATCATTTTACCCACCAAAACATGTAATTTTTGCAAACTCTTGCAAAGGAATTAATGCAATTGTCTTAGCTTTCACCCACAAATAAAACATATTCTTTTCAAAAAATATTCCTATAACTTATATTACCTATGTGCATTTAATCGATGCATAATATATTCTTTTTGTCAATAAAAATCACCATAACCCTCCCACATTACGATCATAATTATCTATATGCATAAAATTGTTCTTTTTCCAAAAAAAATTAATACCATAATAATTATTGTGGTACATATAATTCACTAACTCATTTGTTAATTTCTAACAAAACCACCATTAATTTCATGCATACAACTTCATACTCAATAAAAACAAAAATAGATTCTTATATTTGTAAGCATGTGATTTATAAGTACGTTTTATCACAGCAACTAAACACCGTTTTATCACAACAACTAAACACCAAAGGATTAATCTTTTCAAATTATACTACAAGAGTTATTTACTCTTTTAACCAAAACGACATAATTACTTATCTCTTCCTACTTAATAAAAACAAAAATAGACTATTCATACTTAATAAAAACAGAATTAGATTTATATATTTATAAGCACATGATTTATAAGTACGTTTTCAAGGTCTAATTCTGGTTCTTATCACATCAACTAAACAACAAACAATTAATCTTTTCAAATTATACTACAACAATTATTTACTCTTTTAACCAAAAAGACATAATTACTTATCTCTGTGGTGTAGTCTCGCTTGGCTTTGCATGGTGAAGAGATTATTTACTCTTTTAACCAAAAAGACATAATTACTTATCTCTATGGTGTAGTCTGGCTTGAATTTGCACAGTGATACGTTGGAGGTGGATTCGTTGGATTTGGACCACCAATCAAATTCAACATGATTGTAGACAATATAGGGTAGACATACCATCAATATGACCCGCCATCATTCTGGTTCCATTTTTCAATTCCTTGTGATTCAGTAAAAATATTGGAAATCACTTGTTATCATCTTGTTTGGAATTTCTCTTGTCCACTGTTAGCCCTAGTTGAAAACCGAATACAAATCACGACAAAGACGTAAGTGAGACTTTCATGGTCAAGTTACTAACTTTTTAGTGACAGGTGTTGTGATTGTGGTGTTTGTCTTTTGTGTTTTGGTTTCTTTTGTGATGCTTCGGACTATTACTGCAATTTTCAATAAAACAATAACATATTTCAGTGTGTGTGAATTTCGTTCCACATTAAGGCCAAGTTTGAATTCACCCATTGCTTCCCAAATATTCTATATTCTCTTTCGTAATGAAAATCTTAGATTTGGCCTCTGCCATCATTCAACAATCTCCTCCTTCATCTCTACCCCAAATTCTCTTCCTTCATCAGCCACGAAAGCTCTCTCTCAACACACCGCCCAGGTAGGTCCTCCCTCCACCAAGAAAATGGTGCAGCTCTTTGGTAGTTGCAACCGTTATGAGTTTGATGGGAATACGCTTATGAGTTGAAGAATATTTGTATTTTTTAGGTAACCATAAGGTAACAGAAGGTAACTTGTAGAATGATTACCTCACAATTCAGAGATAGGTAGTGTTAATGGCTAATTTGTTCATTGCTAATAGGTTTGTGAAAAAATATTTTGAGTAAAATAAAATCAATTTAAATTAATTTTATGTAAATAATGAGATTTGATGTTTTTTAGAATTTTGTAGATTAAAGATTAAGATAAATTTATAATAGTTGAATTTTTTTATTTTAAATAAACTATATTTTATATAAATATCATAAATCAACTTCATACTGTAAATAAATTTTATTTTTATCATTATTTTATTTTCAAGTTAAAAAATTTACACTAAATTTCTTTACAACGTTTCTATCAAACTAAATTAGATATTAAAAAAAACTGAACAGTTACAAATAAATGCAGGGGTATCATTATAGTGCTCAATAACATGTTAATAAATAAATAAAAACTACTTGTTTTCTCTCTTGGAGAACTTGTTAAAACATTTGGTCTGTCCAGTAGTTTTAGTACAAAGTAATTTGGTAAGTGGGGAATAGTGTTTTCATTTTATTTATCATTTTAGAATGTTAGATTTTTAAAGATAGTAAATAGTTTTGAAATAATCTATTTAGTTAAGGGAGAGATTTCTCAAGCTGGAAGAGTTTATTGTAAAATTAAAAAAAAAACAATAAAAAAATAAATAGAGAAGCAATCTGTTTCATAAATCTTTTAAGTTAGAAAAGTTTATTATAAAATTTCAAAAAAAAAATTGTCCAATACAAAAACAAATAAAAACAATCTATCTCATAAACTAATCTAGTGAATATTAAAATAAAAAAAATTCCTTCTTAGTAAACTTGGTTTCCGGACGTTAACGTTTAAATAATGAAATACAGTTTTACGAATTGAATCGTGCAAACCATGCCTTGCAATCTAAGAAGCCACCAAACCTACAAAATGTCAAGTTGGAATCGGAAATTTCATTAATAAAAGTCAACTGTGGAAAGGAGAAATGTTGTTTTTCCATTTCTACAGATCGTACATTCCTTCTGTGTAACCACCTCGGTCTTCCTGATCGTCCCCAAAAGGAGGAAACACAACCATGGATGGGCAATTGCTGTGTGGGTAAATCGGGCATTCAATAACAGTGGAAGCATCGGATTTATCAACACACACATACACCTGATATAATTGATGCTCTCCCTCTGCGCTCCTGTTGCAATCGATTCCTGGGAACTGCCCACTGCTTTGCTTAATGGCTTCCTTGATATCGCTCAAACTGTATTCCCTTCCATCTGGCTTAATACCTGCAAACAAACTACCAATTAACATTACCTGAGAGTCAATGGAAAGAACTAATCTGAGAGTGACCTCATGATATATTATCACCTGCAGCTTTAAGAGCCCCAAGAATGTCTATATTTTGTCTCAAGGAAAGAGCCTTCTGAAAGTATGAATGCTCATCAAGATTGAGAGAGCAGGTGCCATGTTTCTCCCACTCGTGTCCCCAGAATTCCTGTCCATCGCTGCTTGGACAGCTTAAAGAACCCCAATACCTGTTCAGCTCCTCCTCCAAATCTGAAATCTGCAAATTTTATCACAAAATATATAAAAATGGTACCTGTTAGATTTTATTTATTTCATGAACCTAATGTTACTACGTTAAGAGAATAGAATTAGTGGTACCACTACCTTTGAGTAGTCGAATTCTTCGGAGGAATCACAGAACTGTGGCCATTTACCGGTGTTGTAGTTGGGCCAGAGGCCATGAATGGAAAATTCGGAAGCAGGCTTTCCCGTGCGAGGGTAACAGCATCCTCTACGAGTATCGCAGTATGAACCAGGCCACTATATTTACAAGCAACTAATGACCATCAACATACACAACAATAAAGGATAAGGCTGAGAATGAATTGATATTCAGCCGTAAATACCTGTTGAACGAAGTAATAGAAATCAAAAGATGTCGCAATGACCCCAATAGAATAGCACCCAAAAATAATGAGCGCCAACGTTATCGAGCCTGCGTTGGTGGTCTTCATGATACCTTGTTGGATTTCCTGCTAGTAACTTTGCTGGTTCTTTCTATGGCTGCCTGTATATTATTTATACCATGGATGAATCAACAGTGTGGATGAAAGGCTATGAGAAAAGGTATGGTGTCTACCATGAATTTACACACAACTTATCATGCTCTCATTTAAAGGTTTGGTGTGGTATCCAATTGCAATTTGTTGTGAGTTAAGGTACACCAAACAAAGGGATTGAGAAGTTTCGTTTAACACAATTTACATCATTTAATAATGTAGGTTGACAGTGGCCCCTTGTCTGTTAAGTTGTGTTATCATAGATTTAATAATGTAGGTTGAGGATTTCGTTCAGTTGATTATGACTACGGCGTCACTGGCGTGGCTTTCCTGCTTTCCATCATCATAAAACAAAACTTCCTTCCCACAATCAGAAAACTATAACGTAACGCTTAGAAACTATAGCGAAGATCGTAAGCATCGTGATTCCATATACTCCATCATCGAAATGGAAAGTTACGCCACCAACGAATCAAATGGTATACAAATCTATATCATTAAATTAAGTTATATTTTTAAATGAAATTAAGAGGTTAATAAGTAATTTGATTTTGATTAATTTGAATTAATTAATTTAACTTTTTTACATCAGGAAATTAAGATTAAAATGTTATCCAAAATTTGCATTATTAAATAAATTTTAAACTCAAATTTATTAAATATTAAGGAATTCTTTAATGAGTGAATTCATCTATATAAATTTGAGTTTTAAATGGATTTAAATTTTGATCTATATAAATTTGAGTTTTAAATGGATTTAAATTATTTTTTAATATATAATTGAAGTTAAATATGGAAGATAAGAGGTTTTCTAAAATTGTTTTTAAGTCTAGTCAAAATTATCTTTGGCTCAAGCAAGTAAAGAAGTAGACCATTTTGTCCAATAAAGATAATATTAAAAATATTATTACATCAAAATTTAAGGAGAAATTGTGATCCCATAGAGAGTTAGATGGAAAGCTAAAACTAAAATATTATAAGAAGGTGATCAACCCAAATTTTTAAAGTCAAAAGAGTTAGATGGAAAGCTAAAACTAAAATATTATGAGGTGATGAACCCAAATTTTTAAAGTGAAAAGTATCTCCATGCCTTGACTAGTTTAAAGATGAAAATAGGCATTGCTAAATAAGAATAAATTCTGGTGACCTACAAAGTAAAAATGGGCATTGGATTAATTCTAACAACACCATGGGATGGAATAAAATATTTTGTCACCTCTGTGATGTTAAGAAAGTTTCCAAAATATTTTCCACTCTACAAATTTCTTGACCTTTTAACTCAACAAAACAATGAATATAAATAAAGTTTTAAAGAATTTCAAGTAATCTCTTCTCGACCATATTGAATCTTATGGGTTATTTTTCTTCTTTATCATCATCATCATATTATTTTTTATAATTTTTAAGAGAAAAATTTATGAGAAAAGCATTACCTATCTATTATTTTCTCCTTATAAATATATGTTATAAAACAACCCTTTTATATGTAATGATGATGATGATGGCTAACATCTAGTTAGTATGGAACCTTAAGAAAGGTAAGGGATTGCTTGGATTTATTTTAAAGAAAATTGTGCTCTAAAATCGTTCAAAAAGAACATTTCAGAATCACCATGTTTTAAGGACTAATATTGTGACAATATTTTGAAAATGTGATGCAATTTAGGTATATGTAGGACATTCTAAGAAATTATTTTTGATATTCAACCCTCTTAATATCATGAAGATGATAGATATTGGTCCATAAACTATCATGGATATTCCATTGGAAAATTCATTGCAACATATTTACTAAAATATATTAGAAAATTTGAAAGCTACACCATGAGGTTTTACAATCATCTACGGCCTCTACAACACTATAACAATTCTTAATTTCTCCTCATCCTCCTTAGTTTGAAATGAGTAGGGCCACTTGTATTTGCATTGTGAATAGTGGGTTGTCACTCTTGGATTGTATTTGTGAGACTCAAGTTCCAAGAATCTGTAGCATTCTAATTCAATGGCTTATGTCAATGCTTCTTTGTAATTCTTTACGCAATGCATGCCAACAAAGAAAGGATATGGGAGCAATGGCACTTTATTTACCCATGCTAGCATACTTATGATTCTTGTGATTGCTTATAAGAAACCCCATGTAAAACAACATTGTTTGAGAAAAATAACGAGAGTTCGTGTGGAGGTTTACATGTTCCAAACACTGGTGTATGTGGAATTAGGGGGAGAGAATCAATGAGCTACCTCTTACAGTGTTGCCTTGGAACGATCTAACAACAAAGGTGAGTCACAATAAAATAAAATGTGGCGTGGTGGTGAAATGAGATTTTTGGTTATTCTTGTGTATGATGCTCTATGCCAATTTGCCCATAACTCCTTTCAATAGATTTAGATGTTGATTGGTTGAATATCTAGGGAGAAATTTCACTTCCATCCCAAAACTTCAAATTCACACTTAGCACTTACACACTCTAGTAAATATGAGGCCATGTAAAATGTTGATTTCTTTCCTTCTCGTGGATTTTGGGCCTCTTCTACCATAGCTTAAACAAATTTTGCTAGGATCTTGGCGCAATTGAATATGGATCCCTCATGGGCACATGTATACATCAACAACACCCGAATCTCTTCGAAGGGTTATGCATATTATTTACCATAGAGTTTGCAACACATGGTCGCAATGAGTTGATAGGATTTCCTTTCTAACTTAATTTTATAGACTCCTTCAGCCTTAGTCTTAAACTTATTGGGATCTTGCCACCTACTCTTAAGAATATCTTTAGTACTCACGCTAAATTTATGATACTAGTCTTTTGTGAGATCCATTTGATATTTGGGAAGTTTATAATACTCAGTGATGTGAGGGTATCTTAATGCAAGAATATCTTGGACAAGGCTATCCATTATGGTCATGTCCCTATTTTCAATACACTTAATAATCCATTTTATAGTCTCTCCTCAAGGAAATACCTTTTAATGTGATGATACCTTCTATAGCCATGATATTTTAATATTTTGATATACAATGGCATCTTCTTATTCAGTGGGGAGTTTCTTTTGGAAAAACAACTAATATATTTCTAACCAAGTGATTGATATATATTTTTCAATGAAACATGTTATGTCAGTATATGTGGGAACCGAAGCAATAAGACTTTCCTCTGATACTTCTTCCACAATCTCTTTTCTAGGTCTCTTGTTTGGCTATTGAAGCAATAAGACTTTTCTCTGATCCTTCTTCTGCAATCTCTTCTCTAGGTCTCTTGTTTGAGGGAGCCATGTTCTATGATGATCCATTGAACCAGTTGGGGAAGACTAACAGTTGTGCGAAAAAAAATCATAACGCAAATCTACTAAAAAAAATATCATGGCGATTAAGGGGCACATAACTTACCTGAAATGTGAAGCAAACATTGCAAATGTGGTGGCGCAACGCAAATATAATGGAAAGCACTAGCAGATCACATGGTGCTAAGGAGCCAAAGAGCTATGTGATAAGCCGAATGGTGAAAATGAAATGGGATGGAGGGTTTATATAACATTTTCACATGTATGATTTTCATAAATTCATAATCAATGCACTATCGCAAGGGGAGTTGTGATAAGAGACCACACTAAGTCAATGTGGTGCGATAAATGGTAAGGGTGTAATGCACTAGACCAGCAGGTTGCACTGCATTGAACTGCGAGAGTGTTATGCAACATGTAGCTTTTTAGACGATACTTAAGTTAACACTTTCCTTACCTTTATGTCCTAGGGTGTGAACAAAGGTTTGAGGTGTTTGAACATATATATGTTTATGATTTGAATGACGGGTGACTCCAAATTTTTTTCTCTTGTCAATTAAAAAAAATTGGGGTTGTTATAGCTACTACAACATGATGTCAATGTCAACCTTATATAAGTTATGATAACATCCCTTTGTAAATAAGGAATTTATAACCTATCCCAAGCAACTTCTCTAAGGAGATAACCCATATGATGACAAGATTGTAATAAGGCATAGTAGATAAGACTAGAAGGGAAAAATAAAGGGAGATGGGAAGCATATATACCTCATTCATATGGTAACAAGATTAGAATGAGGCATAATTTATAACACTAGAAGGGAAAAGGAAAGGGACATGAGAAACATATAGTGAAAGATTAAAATAGAAACTTGTTTGAATTAAAAAAATAAAAGATGGAATAATCTAGTCCATAAACGAGGTGTAAGGAGTTTACACTCCAAAACTAGGATACAAAGCGATGTGTTCATAAAATGGACCAAAAGAACCTCAACAGTAGTGGAAGAAAATATGGAAAATCAAATCTCCATTTGAGGCTTAAATACTCATTTGGTTTTCAATTATGAACAAAGGCATTATGTGGGAAGTTCTTTAGAAAAGGAATAGACGCGGGCCAAGAAAATACAATCTATGGCAAGTGAAGGAAGAAAACATTGGCCATTTATTAATATCTTACATTTACACAAATTAAGGGTTGAAATGAACTCTTTGATATAAATAAAATATAGTTGGCAAAGGAGATGTAGTTATTATATGTTTTAGGAATTGAATCCAAAAAACAAAACTTAAAAATTACAAAAGACTCCCCTTAACTATACCATTGGAAATTTGGCTAACCAAGAATGTAAGACTTTTTAGAGATAAGTATATCTCTCCCCTCTAGTGTTCCTATTAGGGCATAAATTATCTTATCAAATTTTAAATTTGATTCAAAAGTCTCAGCATAAATTATCTTATCAAATTTTAAATTTGATTAAAAAGTCTTATAGAAAATAGATAATTGACCCTTGTTTTTATTAGAAAAGTCAAAGTTTAAAATCACTTTGATTAATCCAATTAAGGCAATACTATAAATAATTGTGTTATAGATCTTTTTTTCTAAATGATTCCCATAACATCATATTCAAATATATATTAAGGCAACATACAAACTATTATACAAATATTCTAGTCCTAAAATTACTTTTAAATTTGTTGCATATTAAATAATATCAAATTTACAATTTCTTTTGCGATTCAATCATGATTCTAATCAATTAAAAAACTTGAAAAATAAAATAATAACCTTAGTTATTAGACCAATATATAAAAAAAATTATAGTATAATTATATATCTCTTACATAGTTTGCTTCGAACATGTCAAAAAAATTAATATTAAAGTAGGCTCTATTTAAGGGAAATCCATAATAGTAATACCTTTAAAAAAAACATCATATTACATCCATAATAGTGATACCCTAAGAAAAACACCATATTACGAACTTCATCCAATACCTTTACTAATAACCATACTTATATCACAATTAATTTTGAGGATGTAAAAAGAAACCAAATTATATATATATATATATATATATATATATATATATATATATATTATAATAATCTTACTTGAAATGAGTAAATAAAACCTCTTTAAATCTATTAGTAGTCATTTTTAAATAAAAATTATATATATTAATTCATTCACTATTATTATTATGTTTTATTTTTATAAATTATTAAACAAAATCTTTTAAATATGTATACGTCTTCTACAAACGAACTTTGAAAAAAAAAACATTCACCACTCAACAATAACTAAAGTCTTTAATGTCTCTCACACACACAGATATATATATATATTCAATTATTTATAAATATGTTTGTAACATTCATATTTGAAATTCCTATATAAACATTTTTACTTTTAATTCCAGTATTATTATTGTCTGTGTCGGGGGACTATACCAATTGTTGGGCATCAAAGTGTATTGACTTTCAATCTTTTTTAATTTTATTTCAATTTTAGTTAAAGTTTGGAGAAAATGCTTAGTATTATTATTTTCTCTTAAATTTAATTTTTTTTTTTTTTTTTGGTAATCTTATTTATTATTTTCGATTGGTTGAGCAAGTTCTAATGTGATATAATTCCCATAGTGGTGGGTGTTTTATTTTTGGTATTTGTCAGTTCCTAAAAAATAATTTTAAAATAAAAAAATGTTAATTTTGTGAGTACTCATTTTGTTGGTCACTATTCACATTGTTATGCTATTGCATTTCCCAACAATCCCAAAAAAGATGCGGTTGCAAATCCTTAAAGTAGACTAGAGGGGAGGGCTAAATGAATCTCTGATTCATTGTTAGGAGGAACCTTTCACTACATGGAAGAATATTCCTTCCCATAGTGAAAGCTCCACACAAGGAGAGCTTTGCACAACATTGAGATTTGTCCTTTTGTTTCTAAGGCCCAACCAAAAGCTCGGCGAATTCAACACTAGTAAATCGTTCTTTAATGCTAACGAGATGCATAATTATTGCGACCAAAAATGCTCCTCTTGCTTTGTCATTGAATTATTTGGAATTGTTCCTCAGTGTAGTGAGAATCAACCAAAACCATGGTTAAAAGGGACTCTGAAAATTAAAATACTACTGCTATTAATATTAATTGGAATAAGAACAACTAATAATTATTAATAGGGACGATAGAATATCTCATGTTTTTTTGAGTTGTAGATACCGATAGAGCTTCCTAAACTGCCATTATATATTTGGAACCTTGCGGCGACTGAGGAAATTTCTAACGGGATTGGGAAATCATACTTCTGGGATGGAAACTCCTTTGGCCAGTTGGAAAAGTGTTTGGATTCGGTGCTGGTCGAATTTAATCAGAGTCAGGTTTTACTTGCAAAAAATGAAGTACATTGGGGCGGCTTCTCAGCCTGGATTAGAATTGATTAATGGGATCTTCCATATCGATGCCTCATTTGACACTAGACAGGGCACTTGATGGCTTCATGCCCGACACATGGATACTTCACTTCGGGAAGCAGATGCCTAGATATTCGGGTTTCTTCTCCTTCTGGACTGTCGACAAATCCTGGTGATGCACATGCGACCTCCTATGGAGCTTCTCCAAGAAATTTTCCCAATTCCTCTAATCTGGTCAATGCACCTTAATATGATATTTTTGACTTACATGTTATCTTCCTATCCCTAAGTGTATTTCATCACCATATGGGCTTATACTCTTTTTTTTCGAAGTTGTTTCTTCCTCTCCTCTCCCTAGGGCTATTCGGGATTTGAACGCTCTTGTGGAGGACATAGGGCTCAAAGTTTCCACCTAAGTGCAGGGTTTTTGTCACATTCCTCCCCATTCTACTGAGAATATTCACAAATCAGACCTTTGATGGGTTTGATCCATCTATTGAATTTTCCAACAAGAAACAGTGAAAGTGGCATCCGGAAACATCATCCTTGATCCTAGTGAAAAATAATCACCTAAACTAGGTGGGGCCCACACAAGCTATTTTTAGGTGTATGTCTATTTTTAGAATGGTGAGCATATTATAAAATTAGCAGGAGGTTGATTCTATATGGTTGATAAAATTCTATCTTTAGATGAGTTTCTATTTTTAGAAGATGGACGAAGTCTATTTATAGATCACAAATCTAAAAATAGAATGCATGTCGATTATTATTAGCCCTTAATAATAATCAGATAATAAATAGTAACTTATTCTCTTGGAGCACTTTATTTCTATGAATAGATATGGAACATTAGTGGGCTGAAGGAATTACGAAATTCCTAGGGTGGTTGGTGACTAATGCATGGAGGACTACGTTATAACTGATTGTGGCAAGTTGTAACATAGTTGGAAGAGTAGTTATGTGAGTTGTTGTTTATTTTAACTCAGTTCATTGAGTTAAAATCAGTTGTGCTAGTTTTAACTGAACATACACTAGTGAAATATGAGCGAATTAATTATTTAATTAATTCACAAGTAGTGTTTACTTGCAACTGAACAAATACAACAGTTAACTACTTGCATGTTAGATCCAATGGAGACCCAGTGGAGAGATAGGTGAAAGGGTGAGATGGACTATCTTTTGTGACTATAGTGATGCATTCAATGCATCTACACACACATTGGAGATGCCTATGAGTATTGCGCAGTGAAATAAAGTTAAGGTTGAGTTCATTCAGGGATCTTCTTCATCATGGATTGCGCAGTGGAGGCAGACTGTCAGGAGGCAAGAAATTGGTGCATGGAGGTGAAAATTCTGCAAGACAATGTGAGACGATTGTATATTGCACTGAGAGCTCTATGAGCTGAGCTTTGTATGAGATATATGAGATTGTTTCATGATCCATTGATATACATAATATATGATAGTTGGGGTTTTTAGTTTAAGCTTTCCCAGAAAAACATCTTGTTATGTGCGATTGATTTTGCTTCATATGTGTTTTGCAATTGGTGATTTAATTTCCGCAAAGAATTAAGTGGAAGGATTCTGTATTTAACATAAGATTAATTTGTTAGATTAGGAGAGTCTGGTAATATACATGCATATTGTATAATTTCTACATGGTATGCGAGCAGTGTTAATAACTTAATATTGTAATATTGAAGCGGTGCTGAGTTTTGTGCCGGTGGAACAATTTGAAATTGATACAATAATTTCTTGGTGCGACAGTTGAGTATACATTGAAATGGATTTCAATGGTTTGCAGTTGCATTATGCAGTCGAGGGCAGCTCTAACTACATAGTCTGGAAAGACAAGATGGAGGCAGTGCTTGAAGATAATGGCTTGAAGGAATTCATTGAGAGAGATGTTCCTAAGCCCACTTCAACAGACGCTGCAGTACTTGACGCATGGCAAAAGAAAGTAGCAAGGGCAAGGAGGATTCTGTTGGAAGGTGTGAGAGACCATATTGTCTCAACCCTTCATGGGAAAGCCACTCTATATGTTATGTGGAAGGCTTTGATAGATCTTTTACAAAGCAGCAACGACCATAGGAAATTGGCACTGAAGGATAAAATCAGAAAAATCAAGATGGAGAAGAACGACACTATTCCGGTATACTTGAAAAAGTTTGTCCAATGCAAGGATGAGCTTGTGGTTGTAGGATTCAGTGCTGCGGATGATGATTTGGTGAGCTTGGATCTCCTTGGACTTTCAAAGAGTTGGCACAGTTATGAAGACTCTGTCAATGGATGGGAAAAACTGCCGGATTGGGAGCGACTTTGGTCGGATCTATTCTAGGAGGAGATAAGGCGGAACACCCGGGATGGCTCTTCATCAAAGAATGATGATGAAGAGGACCGTGCTTTCGCTGCCAAGGCAAAGAAGAAGAATGGAAATAAATTCCATTCTCGATCTAAGGCCAGAGAATATGGAAAGGAGCACAACATGTCCAAAGTGAAGTGTTTTCACTATCACGAGTTTGGACATATTACTACAAATTTTCCACATAGGAAGAAGAACAAGATGGCTAATTGATCTGCAGCTGGTGAGGCTATTGCCTCACAATTTGAGCTTGACTTCTCATTGATCTCATGCATGGTGTCTAGTGCATTGGGATTGGGGTGGTACTTTGATAGTGGTGCTTCCTTTCACATGATGGGATATGAGAACCTTTTCAGTGACTTGGAGGAGAAAGATATCCAGATGCATGTTGAGTTTGGCGACGATGGAAAATATAGTGCGACCAGAATTGGTAGTATTAACTTTTAGAGGGTGTCAGGTAAACTCTTTCATCTAAAAGATGTTGTACATGTTCCAGGTTTAAAGAAGAATTTAATCTCAGTCGCAATGTTAGAGGATAGAGGCTATGATGTTGTCTTTAGTGAAGGAAAATTTTTCCTATGACACAAAGCAATAGGGTAAGCCAAGAAGGTTGGGATTCAAGTTAAGAATCTCTACAGACTTGAAGTAGATGGGATTTCTACAGAGCTTCCTACTATTTGGAAGTGTGAGGAAGACATGCAATTGAAGCCTGAGAGGGAACAGGATTTGCATGCAGGTAAGAGTGAACCTCGGGATGTGGAGCAACCACAAGATGAGGATCATGGAGTTGGAGGAACCACTCATGCAGAGAAATTTTGTGCCAAATGGGTAGAGAGAGTGCATGTAGCTATACCACCAGGTGAGAGGTGGGGCGACATGCATGAGTAATCCTACGAAGAGATTTCTAGGCAGGACTCATTGAGATGGTGTGGATCTCATGAATTGAACATGGCTACGAAGCGCCCATAGAGTAGCAATAGCATGATTAGTTGGATTGATGCATTCAGATCAAAGTGGCAGTGTTGGATACTGGAGTGTGAATCAGAGTTGACAGCAACTGCAAGGTGCATGGGTGCAGAGTTCAACGACACAATGGTTCTAGAAGAAATGTGCAGTTGGTACTAGTAGAAGTCAGAAGACTTTGATGACAAATGCATTATACTGATTCAGTTGTTTGGAGGCTATTCAGTTTCAAAAGTGTTGCATGCAAGTATTGTAGGGCGAATGCATGGATTTGCATGTCGCATGCAAAGGCAATCCTTTCTTGTTGAGAGGGAGTGTTGAATGTTGCAACAAGAAACAGTGAAAGTGGCATCCAGAAACATCATCCTTGATCATAGTGAAAAATAATCACCTAAACTAGGTGGGGCCCACACAGGCTATTTTTAGGTGTATGTCTATTTTTAGAATGGTGAACATATTCTAAAATTAGCAGGAGGCAGATTCTTGAGGGTTGAGAAAATTCTATCTTTAGATGAGTTTCTATTTTTAGAAGATGGGAAAAGTCTATTTAAAGATCGCAAATCTAAAAAGAGAATGCATGTCGATTATTATTATCCCTTAATAATAACCAGACAATAAATAGTAACTTATTCTCTTGGAGCACTTTATTTCTGTGAACAGATGTGGCACATCAGTGGGCTGAAGGAATTACGCAATTCCTAGGGTGGTTTGTGACTCATGCATGGAGGACTGCGTTATAATTGATTGTGGCAAATTGTAACATAGTTGGAAGAGTAGTTATGTGAGTTTTTATTTAGTTTAAATCAGTTGTGCTAGTTGTAACTAAACATACACTAGTGAAAGATGAGTGAATTAATTATTTAATTAATTGAAAAGTAGTGTCTTACTTGCAACTGAACAAATACAACAGTTAACTACTTGCATGTCAGATCCAGTGGAGACCCAGTGGAGAGATAGGTGAAAGGGTGAGATGGACTATATGTTGTGACTATAGTGATGCATTCAATGCATCTACACACACATTGTAGATGCTTATGAGTATTGCGCAGTGCAATAAAGGTAAGGTTGAATTTATTCAGGGATCTTCTTCAGCAGGGATTGCACAGTGGAGGCAGGCTATCAGGAAGCAAGAAGTTGGTGCATGGAGGTGAAATTTTCTTCAAGACAATGTGAGACGATTGTATATTGTACTAAGAGCTCTATGAGTTGAGATTTGTATGAGATAAATGATATTGTTTCATGATCCATTGATATACATAATATATAATAGTTGGGGTTTTTATCTTTAAGCTTTCCTAGTAAATCATATTGTTATGTGCGATTGATTTTGCTTCATATGTGTTTTGCAATTGGTGATTTAATTTACACAAAGAATTAAGTGGAAGGACTCTGTATTTAACATAAGATTAATTTGATAACTCAGGAGAGTCCGGTAATATACATGCATATTGTATAATTTCTACACCATCTTGTTGCTAACAATACATCATATGCTAATGTCCTTGTCTTGGAGGAGGAATTCTCTAAGTCCATTTCTTCAGACAAGGATCTTATTAGTGTTCTGGACCCCACAGAGGAGATGGAACCTATTGAAATTAAGCTATATTTATTTTCCCCCTCTATGCCTTCCGGTCTGAATTCTAAATTCTAGCATATGATTCATATAAAGTAAATACAATCAAGATTTATGAAAATCTTAGATTATAGCGAGACATCTCTGAATTCTCAAGCAGGTCTTGATCAACAAACACCACTTTTCTCCATCGATCCTGCATTCACTATTGTTTTAGTTTCCATTTCGGACATTCATGGTTCTCGATCCCTTGGAATGGATTTTCTTGTCTTTGGGTTGACCCCATGACCATTATTTCCCTAAAATTTTGAGGGTTGGGAGCTTACCCTAAAATCAACTCGATCAAGGGTTTGATTCATATGTACCATCCATCGATGATAACCTTGCACGAAACCATGGTGAAGGCTGAAAAAGGTTGGCATGTTATGGTTAATATTTTTCATGAATTGGTTTTCTGTGCTTCAGATGCATTTGGAATTTATAGTAAGCTAGGGGCTATGTGGAACCACCTCATTTATGATCTTCATGCTTTTCAAACCTGTGTAGGAATTTTATTGACAGGATATATGAATGGTTCGAGTGAAAGGTTCATGATAATTAACACATATGCCCTGTATATTAGGAGAAGGTCTTCTGGAACAGAGTGGCTAAGTCTGGACTTTTAAGACTTGGTGCCTTATTTCTGATGGGGGATCTAAATTTCACACTAAACTCTTATGAAATTTGGGGTTTTAAGGTCAGAGAGGGCCCCCTGTGTTTTTTTTTTTAAAGAATTGTTGGAGGAAAATTCATTAAATGACGTTGTCCCAGATCCATTGGATCCCATTTGGAATAATGGGTGTTATGGTGTGGAGGGTATCTCCAAGTGGATTGATAGGTTTTTGGCTAGCCAAACATTTTTCCAGAAAATGGTGGATGTTGATACCTTTATTATTCACATGGTTATCTCTGATCATATGGCAATAACATTGGGGTGGAAATGTTTGGGGATGTAGCAGACATTCCTTTTTAAATTTAACCCTTGATGGTTATAGGAAAAGGCTTTCAAGAATCTGGTTTCTCGGGCGTGGAAAAATCCAGTCATACCGATTTCATCATCCCCCATGGATGATTTCAGTCAGAAGTTGTGATTCCTGAAATCTACATCTTAGAGATGGATTAAAGAGAAAAATAGAAAGGAACTATACCAACTAGTGGAGTTGGAATTAGAGTTGAGAGTTATTAACAACACTCTAGACCCTTTATACTTCTTGGTTTTATATAGGAAAGGGATCCTAGATATGGAGGGTTGTAGGAACCGTATCTTGCTCTCCCATCAAGAGGGTATCAGAAAGAAAATACCAGCCATTTGGATACTAGTTGGGAACAAGAATTCCAAATTTTTTCATCGATTCTATAACCTGAGAAAACAACAAAATTATATTTGAAAGATATGGTATGAGGATGGAAATATATATAATTCACAATCCTTGTTGGAACAAGCTGGAATATTTTTTTTCACCAACCATTATATGGCACAAAATTAGGAATTTTGGGCACAAGAAGAGTATATTTATATGGTCCCAACCTTTATTTCGATGGAAGACAATGATACTTTGGGACAACCTATTTCTGAAGAAGAACTTTTGGTGACCCTAAAAGATTGTGCAAAGGATAAAAGCCTATGCCTGGATGGATGGGGGGTATATAATTAATTTGTTTCAAGGATCTGATGCTACAGGCATTGGTGGTGGTGGTAGAGGGAGTTAGAAAGAAATGGTACATCCCAAGGGCAATTAATGCCACATTTCTTGCATTAATTTTGAAAAATAAGTCCCCATATAATTTTCAAGGCTATCAGCCTATCTCGATATCCAAGTCTATTTACAAAATCATATCTAAATTGATCTCACATATTTAAACCCCTACTATCAAGATTCATCACTCTTGAGAAATTCGGGTTTATGGAGGGTCACAAGATCCATGATGCAATTGGAATTACTAAGGAAATGGTACATTCCATATACTCCAACTCTCAAGCCTATTTCCTTCTCAAGGTACATCTTATTAAGGCTTACGAATGCATTGATTGGGAATATTTGACATTGATTTTGATCAAAATGGTTGTTAATCCGAAAAATGTTCACTCGATTATGGGGTGCATAAAAACTGCCAATTTCGTTGTAGTCATAAAAAACGTCCTCACACTTTTTTTTCAGTGTTCAAGGGGTTGAGGCAGGGATGTTCCCTATCACCTTTACTCTTTCTCTTGGTGATCAATACTCTTAGTCACAAAATAAATGACTCGACGGGAAAAGGCATCATTAGAGGGATCAAAGTCGCTACACATCGTTTGTTCACACATATAATGTTTGTGGATGACTTGTTGTTGGGAGGGCAGTCCTGGTAAAAAATCATGTAAAAAATATATAAGACCACGGTTGATGGGACACGTATTCCAAGTCGAATTTTGGTCAAAACATCCTAGTGGGTGTTCATTTTGGTTATTCTAGCTAAAGGAAATTGGCAACAGCAATGGCTAAGGCTATAGAAAGAAAAAGTGGCATTTATTGGCATCTATTTATGAAGATAAATGAAATTAGGAGAAAAGGAAGGTGAAATATCACAGGTTTTATGTGAGGAGGAAAACGAAGGAAAATAATGTAAATGAAGAAAATAGAGGTCTCATTGATAAAAGGATTTTGAGGATGAGTTGGTATGCTTTTGGTCAGTGCATTTTTGGAGCTTTCTCATTATTTTCTCTCTCTCTCATACTCTTGGATACTTATATTTTTCTTGGAGCACTCTTGAAGAGAGTGGCATACTTGGTTATTTGGAGGAAAAAGGCAAAGAAAGAGTAGGAAATCACAAGAGACATCAGGATTAGAAGTTATAGAGGATTTTCATTGTGGGTACTGAGTTGTATGTATGTTTTCCTCACTAGTTTTTGCATGCATGATGTATGCATGTGGTTTCTTGCTCATGATCTGTCATTGGCATGGAGGATTGCTTGGATTGACAGTGGATTTTCCTAGCCTTTCCATTTCCTGGATAGCCATGGTGTTCTGGGTTTATTTCCATTGATTTTTTCTGGTTGGTTCTTATTATTCCTTTAGTTGCGGGTTGAGTTATTAGTTCCTAGAAGCCTTGGTTGGAAAAATGCTCTGGAAGCCAGACAAAAAACTATGGGTTGAGTTACTATTCCTAGAAGCCTTGATGGACAAATTCTTTGGAAGCCATAGGTGGGTTGAGTTACTAGTCCTGGAAGCCCTTGTTGGAAAAAAACACTTTGGAGTCCTAGAATAGCTTAGGTAGATACCAATCTGTAATGGTTGTTATATCTGACCATGAGGTGGAATCACTGGTTGAGGGTTAAGGCATTTTGGCCTCTAGAAGCCCTGGATTGGTTTTTATTGATGTGTTTGATGATATACCACATTCATGCTTGGAATATGGCACATGGGTGATTGGCTGAAGAGAGATTTGACTCAACCAATCTATGGTCGGGTGGAACGTGGAAGTCCAATCTCTGATTGGTTTTTACATTAATTAATGAAGAGATCATTCCTTTGGTATTTTATGTATAAATGTATTGGTTTAATTTTGGATTCTATTGTTGTTTCATCGATGATATTTCTATTATTATTATGATGGTTATGAGAATGTATTTTGATAGTAGTGATGTATGAATCTCTCCATATTTTTATTTGTAAATTAATGCACAATGTGTTGATGGTCAAATAGACTGTATTACAGTTAATGATTTAAGGGATCAATGCTTCTTAGCAATTCTCAGATATGTATGAGACCCCTATTCTCATATCTATTGTTTACACCTATAGTTTCAATGTTTGTGACATGGTTGAAAAAATGCCTTTCATGGCGAGGAGGGGTCTAGCTAAGTTCTTATTGATGTGATTTCTTCTATATCATTTTCCTGTTTTTGTTTATCATCTTTGAAATTTTCATAAATTTCTGGGTAGTGACCTGGGTTCTGGGCCTGAAAAGGTGGCTCAAATCCCAAGGACATTGGAACGTAAATAAGGAATTAAGTCCCTAGATGCTAGCATGCAATGTTATGCCTATGTTTATAGCCCCTTGGATAGTAGCTTACAAGCTTGTGCCTGCGTCTATGGCTCAAAGAGGTCAAAAGGTCAGTGTGACACAGAGGTAAGAGGCCTAAATGGTTGGGTTAAATTCTAGGGGTGTTATTGTTGTTGTACAATGTTTTTATGTTTTGATTCTATCAATAATAATTTCTTAAGGTCACATAGGAGGTTGAATCTTGTTATAGTAGCCCCTCGTTACATGTTTACCCTGATTGGTCGGTTACTTGGGTAGATGTGAGGGGAGGGTGTTATAGAGTGTTATCAGAGCATGGTTCAACCCTTGGACTTGATGGGCAGTGTGTTGGTCATGCATTCCATTCAGTTGCATATGTGTTCCTTATGCTTGTAGTCTATGTGCTTGTTTCATTTGCATGGTGTTGATCATGGTTGTAGTGATGTCACCATCTGAAGGTTGATAGTGGGATGTGTCGTCATGAGTGTATGGTTGTATACACATTTTTTATGCATGTTAGTGTATATATGTTGTTATGAATGCATTTTCATGGTGAAGATTGTTGTGCATAAGGTAATTTTATGCATTTTAGGTCATCATTATGTTGTTGATAAGATATGATGTTGATATGTTGGCTAAGATATAACAGAAGATGTAAATCATTGAAGTGAAGTTGCAACACTAGATTTTGGGGTAAGAGCATATCATCATACAAGTTTGTATGCTTGGCATGTAGGTATGTGATTCATGGTTGTTGTAAGAATTAGGGTTACTTATATGTTTTTCATTCTATTACTATTGTGACATATGTGATAAATTATAGTTGATTAGTGTAGTCATATGCATTATGGTTAATTCTATTGATTTTATGGTTACATACATGATAGATGCTATTTAATTAGTGTGATCATATGTACATGCATTGGTTAGTAAGGCATGGTATTAACTTGATGACTATGTTATATATTCTTGATGAATATGTTATATGTTAACTTGTAGTTAGCTCAATGATTATGTTATATGTTAGCATGTATCTAGCTCGATGCTTATGTTATATGTTGTTGATGAGCATGCTATATGTTAAATTATTGTTGTTATATGTTAGTTAACTTGATGATTAGGGTTATAGCATTAATATCTTGATGTTATATGTATCATGCTAAATTGGATTGACCTAGGAAGATAGTTAGGGTTATGGCATTCAGGTATGAGTCGACTTATTTGTGATATTATGTCATACTAATCTAGATTGACTATGCATATGTGATTGTTATGCATGGATGACATTTGTTTATGAGTCTATGATGTGAAAATGTTAGCTAGTTACTATTATGGATATCATAGACTTATTTATGTTTAAGGTTATGTGATGTGAATTTATATTGTGCTAATCTAGATCTATTGTGCAAACAATATAACCTCCCCTAAGATATATCAAGGTTTGAGTTTTATTATGTCGTCTACTTGGTGTTTGAATGTTTGATTATGTAATTTATTCAGTGTTCGAGTGATTGGTGTCTATTATGTCATTTATATATTATCTGAATGTTTGATTACTTGCATGATATGAGTATGTTCCTATAAGTTTGCATGAAGAAATGATCTTGTTTTGAGATGGCTGTAATAACGTATTGAGATAGTTTTTATGTACTTGAGTGCAAGTAGGTGATAGTTGTAGTATTCTGATCTTAAATATTATTTAATTATGGCATAGTTGTTAGTCTTCGTAGAGGTTTATTTTAGTTAATAGATATGATGTCTTGATATTTGGAACATGTGATTTACATATGTGAACAATTGCAAGGCAACATGCTTGGTATTAGCATGACAAGGTAATATTTTATGTGTTTCTATAACTAACATAAGGGTGATATGACAATACATAGTAGGACTTGATTGGAGCAAGGTAAATGGTAAAAGAAAGGAATTGGGTAAGAATTCCTTTAGCTATGTTTGGAAACCGTAATCCCAAAGGAATGACTACTTTTCATACATGAAGTCTTCTTAACCCTAATATTTTCTGGCATTATGTGGACATGTGCTGTAATTATGAACATGTATTTGACATGTATAACAATTGGTTTCTAGTTATAAATGTATTCGTCAAGGGATTGGAGTCCCTTGAGAGATGATATAGATACAAGGTAGTGTTCCAGTAACTGGTATATTGTATGTTTATATTATACACTGACAATTATGTCTTTGTGGTGGTATGAGGTAGGGGATTACATGGAAAAAGAGACTTCCATGAAATATTTCACGAGGCTCGAGTTGAGCTTTCCCTTGTAATATTTGAGAAGCCATGGGGATTGAGTCATTGTGTTTTTTTCTAGTCTTATGCTCCTGGTCTCTTGTGAATTTTTGCACTTGATTTTCAGTCTTGATTGTGTCTAGTGCATGGCCATGCCACTTTGTTGCAATGTCATATTTCTTTTGGTTTTTTCATGGTATTCCTCTTGTTTGTTCTTGGTGCCTTTTGTTTTGAGAGTGAAGTTGGGAATTGGTTGGGAAAGAGGAAAGTGGAATAAGATCAGGAAGAGATGAATGGAACCTGATAGGTAATGTAAAACACAAATGAAGCTTGGTGCATGAGTAAGAACAATGGAAGATAAGAATATGCCAGTCGGTTGGATTGGTTTAGTCCACTGGGTAAATGGACAGTGGTAGAGTAGGTAAAGTGAATGGATCTAAGGTGTTATATGCCTTGTCTATTTTGGGAATTTTTGTTCTCAACATTGTGCATATTGTGCATGGATAAAGGAAGTTCTCTTAACGTAGACCTTATGATATCTAGAAATTGTTTTGTGATCATGATTATCCTAATGTTTATATGTAAATATGTGTGTATGTATTGTTGAGTCAAAAAGGTGACTTTTTAAGGGTAACCTTAATACTTTATATTAATTATCAACCCAAGGAAAGTCTTGTTATTTCAAGAGTGTAAGAAAAATATATACAAGTGACATCAGAGGTTAACTACTCTAGATCGTTGTAAGAAATATTTTCTAATTCTCGAAGTCCAATCAAACCAACTTGAAAGTGAACTATGAAATACTTCATACCAATCAAAGGAGAAAATTGTGTTCTCAGCTTCTGCAAAAATAAACACTCAAGACTGAAATAAATAATGGATTTCAATTGAAAAACATGCTTTGATGAATTGAACAACTACCTTAATGAATCGAACAACAATCCTAACGAATTGAACAACAACCAATTATTCTATATTTTTCAATTAAATTATCTATTAATCAACTAATAGAATCATTCGGAATTAAACATCAAACCAAAAATTCACATTTATGATGGAATGATTCAAGAAATAACTGTATGCAGAATTGAACATCAACCACGCTGAAACTAGTCTAACAAATGTAAAAGCGTCAGTTCCTGGTAAAAGAACATTAATAATAAATATAATCTATTGAAAAGGAAGTTATAACATATTATGCCTGTGATTAACTAATTGAATGATAATGCTATGAAACGCAAAGGATAACTAAAAATGCAAGTTCTGTAAATAAACATATAACACAGAATAGTAGGAGAACTCCGAGGGCTGGGCCCGAAGCCTCTAGAAGCCTTCTGCTAAGGAATCATTAGAAGTTGTTTATACTGAAAATACCAATTCCTTCATTATGCGACAGAGAAATACATTAGCACGAACATGACGATTATGTCCGAATATGTTTATTACAGGAGAATTATAATACATGAACTTCCTTCGCATCTATTTCACCTCTAGCCTTTTATAGCTTAAAGGAGAAATAAAACAGAGTACCAAATCCTCCCCCTCAGGATATCCTATCGCTTCATGGATATCAACTGAATACTCCAAGAGTAGGCATGCCTCTCCATCTTCTGCTGGTTCATAGGAGCCAATACGATTCCATTTAATTTTCTTGTCTATTGTCATTTGGTCATCCTGGTCAACAGTTTGGCTGTTTCACTTCCCTATCAATAAAGACAACAACAAATCATTTTTTATGCTATTAAACACAAATTTTATCAATAATTCATTCTACCTTACTTTTGCATTATTTTCCTTTACTTTATTGCTAAGATGAAGGAAAATATATAAAATTAAATGACAAATCGTGGTAAAGTTAGGGGTAAAATGTACCTTCTCCTTAGCCCAACATACTCCCCTGCTTACCTTTTTTCAAGTCGTTGTGCAAACATATGGTTGAGGTATAACTGGGTTAAAGAATATGCAAGATATACTTCTTCCTTGTAGTGTTTTAAAAACATGTTTTGAGGGCTCAAAGGTGGTGTATGGGATGTTCCCGCGTCATCTGGAAATACAAAGGTGTTTTTCTGTAGCTGTAACCTTTTAGACCGTCTCTGTTTTCCTAGTTCTGTGGTTGAAACATGGGTTCTCTTCCCTCTTGCTCTCCTGGGTATGGCTATTCTAAGGAGTTCAATTTATCCTCTGTTAGGGTTTTTTTCATGGGCAGGTAGGGCAAGATTAACAAATTTGTCCCATGTTAACTGATGTTTGTTTAAATCATGAATGATAATAAATTTAATCAAGCCATGGTGGCTGAAAACTACTTGAGGGTTCTTAGCTGTTCTAATCTGAACAACAGTATTATGCAATACAAAATTTAGGAAAAAGGGAAAATTAACTGAAATTTTTTGCTTGAGAACAGCTAATAGTTTAAGTTGACGAGACTTTACCACATCCTGGCATCTATCGCATGTGATATATCTTTGAATGAATATTTCCAATTCTTCCCAAGGCTACTGCAAGGATGTAGGATTAATACCTTTCCCTTTTCGTTCCAGTGGCTCACCTAGGTCGTGGTACACTGAAATTGCTTCTTGTAGAAGGATGTGTTTATCAATCCATTTTTCTCCTTTTATTGGAAGTCTGGAGACCTTAGTGATGATTTTTGGGGAGACTGGTATGATTATTCCTTTGACTATGGTATGCCCTTCCCACAGGTTTTTCAAGAATTCAACTGTTGTCTCTGTATTAAACCCTTGTAGCCTGTGTAGATATGGAATCCAGCCAGCTTGCTAGAGAACGGTGTGAGATGATTCTGAGGCTTGAAAATTTGTGGGTTCATTGCAGAGATAATTTCCACCCATGGCTACTGTATTTTTAGAACTGGTTTCTTCTTCTACATGTGTTTTTTTTGGGTCTGTTAATTAAAACACCATAAACAATGCATGCAACTTTTATAATATATATTATTAAAAATATGACATAAATGTAGTGATGCTTTCATCCAAGCAACATATCCGAAGGGAGTTGCATGGTTAATTCACATGCTTATTCATTATGAATATTCGTACACCCTCCAATGAGAGAAGGGAGTCCATGGCCTTAAAGCTCAAGAAAAGAGGAAAGGTGGTAACAATCATGAATGCACATGAAGTAAAGGTCAGAATTTGGTAATCATCACAATTGTACATAAGGTGGAAATGACTAAAGAAGGGGAGAAAAGAAGAATAGAAATTATTATGAAAAATATGTCTTATGTTGACGACATAGTATGACGGAAGCATGACAGGTGACAGATCATGATTGACGTTGTCATCCCTTAATTCAACATGAAAATATAATTCACTCATAGTTAATTATGTGGGTAGGAAGTGATAACACTTATTCAAGCAATGCATTTATTTTCAGTAATGGATCAATAGGAAATAGGGCATATAAAATTAATTGGATATTGTTAGAAAAATATTTCGATACCACAAGCGGAGCCATTGATGCCAGCAAGCATCCATAGCCTTGACACGGTTGCTATTTTAACCCGGAAATGAGCCAGAATACTCTATTTAAAAGTAGACATTTTTCTTGTTTTATGGAGAGAACACTATGTTGGTGTGGTGGCCAGATGGCCATAGTGCCATTCATGGGGATTTTAACAGAGTGATTAGGCCGACTCATGATGATACCTCCTATCCTTCAATAAGGTCACTACCCTGGTGTGTTGGCCATTGTGGGAATGTCACTTGTTAAACCCTCATGATCATGATAGGTTGGCTCGTGATGAGACCACATATTCCCTCTTAAAAAAAATTGCACATACACATAATATTTTTCTTTTTATTTATTAATGGAGGGAGGCTCATTAACTCAATAAGAGTTAGGGATGGTGTAAGAAGTAAAAATAATGCCAATACAATTATTACTCTTATTCCTATATCCTCACGTCAAATATAATTACTACTTGAGAGTGTAAAAAGATATACTAGCATAAGACTACGGAAATTAATTGTGTAATAATATGTCTCAGCAGGATATATCCAACCCTTCATTATACATATAAACCATGCCAGCTTCCGTAGTAGAGATTTCCATCAAAATTTCAAAGGATCATAATATTAGTAATATCACTGCTTTTCTCCTCTTTAGGTGTCAATTCCTTTTCTTAAAATGGTTTTTATGGCGAGGATGTATAAAGGAAGAGTGAATATTCGAAAAAAAATCATCAAAAGACAAATTGAAAAAAGGAAAAAAGAAAAAAACATGCTAAAAAATAAATCAATCGCTAAATTCGATTGAAAAGTAGTTGTTCAATTGGTGAACAGAAACTGTTCAATGGATTGAACAGCAAAAGTAAAATCATGCAACAAAAAAATAGTCATTCATTTGAATTGAACGACAGTTGTTCAATTCGATTGAACATCAATTGTTCAATTTGATAGAACAACAACTGTTCAATGGTTTTAACAACAAAAATAAAACACTAAAAAACATAGCTGTTCATTTGAATTGAACGATAATTTTTCAAGTCGATTGAACAAAATATATTCAATTCAATTGAACAACATCTGTTCAATGGATTAAACATCAAAAATAAAATCACGCAATAAAAAAATAGTTGTTCAGTTGAATTGAACGACAGCTCTTCAATTCAATTGAATAGCAATTGTTCAATTCGATTGAACAACAATTATTCAATGGTTTGAACAATATAAATAAACACACTAAAAAAAAACCATTCAATTGAATTGAACGAAAGTTATTCAATTCGATTGAACAACAATCGTTCAATGGGTTGAACAACAAAACACACAAAAGAAAGAAAAAAGAAAAAGAATGCAGCTGTAAGCATCAAAATAATGAAAGAGAGATGGAATTCTTATGTACAACAATGAGAAGAACTATAAATTACAGGAAACAAATATACAATATTTACAAGAGGAAATAACAAATTTTTATGAACTTAAAGCTATCGGGCTATCATCCCCTGCAGCTAAAATTTGGATGGCAGGGTCGTCACACACCTGCCAGTAGAAAGACTCTTTCGTAAGTGGTTTATGATAGAGGTGCACCCGATGTCCATTTAATCAAAAGGTGGAGCTAGATCCATCTATGGTGGTCAAGGTAATGGTACCATTTCTGTGCACTTCTTGAATTTTGTATGGCCCAAGCCACCTTGTTTGTAAATTACCTAGGAAGTCTTGGAATTTGGAGTCGTATAGGAGTGCCCAATCTCCTTTCTGGAATGTATTCTTTTTTATGAGGTTTTCATGCCACTTAGATCTTTGTTGTTGAATAATTGTAGTGCACTGTAGAGAAAGTAGTTGTGCTTCATCTACTTCATTTATTTTTTGGATTCTTCTAACTTGGGCCTCTGTCAAATCTAGGCCCACTTCCTGGGTTGTTCTCAAAGTATTTTTTTCAAATTCAATAGGAAATATTGGCTCCCTTCCAAATACCAAATGGTACGAAGAATATCCGGTGGTGTTTAGACAGGTTGTGCGATAAGCCCACAAGGCCTCTAGCAGTCTAGTAGCCTAATCCCAGCGATGTGTTGAAATTGTTTTAGTGAGAATTGCCTCAAGGACTTTATTGGTGCTTTCGACCTACCCATTTTCCAACGGGTGGTAAGGAGAGGTGAATATATGGGTGACATGGTGGTTCTTTAGAGTAGCTATGATTTTATTCCCCACAAACTATGCCCCTCCATCGGTTATCACTTCCCTAGGTAAGCCATATCACACAAATAGCTCAAAAATAAAATTGATAAAAAATTCTTCTGTAGCTCTCGACAAAGCCATTGTTTCTATCAACTTTTTCACATAATCTGTGGCAACCAGTATGTAGGTCTTCTGATTCGATGGTAGGTCGAATGGTCCAACAAATTCCAGTGCCCACCATTCGAAAGGTTCTACTACCAATCGTGGTTTCAATGGCATCTCTTCAATTTGGCCAAGGTGGCCCATTCTTTGGCAACTATCGTAGGATTGGACATATTTCTTGGCATATTTAAAAATTCCAGGCCAATGGTAGCCCATTTGTAATATTTTGTGCCCCGTCCTGCGATATGAAAAATGGCTGCCACACGGTTCATCATGACAGGCCCTTAGGATGTCATAAATCTCATCTTCTCAGATGCATCTGTGTATATTCATATCAGTTCCTGTATGAAAAAAATATCCACTGATCCAGGAGAATCTAGCACTGCGCTTGATAATCAGCTTCCGTTCCTTTGTTGTCAAGTGTCTTGGTAGCTTTCCTACTACCAGATAATTCACTACATCTGTGTGCCATGGCGTTTTTACTACTACAAAAAACAAATACTCATCAGGGAACTGATCCTCCACCGCTAGTGGTTCATTTGACTTTGGAACTTTAGACAAGAAATCTGCAACTACGTTCTCTTTTCTTGGATGGTCCTTGATAGCTATATCAAACTCCTACAAAAGCAACAACCAACGAGTCACTCTTCCATTTTTAATAGGTTTATTAGCTAAGTATCTAATGGTAGAGTGATTATCATACAAGAATACTTGATATCTAGTTATATAATGTCTAAATTTATTAATAGCATAAATGATAACCAAGAAATCCCCACATCAGATAGTTTATGACCCCCCCCCCCCCCCCCCCGTCTTCGGTTCCCCCCCCCCTATCACTGTGTCAGATGCATTTGAGGAAATGTGAAAAGGGAGCTCCCAATTTGGGTCGCGTAAGACTGGTGCAATCGAGATCAGTTTCTTCAAATCTGAAAAAGAAGTGTCACATTTCTCAGACCAATGGAATTCAAAATTTCCAGTTAATGGATACAAGGGTGCATCAATTTGTGAGAAATTATTTATAAACCTACGGTAGTACCCTGCATATACAAGGAAAATACATACCTCTCTCTGAGTACAAGGTGTGGCTAATAAAAAAAATTACCTCTACTTTTGCCAGATCTACCTGTATTCCAGTTGCAGAGATGTAGTGTCCTAGGAGCACTCCTTTTATCATCATGTAACACTTTTTGTTGCTCAAACACAATCTAGTAGCAATACATCATTCCAATAATTTTTCTAGTGTTTGCAGTTCCTGATCAAAGTCATCTCCATATGGAGTAAAATCGTCCATGTAAACCTCGAGCCCTTCATTTATTAAATCAGAAAAATTGTTGAGTATGGCCCTTTGAAATGTTGCTGGGGCATTGCATAGTCTGAACGGAAATACCCTATAGGTGAATGTACCCCAGGGGCAGGTAAAGGTCATTTTATCTTGGTCTTCATGGGTTATCTCGATTTGATTGTAACCACTGAAGCCATCAAGAAAAGAGAAGAAATGCTTTCATGCCAATGTATCAAGGGCCTAATCAATAAAAGGGAGGGGAAGTGGTCTTTCTATGTTGCTTTATTTAGTTCTCTGTAATCCACATAGATTTTCCACTTGCCATTCTTTTTAGGAACGATTACTAGAGGAGAGACACATTTTTTGTTTGAAATATGATAAATGAATTTTACATCTAGTAGCTTTTATAATTCATCTTTTACAATGTCTTTCAAATGCGAGTTTAATCTCCACTGAGGTTGCTGAATAGGTCGAGCATCCATTTTAGTATAAATGTGATGAGGATCTATACCCTTCATGTCTGGGTATTCTCAAGCAAAGGCTCCTTTATATTTTTTTTAAATTTTAACGAGCTTTTCCTGTTGGTTACTATGCAAACTTCCATTGATATTTAAAACTTTTCCTGGCTCAATTTCAATTGGCATGCTGTTGCGAATAGCAGTCATGGGTATGTGCTGGTCATCAATGTCTGCTAAGGGGTCCTCCCGTGTTTCGTTATCAAGAATTGTTTTTAACATTTGGCACTTTAAATTTTCTGAAGTAGATGGTTGGTTCATGAAGTTATTTATTACATCGTCTTCAATTTGATCTTTGAATTCAAGTGCTTCAACTATTGCCAATGGTGAAGATATGTTTTGTTCCTAGTACGTATGTGGTTGTTTGTGAATATTTACATTGGGAAGACTTGGTTTGGCAGGGGGGTATATGGAAATATTCTATATGGCATCTCCTCTAGCAATGGTCACACTGCCTGTTCGACATCCTATGTAAGCATCAGTTGCTACTAACCAAGGTCGTCCCAATATCAGGGGATGTCCATCTAGCCTACTTTTTGGGTTAATAACTAAAAAGTATGTTGGCTACTCCCATGAGTCCACAGAAGCTAGGATCACTTGTAATATAGCTTTTTTTTTTATAACTGATCTGCCAGCAAGTTCCAACAAGGTAGATGTGGGTTCCAAGGCTGTTATCCCTAACTTATCACAGGTTTCTATAGTTAAGATGTTAATGGATACCCCCAAATCAACTAATTTGTTTGAAAAGTAGTGGTTAAAGATATTTACTGTGACTAAGGGGTTTCCTGGATCCTCATATTTTATTGGTGTTTCTTTACCCAAGAGTAAGTTTGATAGTGCTCCCACTACATGAACAGTTGGTACAGTCTTTTCTTTCCTCACCTATTTTTTTTCGCACAATTCTTTAGTTGTTTTAGCATAGATAGGAATGCCTTGTATAGCCTGTAGGAGAGGAATTTTAATGAAAATATTTTTTAATTCCCCTAGGAGATCAAAATCTAAAGAGACTATTGGTGTAGGTAGTGTTAATCTCTTAGGGAATGGAGGAGAGGAAATAATAAGGTTTTCATGGTATTTTTGGTCAACTGTGTTCCTCCCCTAATGTACATATGTTTCCGTCACAATTGGTTGTTTAGGTACTGTTGGAATTCCAGACTCAAGTTATGGCAGGGCCGTATCTTATTTAGGTGAAATAACACGCCCTGATCTCAACCTAAGTTCACTGCATTGCTTCTATTCAATTTCAGGGTTTGGGTTCTCAACAATATGGATTAGCTGAACCGATCTATTATTGGGATTAGGATTGGATTGAGCTGGCAGTTGATGATGCATAATAGGTTGAGGATTGTGTTGGACTGGGTATGGAGCTAGTAATGTGGGTTGATTCTGAGCTCCTGTTCCCATAGGTAAATTGATCATTCCCATGGGTCACTACCATTTTTGAGACCAATTTGTATTCTGTGAAGTGGAGGCAGGCCACTGAGACTGATATCTATTTTTTTTCTAGGAAGGGGGAGAAAAAGGAAAACTTGACCAACTATTACCTGAAGGGGATTGTGTTGGCCAAGGAGGCATGCAAAATTATTAGGATGGCCTCACAGAAAAAGGTGATTGGCCCTACCATGTTGTTCCATGGTTCTATTGATGAAATTGTGGAGGAGAAAATAAATAAGACGAGTCTTGTGGCATACCTGGTCGTGCTTGCCACTGCCGAAATTGACTCATTAGATACACTGATTATGTTTCTTCTCCTGCTTCTTTAAAAACCACTTTCAACCTTGGAAGTGAAGGGAAATGGTCAGTGGCATGGTCCTTGGTACAAATAGCACATGTTTGAACCATGTCTAATGGAAACTTCTACTGGCTATGCTTCTTTCGACATCGTGGGAAAAAAACAACCAATTTCTATTCTACTAAAGCTTGCTTATGCTTGGCTTGTAGGACATCTAGCTACATTGTGAGGGTCCCTAAGATATCGGTTTTAAAATCTTATAAAATATTACCGAATTCTTCTTTGGTCATGTTGCCAACTGACTGTTTATAATTCTTTGTAACTAAATCCTGTCCGATTGGCCTGCTTCGCGTACTACCTCGAGAGCACCTGATGCACAATAAAATAATGTCATCATATTATTCCTGATAGATTTCCCCTTGTCCCATTATATTAAGTGTTTTGACCTATTCTTATTTCATTCCTTTACTATTGTTTCTTTTAAAATATCTTTAGATAGTGTAGTATATGGAGATCTTTGCAAATTATATTGAAATATTTAAAAGTATTCTTCTAATGTCTCATTGTATTTTGCAAACATATTGAAGATTTTGTATTTTAGTTCTTGAGCCCGGCAGTAGTCTTGATATTTTTTAAGAAAAGGGTTTTTCATCTGACCCAAACTATTAATGGTTCCTCCACCAAGCCCCATAAACCACCATAATGTTGTCCCTTTCAAAATAGAGGGAAATAGTTTTAGTTTCTGAAGGTTAGTGGTGTAGCCATATCCCCTACATAAGACATCAAATTCAAATAAAAATTCATCTGGATCTTCCGAGGTCATCCCATGGAAGGCAGGGATGTTTCGTAATGGAATATATTTCATAGGGGCATTTGTGGTCATATCAACAATGGGATACTCCAATGTTGATGTCTATCTCTGGTTTTGGTTGTGCACCATTTGATCAAATATGTGCCAATAATCTTTAGGGATTTATTTATCTGGGAGGATAATTTGAGTGGAATTAGGGAGTGGATTTGGGGGAGGCCTTGCACCACTTCCCCAATCTAGGATACTGGGTGTCTCTGTCTCAACTACTATCTCAGGAGATCTAGGCTTTAGATTTTTTACCTATACTGCAATGTCGGTTTCTCCCTCTCCTTCTTGAAAATTTCAAGAATTTCCCTCTCTCTAAGGGTCAGGACTTAAGTGTTCCGTAATCCAAAGGCTTCGTTTAGACCCTTTTGTTTCACTATGAATCTCGGAGTGGGTTGCAGATGGTGAGGTTGTTACCTGAGGGACTATAGTAGGACTCTGGGCATGAATGGTTCTGGGTCCTATGGATGTCTGGGATTCAACCTTCCTAATGATTTCATCTATATATGTTGTTCTCCCAAGGACCACTAATCCCTTGTGTTTTGTGGATTTAAGTGGGGGGTTTTGATCTAATTCTATATTTTTCTTCCTAGTCATAAAAAAATAAAAACACCTATCCTATTAACCTCTGCACAATTGCTGAGAAGTGGGTTGGAGAGCAAGTGTTTTTCTTGTTAGTATGCAAGTTCTTACCTCTCATTTTCAATACCCAATTATTTCACAACAAAAGGAAAAAGAAATAAAAGACATCACTCTTAAACACTCTCCCTGGAAATGACACCAAAATGTTGAGTCAAAAAGGTGATTGTTTAAGGGTAACCTTAATGCTTTACATTAATTATCAACCCAGGGAAAGTCTTGTTATTTCAAGAGTGTAAGAAAAATATATGCAAGTGACATCAGAGGTTAACTAGTCTAGATCATTGTAAGAAATATTGTCTAATTCTCGAATCTCACTCAAACCAACTTGAAAGTGAACTATGAAATACTTCAGAACAATCAAAGGAGAAAATTTTGTTCTAAGATTATTCAAAAATAACCACTCAAGGCTGAAATAAATAATAAATTGCAATTGAACAACAAGCTTTAATGAATTGAACACCTACCTTAATGAATCGAACAACAATTCTAATTAATTGAACAACAATCAATTATTCTAGATTTTGCAAAGGAATTCTCTATTAATCAACTAATAGCATCATTTGGAATTAAACATCAAACCAAACATTCACATTTATGATGGAAAGATTCAAGAAATAACTATATGCAGAATTGAACAAAAACCGCGCTGAAACTAGTCTAATGAATGTAAAAGCATCACTTCCTAGTAAAAGAACATTAATGATAAATCTAATCTATTGAAAATGAAGTTATAACATATCAAGTCTACAATTAACCAATTGAATTATAATGCTATGAAACACAAAGGATAACTGAAAATTCAAGTTCTGTAAATAAACGTATAGAACAGAATAGCAGGAGAACCCCCAGGGCTGGGACCGAAGCCTCTAGAAGCCTTCCACTAAGGAATAATTAGAGTTTGTTTATACTAAAAATGATAATTTATTCATTAATAAATAGAGAAATACATTAGCATGAACTTGATGATTCTGTCTGAATACGTTTATTACAGGAAAATTATAATACATGAACTGCCTTCCCTTCTCTTTCACCTGCAACCTTTTATAGCTTAAAGGCGAAATAAAACAGAGTAACGAATCCTCCCCCTCAGGAGATCCTATCACTTCGTGGCTATCAACTGAATACTCTAAGAGTGGGCATGCCTCCCCATCTTCTGCTAGTTCATAGGAGTCGATAGGATTCCATTTACTTTTCTTATCTATTGTCATTTGGTCATCCTGGACAGAAGTTTGGCTGTTTCACTTCCCTATCAATAAAGACAGCAAAAAATCAATTTTTATGCTATTAAATACACCTTTTATTAATAATTCATTCTACCTTACCTTTGCATTATTTTCCTTTACTTTATTGCTAAGATGAAGGAAAATATATAAAAGGAAATGACAAATCATGGTAAAGATAGGGGTAAAATATACCTTCTCCTTGGCCCAACATGTATATCGTTGTTTGACAATATCGTGATTGTTTTATGCTAATGATTATATATATACGTATGTATGTATGTATGTATGTATGTATGTATGTATTTCACTATATGACATGTCATTCAAATATCATCCTTGTGGAGGAATTATTGCTTATTCAAGTGAATGACATGAAGAGGTTCTTGGTCTTATGAGGAATCAAGTGGGAAGAGTAACTACGAAAAATATATGAGGTTAGTATCATGTGGAAATGAATTTATATTATATGCTTGTACTATTCCTATGTTTATGTTATGGACAGGTAATGCTGAGGGGTACATCAACAAAGTGAAAGTATTTTAATCTGTGACATGCTAGGATAAGCATGGATAGTGGAAAGACACTAGAAGCAAGGTTTCTTGTGGGGTCAGTGCGTGGTCTATGGATGTGCAGTCTTACTATTGTGTAGATGTTGCACATGTTGTATATTAATTTATTGTACCTATGGTGATGTCTACATGTAACATATGTATTATTGTGTACGTATGATGTTGTATGTATGTTGTATATATGGTGTTGTATGTATATTTCATATGCAGTGCTAGGTATAGATGGTGCTATGTATATGTTGGATATGTGGTGTTTTGTACATACCATATTGTGCGCATATTGGATATGCGTTGTTGTTTTCATATGGTGGTGTACATGTTGGATATGTGGTGTTGTGTACATATGGTGCTATGTACATGATGTATATGTAGTGTTATGCACATTTGGTGTTGTGTGCGTGTTGTACATATGGTGTTGTGTGCATGGTTTTACATGTGCTGTTGTGTACATGTTGTACATGTGGTTTTGTGTCTAGGTGGTGTCGTACACATGTCATGCATATGGCGTTGTGTACATGTGGTGTCGTGTCATTAGGGGAATTTTGAGGTCTAAAATGGGCCTCCTACGAAAAATGTACAACCAAAATAAACTTTATAAGAACCAATAGGATTAAATATGATTATGTCAACCATGGGGGATCATTCACCATTTTTGGAGTAAAAATGTTAAAATATAAAAAAAAAAAAAAAAAAAAAAAATAATAATTTTTTTCAACTCATATTTTCAACTTATCTCCCTAAATTTTTACTAAAATTTTGATAGGGAGTACTCTTTGGATGAAAAAATTAATTCCTCATCCAATGAGTACCCATGTTGCATACTTTTGATGGACCCTACTACATGAAAAATGAGAAATACATGAAAAATGTGATTGCAATCACGTTTTTCATGCATTTCTCATTTTTCGTGTAGCAAGATCCATCAAAAGTATGCAACATGTGTACTCCTTGGATGAGGAATCAAATTATGCATCCAACAATTGTTTCCGCTTGAAATTTTAGTAAACCCATAGGGAGATAAGTTGAAAATACGAGTTGAATTTTTTTTTTCTTTTTTCCCTTTAAATTTTGATGATGTAATCTAATCTTAGTTTATTATTTCCACTATTATTTTATATTTTCCTTAAAAGGACCATTTTAGACCTCAAAATTCCCTTAATGACATGCGTGCATGTGGTTTTATGTACACATGGTATTGTGTACACATTGTATAGGTGGTGCAGTGTACATTTGGCATTGTGTACACATTGTGTAGGTGGTGTTGTGTACATGTGATGTTGTGCACACATTGTGTAGGTAATATTGTGTAGAAGTGGTATTGTGTACATGTTGTGCATATGGTATTGGTATACATGTGGTATTTTGTGCATGTCGTGCATGTTGTGTTGCGATCATGGGGTGCTATGTATGTGCATGGTGTAGTTATGGTATCGCGGCACGTGTATTAGTTGTGTTTTACTCTATATATGTATATGTATTGTGTTTTGTTGTACACCAAATGTGGGTGTAGGTGTCATGTTGTATTGTACATCGAGTGTAGGTGTATGTGTTGTATATGGTGTAGGCATATGTATTGAGTTGTATTATTGATCTGTACTTATGCAGGAATGAAATAAAATACAGAAATAAGCATAAACACATAGATGCAACAGAAATACAACTTCATTTCATTAATATCAAATAACTAAAATATGGTTACACACATAATGGAAATAAACTAGTTTGGGCGATGGTAGCTTATCTTTAAGAAGAGATGTGGCAGACACATGCCTTTGAACCATGTTACAATGAGGCTCAAGGGCCTTTTTATTATTGAAAAACATGGGAAAGCCTTAAAAAATAAAAAACCTAACCCCAAGAGATGGAACACCAAGAGTTTGTGGGCCTTGTTAGGGATAGGCAGGAAGCCAACTTCCCGAGGTCGTAACTTGGTCATATTATCTACGTTTGGCTCATATGATATATCATCAGAAATATCTCTCTGAGTACTATAGGATTTTTCCATAGGCACATGCCTATGGCTATGGGTCTGTTGTAGGTTGATGCAGGAGCATCAAGGGCATTTTTATTTTGTAAATATGTTAAAAAGGGGGTGTGATGATTTTTAATATTTTATTAATTAAAATAGGAGAAGGTGAGGATTTTTGTAAATATCTTTTTATTAATAAAAGGATATGAGGGAATTTAATTAGTTGAAGGATTTTAGGGATAAAGACCTATCCTTTAGGGATGTTGAGAGATTTAGGGGTTTGTTGAGGAATTGAAGGGATTGAGCATTTAATTAAATGATTTTTTAAAATTGTATAAATAGGAGGGGTTTTGGAGAGAAAAAGATATAGAAATTGTGAGTGAGTGTGAGTAGAGGGTGAGAGGTTTTCTGTTTAGATGCCTTCGGGCAATTTGTAAGGGCCAAATGTTGAATACCTGGCCATGTACAAAGGGTTTTGAAATTGATTTGAATTTGTTTATACAATAAGGAATTGTTCTGAAATTTTGTGTGAGTTTTATATTTCTGGTCGAATTGGTATAATGAGTTAGAGTCTTAAATTCAGTCATTTGACAAATTTTATAGACAATCTCTGCACATAATTTAAGAATCGACATTAGCCAGCATTATAGTTCTTATTTGAAATGATGAATCTGTATACTTTTATGTCGATTTATAAGGGCGCATTGTGAAACTGTGTTCATAGAATTGAACGAAATTACATTGGGGAAAAACTGTTAAATTGAAATTGGTTTCAATTGAAAAATTAAATACACATTGTATGAAGCAGGGCGCAAGGTTTCTGCAGAGTTCTGTGACTGGACATTGGCAATGATCGATTGAAATGCTGTGTTAAAGAAATTATGAAGTCGATCTGTATTGCAGTTAGCCGAACTGCAAATAAGTTAAATCGATACTCAGAATGGATATGCGTTGGGAAAACGTATTAGTACGTGTATGGACAACGTTGATAATGCAGTGCAGAAAGCGTTGAGTTAATAATGGACAGCGTTGAGTTAATAATGCAGTGCAGAAAGCGTTAAACACTGATTCGTTGTTCAATTCAGGAATGCTTTAATGTTGAATGCGTTCATGTTGAATGGGAATCCCGGATCGATTCTCATTTCTGTTATGAAATGATGGAGCGTTATTCTCATGGTATTCTGCGTGCTAAACAAGTGTTAATTTGTGAATGAATTGCAGAATTCATATAACGTGGTTAAGAACTGGACGTGTTAAATTGTGAATTCTATTGGAGCGATGTCAGTCCGAGCATATATTGACTAAATGGTGGATCGAAGAGGCGATGAGGATGCATTGAAAGATACGATGACAGCAGAGTAAATTCCGCGCTAAGAGTTACAAAAGATGGAAGAAATCTGAATCACTGGTATGTATAAATGGCGCAGCGTTTTAAACTGTATCTATTGTGAATAATCAAGTGATGTCGACTTATGTCAAACACAATGAATCATTGGGTTCATGTATGGAGAATTTCTGGCTTAAATAATAGGACAGTCGACACATAGATATCAGAAATGTTTTAATGAAACGCTGTGTAATGATTGTATTGATACTTGAAAATCTCAATTTGTAATCAAAGGTAAGAGAGTACAGGTCTGATTCCTGTAACCCTGGAATGCAATTAGAACCGGGTTTAATAACTGTGTGGAGAAATAGAAATCCCATAATCATTACTGAGGTGCAGATGCTGAGATGCATGGTGAGTAAAGAATGTTGGTATTCCAGAACACTATGGAAATGAAATCGAACTGAAATGTAGGAGCGCAAGTTGAATGGAAAATAGAAGGTTGACAGAACGGAGAGCTGACTGCATGGGTAAGTCATGTATGTGACATTAAATTGTTGAAATTGCCATGAATATGTGTGAATTGATAATTATATTCAAACTGGGATTTTTAAGGGCGCACCTAAATGTTGAGTTAAGAGGTGATAAGCTTTGGTCAAGAGGTTTAATCAGTGGAGTTCTAATTAAAGTCTTCACTTAAGACTTGTAAATGAATTTATGTGTAGAGGGATTTGAACTCACATTATCATGAAGGATTCAAAGATTGAATATGCCAGTAAATGAGGTTTTTGTTAAATTCTTAGAGGCACGTATGGAGATTGCCAGTGAATGAGGTTTTTCTTGTTTAAGTTGGGCATTTAATGAGATGTAATTTGTTTGAACAAATTTATGGAGATCCTGGGTATTGCAAGCTCTAAGCTTGCGTCAATTTTGGTATCAGAGCTTGGCTCTGTTGAAATGAAGAATGTTTTTTTTTTTGAATGAAGACAGAAGGTTTTTTGAACTGGAATGTATTTCTGAATGTGTGATGAATGATGAAGATCAGATTTTAAATCTACAATTGCAAGTGAAACAGAATGCAGGTAAAGGAGATCAGATTCTAATCTGAAAGTCAAGCAACCAGAGTACAGCTGGGAGAATGGAGAAGAACAATTAAGTTCTTAGAGGCAGGTAAAGCAGAATTAAGCAGAAATTGCAGAGACAGAAAGAATCCACAGTGATGTTGGGGAATGGAAATTCACTTGGATCGTGCAGGTATTGTGTTGTTGAATTTTGATTTGAGTTTTACTGACAAGAAATGGAATGAGAATTGATGATTGCAGCAAAGAAGAAACTCAGCAAAGAAGGAATTGTTGCTGACAGCTAAAGTTTTCCAGATCAAGCCAGAAGATTGGAAGAAAGGATCAGATTCTAAAATCTGATTGACAGTGAATTTGTGCAGAGGAAGCATAAAGATTTGCTGGACAGAATTGCAGGAATGATGAGATTGAAGTGCAGGAGAATGGAAGGACAAGATCAGACGAGATCTTGGAGGTAAGATGATATGTTGAATAGAGTATTGTAGTCTTTGCATTGAAATATTATTGCAACTCCCAAAAGGCAATTGCTAACAGATAAAAAAAACTGGTGAAAGTTTCTAGGTGAAACATAGAGGTGGCAGAACCTTGAGGAAATCCAATAGAGATTGGATAAGGAAGACAGTTGTGAACAGGCAGATGAGTTGAAGCCTAGGAAGAGCAAAGAGAAGTGCTTAAAGGAGGTTCTAGAGATAGAACCAATTGCTTGCCAAAAGACTGAGTGAGGAGAGCTTGGTGAGGTAAGTGGCGGCAGGACAGGACTTGCTGCTGAAGAGGCTTTAGTGCAACTCATAGTAAAGTGAGTGAGGAACTCATAGAGATGGGAAGGATGATGACTAGTGACAGTCGTAATAGAGGTTCTGAAATAAACCACAACAGAGGACAAAAGAAGAAGGATGCCAAGGCAATTGGAATACAGAGACAGTTAAGCAAAGAGGAATATGAGAGGGAGAAGGCTGAGATAGCAGTTCAGCTTGAGGTGTTAATGGAGATGTTGCAAAGAAATGAGGAAGACCAGAAGCATGGTTATGTCGTGAGAAAGAAGTTGAGGTGGCAGAGGATACAAGAGAAGTGGAATCATCAGGTAAATATGCAGTTGATAAAGGAACTAAGGGAACTTGAACAAGTTATTGATGCCAGACAGATAATAGAGAAGCTCGAAAGAGTTGAGCTACAGCAAAAGGAAGATGCTGAAGAAGATGTTGAAGTTTCGATATGTTACCCAGAGAGTGGACCATTACTTTTTGAAAGTGATGAAGAGTTAGAGAAGTTGAATCATATGAATGATTCAAAGCAGCCCGAAGACTTGATGACTGAAGCATCAAATAAGACCGTAAGGTCTTGTGATTTTAAAACTAATGATTTGTGTGTGATTGCAGGTTTGGAAGAAGAAGAAGAACATCTACTGAAGGATGTTAAGGAAGATTTAGCAGAAGAAAGATCATGTGATAATGAGACAATAAAAAATGAGGAAATGGAAGATCGTGTAAAGTTTCCGAAGTCCACTCCAAGTAAAATCATTGAGTTATATCGAGAATTAGACTTTCAAAGGAAGAAATTGGAAGAACAAAGGATGAATGTCCAGGATAGATTGCTGAAGAAGGATGACAAAGTGGTTGTCATAAATAATAATCAAAAAGAAATTGCAGATGGCGAGCAAAGGAATGTTGCAGAGGGAAAGGAAGTTTGGGAGGCCGCAACATTTATAGTAGCAGCAGCAGAAAAGGTGCAAAACAACAGTAAGGGTGAAAAGGAAGCGATCAAAACAAGTAAGGAACAAGCAAGAATGAGAGTTCAGCAATCAAGAGATGGAAACAATCAGCAGACAGAGGATATACTGGACAGAGAAATTGAGTTGATAAGGAGGTTAATGATAAAAACATCCCAGAGAAAAACAGCCGAAAGAAAGAAAAGGAGCGACAACAAGAGAATGACAGTGAAAGATTGCAAGAGCAGAGCAAGTGGAGCATTACAGTACAAAATATGGAAACCTGGAGAGCAACAGCAGATAACAACAACAGTGAAGCAATCGACAAGCACAGAAAGATTACAAAAGAAAATTTGGGATCCAGGAGGAAATATCCAGACTTATGACCAGGTGGTCATGAATTTTTTTACATGGGGAGTCCTGGCTGCGGTGGAGAATCATGCGTTTATTTTGTAAACTGGTTAAAAAGGGGTGGATGATTTTATATTTTATTAATTAAAATAGGAGAAGGTGAGGATTTTTGTAAATATCTTTTTATTTAATAAAAGGATATGAGGGAATTTAATTAGTTGAAGGATTTTAGGGATAAAGACCTATCCTTTAGGGATGTTGAGAGATTTAGGGGTTTGTTGAGGAATTGAAGGGATTGAGCATTTAATTAAATGATTTTTAAAATTGTATAAATAGGAGGGGTTTTGGAGAGAAAAAATATAGAAATTGTGAGTGAGTGTGAGTAGAGAGTGAGAGGTTTTCTGTTTAGATGCCTTCGGGCAATTTGTAAGGGCCAAATGTTGAATATCTGGCCATGTACAAAGGGTTTTGAAATTGATTTGAATTTGTTTATACAATAAGAAATTGTTCTGAAATTTTGTGAGTTTTATATTTCTGGTCGAATTGGTATAATGAGTTAGAGTTCTTAAATTCAGTCATTTGATAAGCTTTATAACACCGCATGTTGATATGGATGTTGACATTAGCCAAGATTATAGTTCTGCTTGAAATGATGAATCAGATACTTTTATGTCGCATTTATAAGGCTTACATTGTAGAACCTTGTTCATAGAATTGAACGAAATTACATTGGGGAAAAACTGTTAAATTGAAATTGGTTTCAATTGCAAAATTAAATACACATTGTATGAAGCAGGGCGCAAGGTTTCTCCAGAGTTCTGTGACTGGACATTGGCAATGATCGATTGAAATGCTGTGTTAAAGAAATTATGAAGTCGATCTGTATTGCAGTTAGCCGAATTGCAACTAAGTTAAATCGATACTCAGAATGGATATGCGTTGGGCAAACGTATTAGTACGTGTATGGACAACGTTGATAATGCAGTGCAGAAAGCGTTGAGTTAATAATGGACAGCGTTGAGTTAATAATGCAGTGCAGAAAGCGTTAAACACTGATTCGTTGTTCAATTCAGGAATGCGTTAATGTTGAATGCGTTCATGTTGAATGGGAATCCCGGATCGATTCTCATTTCTGTTATGAAATGATGGAGCGTTATTCTCATGGTATTCTGCGTGCTAAACAAGTGTTAATTTGTGAATGAATTGCAGAATTCATATAACGTGGTTAAGAACTGGACGTGTTAAATTGTGAATTCTATTGAAGCGATGTCAGTCCGAGCATATATTGACTAAATGGTGGATCGAAGAGGCGATGAGGATGCATTGAAAGATACGATGACAGCAGAGTAAATTCCGCGCTAAGAGTTACAAAAGCTAGAAGAAATCTAAATCACTGGTATGTATAAATGGCGCAGCGTTTTAAACTGTATCTATTGTGAATAATCAAGTGATGTCGACTTATGTCAAACACAATGAATCATTGGGTTCATGTATGGAGAAGTTCTAGCTTAAATAATAGGACAGTCGACACATAGATATCAGAAATGTTTTAATGAAACGCTGTGTAATGATTGTATTGATACTTGAAAATCTCAATTTGTAATCAAAGGTAAGAAAGTACAGGTCTGATTCCTGTAACCCTGGAATGCAATTAGAACCGGGTTTAATAACTGTGTGGAGAAATAGAAATCCCATAATCATTACTGAGGTGCAGATGCTGAGATGCATGGTGAGTAAAGAATGTTGGTATTCTAGAACACTATGGAAATGAAATCGAACTGAAATGTAGGAGCGCAAGTTGAATGGCAAATAGAAGGTTGACAGAATGGAGAGCTGACTGCATGGATAAGTCATGTATGTGACATTAAATTGTTGAAATTGCCATGAATATGTGTGAATTGATAATTATATTCAAACTGGGATTTTTAAGGGCGCACCTAAATGTTGAGTTAAGAGGTGATAAGCTTTGGTCAAGAGGTTTAATCAGTGGAGTTCTAATTAAAGTCTTCACTTAAGACTTGTAAATGAATTTATGTGTAGAGGGATTTGAACTCACATTATCATGAAGGATTCAAAGATTGAATATGCCAGTAAATGAGGTTTTTGTTAAATTCTTAGAGGCACGTATGGAGATTACCAGTGAATGAGGTTTTTCTTGTTTAAGTTGGGCATTTACTGAGATGTAATTTGTTTGAACAAATTTATGGAGATCCTGGGTATTGCAAGCTCTAAGCTTGCGTCATAGATCTAAAAAAATGATGTTTAGGGGGTCAAAAATTTTCCATAATTTTAAGACCCAAAAATTAGTTAAAAATAGTAAATGCTTCTATAAACAAAGAAACTGATGAAATCGATTGGAGGTATAGGTGGAATAGGTGGGTGGACACCAATATCCACATGGATCATTCCTCCCCCATTAGGAAGAAATGGTCCCCATTGCTTGCAAAGCCTACATGAGGTGAGTAAATTTATGTGTAGCCTGGTCCCTGGCAAACCATTGGCCCTGTTAAAGAAGTTGGCCTGCTTGACAATGTTATGAAACTAGCTCTAAAAATAGAAGAAAAGAGATATAAACGCCTTAGAAATAAGCCACTTCGAGGGGGAAACCTCCAATACATTACATAAATAAATAATTCTTGGATGATACAAATGACCAAACCTCCTTTCATATATAGGAGTCCATGGGCCACAATGTAATCCTAGATGACCTAACAATAATAATGTAAGGGCACAATAATAACAATATTAATAACAATAAGGGGGTTACACTAACAACAATAAGGGACTATACTAGTAATATAGGGACCTAACATGCTCCTCTCCTTCAAAAAAGTGTTTTCCTCAACGCTTGAGTAGCTTCGGGTGCTTCTGTATAAAACTCTCATCCTCCCATGTAGAATCTTCAGTGGGTAAGTTCTTCCATTTGATGAGATACTATGAAATTTATCGATTTCATAGCTGTCGAGTTATTTTTTATGTGAGTGCTTCAGGTTCCAATATGATTTTTCCTTCCTCATTAAGTTCAAGAAATATTGTTTGAACTGGAATTTTGTCCCCTATAACCTTCTTTACGCATGAAACATGGAAAACTGGATGAACTCGCTAAGAAGCAGGAAGCTCCAATTTGTATGCCATAGTATAAATATTTTGAAACACCTTGTAAGGACCATAGTACTTTGGTGATAATTTATTATCCTTCTTAGCTTGCTTGAGGGACATTTTTTTGTATGGTTGTAACTGTAAAAATACCCAGTCTCCTACATCAAAACTTCTCTCACTGAGATGTTGATTTGCCTATTGTTTCATTCAATTTTGTACCAAATTTAGGTTATCGTTTAAGAGTTGTAGAACTTTTTGATGCTCGATGTGGTCTTCCACTGCTTGAACCCTAAAATTTTCCATTAAAGAAGATGTGATGGATGGTGGATGATATCCATGAAGTGCCATACCTGGGGTCATTTTTCCTGCAGTATGGAAGGAAGTGTTCTGCCACCATTTCACGAGAGGTAACCATTTGACCCATTGTTCTTGCTTATCATATACAAAACAACGAAGAAATCCTTCCAAACATTTATTCACTATCTCAGTTTGACCATCGAATTGAGGATGATAAGTGAGCTATGAGCTAATTGAGTACCCAAACAAGAAAATAATTCTGTCCAAACATTTCCTCTAAAAATGGGATCTCTGTCACTTACAATAATCTTCGGGTTTCCATGTAGCTTTTTAATTGTTTCAATAAATGCAGTAGTAACTATACTTGCTTTAAATGGATGAGATAATGCACAAAAGTGTGCATACTTGGTAAGTCTATCAACTACCACCATGATGACACTCTTTCCTTCGGACTTAGGAAAACTTGTGATAAAATCCATTGAAATCTCCTCCCAACGTTGACTTGGAATGGATAAAGGTTGTAGAAGACCCGAGGTCTTAATTGTATCAACATTATTTTTCTTGAAAACCAAACATTATGCCACAAAATTTTGAATATTAGATTTAAGGCCATCCAAAAAAAATTCCTTCTTCACCCTATGGTAAGTTTTTAAAAATCCCGAGAGTCCTCCTAAAGGAGAAGTGTGCAATTCCAAAAGAATATTTTGCTTTAGTTGGGAATTATTGCAAATATATAAGCGATATATTTATCATAAGGAATCATTTTTCCAACAAAATGTATTAGATGTACTAGGATCTTGCTGCAACTTTTGAATGAGTGTCCACACTTGTTTGTCCTTATTCCATTCATTCCTTGCTTTGGTTATCCAATCTGATTGGATAATATAAATGGCACAAAGCAATGCTTCCACCTCTTCATCCTTTCTTGAGGGTGCATCTACAACAACATTTAGCTTTCGTTTTTTGTAGATGATTTCAAAGTCATAACCCAACATCTTTGTGACCCATTTTTGCTGCTCTTCTAAAGATAGTCTTTATTCCAAAAAGTGTTTAAGACTCTCGTGGTAATTTTTTACCTTGAAGTGTCTTCCCATTAGGTAAGGTCTCCATTTCTTTAGTGCATCTAGTATTGCAAACATTTCCTTCTCATAAATAGCCTTTTGTAAATACTTTCCTTTGATTGGACGAATTTCAAAAGCAATGGGTCTTCTTTCTTGCATTAAAACAAAAACAATTCCATTTCCTGAGGCATCACATTGCATCTTTAAGATGTTCAAAGGCCTTAGTTGCTTCAGGAGTCCATGAAAATGCATATTTCTTCAATAATTTTGTTAGAGGTGCTACTATTCTCCCATAGTTCTTAACAAAGTTGTATTAATACCTTGTTAACCCGAGAAATTTGTGCAACTACTTTATGGTTGTGGGGACTTTCCATTCCTTAATGGCTTTAATTTTTTTAGGGTCTACCTTAACACCCTCGTGAGATACAATATGACCCAGATATTCCACCTCTTGTACTCCAAAGAAACATTTGGATGTTTTTGCATATAATTGTTTCTCCTGCAATAGTTTGAGCACCCTGTCAATATGTTGAACATGATCCTTCCAAGACCTGTTGTAGATTAGTATATCATCAAAAAATACTAGCACAAATTTTCTAAGGAAGGGTTTGAAAATGGAATTCATCAACCTTTGAAATGTAGAAGGTGCATTGGTAAGGCCAAAAGGCATGACCAAAAATTCATAATGACCCTCATGAGTTCGAAATGTTGTTTTTGGAATATCTTCAGTCTTCCTTCTAATTTGATGATATCCTGAACGAAGATCCAACTTGGTAAAATAAATTGCTCCATGTAATTCATCCAATAATTCATCAATCACAGGAATGGGAAATTTGTCTTTAATGGTGAGCTTATTGAGCTCCCTATAATCTGGACACATTCGCCATGAACCATCCTTCTTGTGTACCAATACTACAGGAGCAGAGAAAGAACTTTGACTAGGTTGAATTATACCCGCCTCTAACATTTCTGCAATCATACGTTCAATTTCACTCTTTTGGAAGTAAGGATATCTATAAGGCCTGATGCTTGGAGGAACACTTCCTGGAATCAAATGAATAGCATGATCATGATCATGAATAGTGGGAGTCCTTTGGGAGTTTCAAACACCTTGGAATGATTGTCCAAGACTTGTTGGAGATCTGCAGAAATAGATGATTTTGATGTCGGAACTTCTAGTGAGCATAATTGTGCAATTACGCCTCGTTTTTCTTTCTTTAGAAGCTTTTTCATGACATTAGAACTTATTATCCTTCCTGACTTCCCTTCAATACCCCGTAATTCGACTTCCTTTCCTTCTGAAAAAAATTTCAAGAAAAGTTCTTGAAAATTAAAAGCTACCATCCCCAAAGATTGTAACCATTGTACTCTTAGTACAACATCAACACCTCCCATAGGAATGGAAAGCATTGGACTATTCAATACATATTCCCCCATGGTTAGCTTGATATTATGGCATTTTCTAGAGCAATTTATAGTTCCTCCATTTGCAACCATCACTTGACATTCTGGTGCTAGGTATAGGAAACAATTCAATTCCTTGGTTACCTTACAATGAATAAAATTATGGGTGCTACCTGAATCAATCAACACTATTACCTTTTTCTTCTTGATATGTCCTTCTATCTTGAGAGTTTGAGGAGTGGTAATTCCCGCCAGTGCATTACATGATATGGTCAGATTCATTTCTTCCTCTTCTAGGGCTGGTTCCTGGTGTATATCCTCTTCTTGTTCATTTTCTTCTTCCTCTTCACAATCTATGTAAAATAATTTCTTCTCAGCACACTTATGGCCTTTAGTGTATTTTCTATCACAACTGTAGCAAAGCCCTTTTGCTCTTTTTTCTTCCAATTGTTGTGGTGTCAACCTTGTAGGTTGTGGAAATCTAAGAGTAGCAACACTTCCATCTTTATAGAAGTGAGTGGTAGGCTTCCTTGTCGCCATAATTTTACATTCAATTTTTCTTGCCAACCTGAATGCCTTCTCCAATGAATCAGGTTCCAAAACGCAAACTTCATGTTGGATTTTATCCTTTAAAGTGCCTATGAAGAGATCAATCCTGTGTTCCTCTGGAATATCAGTTACCCTTATATTCAATTTTTGGAAGTCCTCAATGTGCTCCCCCACTAAACCCTTTTGTTTGAGATTTATCAATTGGCTAAAGAAGGTGTTGCTCTTTGTATCCTCATAATGTGCTATCATTTTCTCCATAAAAATTGACCAAGTGACAATTTTTTTACGGGAGCAAAGCCATCGATACCATACAAATGTATTTTGTTCTAAATGTAAAGTTGCAATGCGTACCTTTTGTGTTTTTTGCACATTATGGAGATCAAAATATTGCTCCATCTGTAGTATCCATGTTACAGGATCCTTTCCATCAAACTTCCTCATATCCATTTTTGGAATATGGTGGTTCTTCCCGCCAACATTAGATTTTACGAAATCACGATTAATATTTATTTTTTTCTCATCATGAGTTTCCTCTACTATCTTTTCACCATTAGGAAACATTTCTTGCATCAACTTACAAACCTTCCTTCAAACCTTCCATGTCTTCAAACCTTCCATTTTTCTTCCATACCATCTCAAAACTTCCATTTTTCTTCCATACCATTCTTCAAACCATCCATCTTAGCTTCCATGCCTTTCTTCAAACTATCCATCTTCACTTCCATGCCTTTCTTCAAAACTTCCATTTCATTTTTTGTTGCTCTTTGCGAGAGTGAAATTTGTTGCACTTGCTCTTGTAATTTTGATAGATCATGTTGCAATTCTTCATCTTCATGAGCCATGGTAGAGCCTTATGAAGGCTTAATGGGTGTTGAATTATTTTTAGGTGCCATTTTAGAATCCAATATTGATACCTATTCTACAATATTCCCTTGGAATCAATTCAACTTGATTCTTCAAACAAGACTTATGCAATTCGGAAAAAAAAATACACACCTTTAACTTGCTTTGAGGAGCTCGATATTGAAATTTAATTATCTATGTAATTGAAAATCTTCAATATCTAACATTCAGCCCTGTAGTAGCCCTTTGAAGCTTCTTTCAAATGCCACAGGTCTGATCTAATTTGGATTCTCCAAGAAAAAGTTGTGTCCAATCTCCCACAATGACCTAATTATGGGACTAGTTCAAGAGAGAAAATTGTACAACGGCCACGTGTCATTGTTTCCTCCTTAGACACTGAAATTGAGATAAAGGAAACTACAGTCCATGTACTTGCAACCACTTTTTACATAATTCCAATCTGATGCTCAGAGAGAGAGTTATGACGATTTTCCCATGGTCACCTCTTTGAGATGAAATTCGGGAGCCAGAAAAAACCCTAACTTCCACAGATCATATCTACGAAAATATTGCGAACCAATATCTGAAATTTATAAAGGAATTTCCACAGGATTTCGGTTTCGCTCTGACAAATTTCAGCTTCTGAACCTTCGTAGAAACAAATTTATAGCGCAAATGCCATGATGACCTGTTTTAGGTGAAATTCGGGAGCCTTAAAAAAATCCTAACTTCCAGAGATCACATCTCTGAAAACATTGTGAAACAAGATCTAAAATTTTTACACGATGTTCCTCAAGATTTTTTCTTCGCTCTGTAAAAATTTCAGCTTCTGAATCTTAGTAGAAAAAAATTTATAGTGAAAATTACATGATGACCTGTTTGGAGTAGAAAAACCCTAGAATCCAAAGCTCTGATACCAAATGTTATGAAACCAGCTCCAAAAATATAATAAAAGAGATATCAATGCCTTATAAATAAGCCACTTCGAGGGGAAAACCTCCAATACATTACATAAATGAATAATTCTTGGATGATACAAATGGCCAAACCTCCTTTCTATATATAGGAGTCCATGGGGCCACAATTTAATCCTAGCCGACCTAATAATAATAATGTAAGGGCACAATAATAACAATATGGGGGTTACAAGGGTACAACAATAACAATAAGGGGGCTACACTAACAACAATAAGGGACTATACTAGTAATATAGGGACATAACAAACAACTCAATATAGTTGGATTCTCTGCTGGTGGGTGTTCTTGATCTGTTTGCCCATGATCTAATGAATTGTAGTTTGTTGCATACATTCTAGGTTTAACTCTGTTGATGCAATTTTTTCTGCAATGTCAAATGTGTCTAGTAATGGTGGAAAGTAGGGCCAAAGGTGGTCCACATTTAACACTGGGTGCAAACCAAGTAATGGTGGAATAATGAGCTCAAAGGCATTGCCCCCTACAGCCTTAGTGATGGTCTATGACCCATATCGAAGTGGGTGAAGCTTGAGGTGGGCTCTAGCGAGGCCCTCCTTCTGAAAATGTAGCCAAACTATGTCGCCCACCTGGAACTTGACTGGCACCTGATGTTGATCATTTCACTGCCTATACTTAGCATTAGCTTTATCCAATATGTTATGTGCCTATTGGCGGATGTGCTTAATGTCCTCAATGAATTTTTTTGCCTTGTCATATTTAGACTGGACATGAGCTGAATCTTCCTGAGTAGCTATAAATGGTATGGCCACATCAATGGGACATAGTGGATGGAATCCCTAACCCACTTGAAAGGGGATGTGGCAAGGTAATTTCTGGAGAGCCCGGTTATAGTTTTGTTGTACATAGGGGAGGATTTCATCCTATTTTCATGGATGCTTCGAGTTGTACATGTGCAAAATGTGTATGATCATCCTGTTGATGACCTATGTTTGGCCATCAGTTTGGGGGTGGAAAGTTTTTGATTTAGTGAGCTTGGTTTCCAGCATCAACCAAAGACTTAACCAAAATGTATTGAGGAACCTATTGTCCCAATCTAAGATAGTGAAATGTGGGATCCCAAAGTGTACCCACACTCTTTCAAAGAAGATTTTATAATATTGTTGTGATATTATTCTCGCAGGCCGCCATAATGGCCATCTTAGAGAATCTGTCAATGACTAAAAAAACACAGTCATTGCCATGTTTTGTAGAAGGAAGGCCCAAAATGTAATCCTTGGAGATGGATTCCCAAGGTAAACTAGGGTAGGTAGTGGAGTATACAGGCCTTGATTCTTGATGGTCGATTTGGTAATGGTACGAACATTTCAGGATCTGATGTACTTACTAACATCCTGTCGAAGGTTTGGCCAAAAAAAATACTTTTGCATTACTGCAATTGTTTTCTCGATCTTGAAATGTCTAGCGAACCGACTTTAGTGCACTTCCCAAATCATCTTGGCATGCTCGTTTGAAGGAATGCAGAGGTGTCCCAGGTGGCATAACAATGCATCTTGGAGGTGAAATTTTGGAACTTGATTACCTTCTGTTAGACTCATATAGAAATAGGTGTCATATATCATGATTGACTTGATGAGCTATGTAATATGTTCATACCTTTTCTTGTTGCAAATGTTTTCCATATTATCAAAAAATCAAAAAATTTAAAAAATGTAAAGAGGGTATACCCTAAAAGAAAAATTAAAGGGTGAAAATAATAAAATGGCCAAAAAAGTGAAAGAAAATGAACCCCACCAAAAGAAAGGCCAAGGAAAGTGTGCAAGTCTAAATGTCACTTCCTTTTTTGCTCTTATGTAATAAATAAAATTGTGTTCAACTTGTATTCTATGCCCCAATTTATGAACAGTCAAACAATTTAAGCTTGGCTAGTTCATCTTTCAATTTTATGTTTTAGAGATAGAGAATAAAATCTGACCAAACTGTGAAATCTTGGCAGATAAGTAGATAGGTAGAGTAAATAAAAGGAGCTCAACAGTTTAATCTGAGCCCTTGGATGTAATAAGGGTAGAATTATATAGATTTCCAAATGTAAAGGAAAAAAGTGTGATAAGGGTTTGCTAGTCTAAGTGCACCCTAATAAAGAAGAAAAAATGGTGGGATAAAGTAGGTAGGGTAGGTAGATGATGTTGCAGAATTACATGTGATGGATAATGATTCTAGAAGTGTTAAATCTTTACTTTCATCAAAAGTGCAAAGGCAGACACTACATTGGAATAATTTCAAGCAAAGCAAAGTCAAATTATTAACTTCCCTTCTCATTTTTCCCTAAAAATTTCACTAATTTCCCCTAAGTACTAAGGCATTTGAAAATTTGAGGGGCTCAAGGCATTTCCTTGACTTTTGGAGGGACTGGACCCGTGGCCAAATAATTGTAAAATCCTAAGTACTTAAAATCATTCATCATGACATTCACTCACTTCTAAAAAATATTTTCCTAAGTAAAATCCTATTTTACTTAGGAAAATTATGCAATATTTCATAAAAACCCTATTCATAAAAGCATAAGTTAAATACATTAACCCAATGTTTACACTTAGCGCTTCATTCATTTCCATATTAATTTTTTACTTATTTTTTAAATCCCTACAAAAATTTCCCCTTTTCCCATATTATTCTAATAATAAAATCCCAAATAATATATATCCCGCCCCGTTGGTTGAAATATAACCTTAATATGTTGATTAATTAATCAAATTATAAATCCACATCCCCGCCACATTTGGAATACATTAATTAACCCTCACGGTTAATTTAAAAAAAAAATCCACAAATAGAAACGCCCCCGATGTGATTATTTCATAATAAATCACATCAGGCCCGCCTTGTTATCTTCCCGTAATCTCACCTCCCCAGCGACCATTCAATCGGTTAATCAAAGATCTACGGTTATCATTGACATCGCTAGCCATCCTCATCCGAACGATAACGCGCGATGGCCAAGCGGTTTTCTGAACAGTTTTGCGCCACGCGTCGTTCATCGTATGGAATCGCTCGCCCTCCGCTGAAAACCGCCCTTCCCCAAAATCTGTGCGATGGAAACCACTTATCGCTTACCTCCCGTGACGAAACCACCATACTTGCTGACGTCATCCATTAAAATAATAAAAACCCGCCAACCTTTGACTTTGTGAATAAAACAAGTAACCTGCGTCATTTTCACTATCTCATGAAGTGACCAGTGTCCCATGCAACGAATTTCGAAATCAACTGTCGAAGTTTGCCAACCGTTACCTTGCTGAAGAAAATTGCAGTCGAGTAATCCAGAGTTCACCCGCCATTGCCAGCACCTGTTTTCATCACTGTTTATTTCCCAGAAAATAGGTATTTACCCAAATTCCCATTGAACTCTGTAAAAATCTAGTTTTTGTTTTGAATTTCACACGAAAAACTGAAATAGGGTTCAGAGTTGGTCTTTAGTTCATTCCTCCATTCACAAAACTAGAATTGCATTCCCAAACTTGTGATTATGCCCCTTTTTTCATCAAAACCCGCAATTCATTTCTGAATCCACAAGAAATAGAAATGGAAATTCTCGTGGCTTTGAATGTCACACCCCTGAATGCCCCTCACAGAGATTTAGACTATCTACCTCTAGTAGATAGGGATTTCCAAATTAAAGACCTTGTTCTCAGTGAAAATCCTCTCCGAATTGTTTGCCGCTGCAAAGATAATTACCTAAACGGCTCTGACATTTTTGGGGGAATCCAATCTTCCCATGTATCTTCTCCCTTCAGTCCACATTTTTCCTGAAATAATACATTACTGCCATGCAAATTATGTTCCCAATTCAACCTACTTTCTTTAGGTATACAGAGACTGATGAAACTCTCAGAAAGCTGCAAAGAACCAGAATACCGGAAGATAAATGGTGGGAAGAAATGTTAGAGCTTTTGTAAAAGTTATCATTCATGAATTTTTACTACAGTAAGTCATGATAAGAAGATAAAAGGATAAACAAAGGTCAAAGAGTATTAGTGCAGATAAAGAGTATCAGTAAAACGGAGCAGCCAGCACAGAATTACTAAAGAGGACAACAACAAGCCAAATCTTAGGGCTTGCATCCAGCACATTCTCAAAATAAGGAAACAACACAACATCAGCTATCATTTTTCTTATCTACGAGACCATCTGTCTCTATTTTGTTGTAACATACTTATGAGTCATCCTAGATTATATCTCAAGCTGTTATGAGATTTTTTTATAATTTTTTGTATAAATACTCCCTCAATTGGAGTATTAGGGGGTGGATTCTTAGACTTTGCTATAACATTGACTATTTTGGAATAAAATGCTATTGGAGAAATTTTGTGTAGCCAGTTGGATGTGGAATTGATGCAAAAGACTTTTTATAGGATTCTTGCGTCAGACTAAGGATCAATAAGTCATCTATCTCTTATGTTTTGAAGTTTTATACTTGTTTATTATATCATCTGTGTTTCATGTCTGAATAATTAATGAAAAGGAATAAATCAAAAAGTGTTTAAGTGCAATCTGCTTTTAATCGTGGTTATTCTAAATGTTTTCTTCTGAATTGGTTTAAACAGTGAATTCTTAATTGCTCCTGTTTTACTATTTTGTGCGTTTTTATTATTTAATAAAGAATTCTTAATTGCTCTTTGTTAATAATCAATCAATTTCCCTCTTTCGAATGTGTTGAAGGATTATTAATTTCCCTTCATCCATTTTGGTTCCATTCAATTCACTTTAGATCTACAATTGTTTCCTATTTGATTACCTTGCCCTGTGAAACCATCTTTTGTTAAGAAACTTGATCTAGTTAAGCTATAATTTTTGACTCCATTAGCCCAATGGCTTGAAATACTCAATCTTACCACGAGCTATTGAATTTCATCACCCAAACTCAATCAAAACCCTTGGAATTTATAACTAGCCTAATATCTTTCAAAACAAAGCTAAATTTTACAGAGAGAGCCCTCTCTGGGTACAGATTGGCTAGATTCTGTACCTAAAAGTTGGTTTGTGGTTACTTCGGACCCCTTTCCTCTTCTAACAACTTCAAGGAAAATCTGAGTGATAACATAGTGGCGACCATACTGGGGAAGTGAATAATTTTATTGTTACTATTGTTTACTTTATAAACTACAGACGGAGCCTAAAGTTAGCCAGGTAGCCTTTGAACTGCTTTTGCTCTGTAATTGCATAAGTAAATAAATGCTACTTCAGTCTATCTCTGGTCTAGTTTATGAACTGAACTTTGGTTTCAAACATTTGATCAGTTCCTCTAGTCAAATAAGTCTTTAAGAAAATTTAAAGCCAATATCTGAAACTTCCTGAAGAAATTGTTGAAGTTGTATTGTTCTTTCAATTTATACAAAAACCAAAAAATAAATAAATATATCACCTAGAAAACTAGCTTCAGAAAGGACTCGTTACACTAGGGCTAATCTTGATCCAAATCCACCGCCTGTGTTTGAAAATCTGAATTTGATCCCCAGAATTATTAGGAGACAAGATAGTCAAGAAAGTTCTGGTAGGTCTCGACCTCTCTATAGATCAATATCCTGTCCTATTAAGTGGATTTATCTTGAGGACGAACCTTTTGACGAGCAGTTTGAAACATCTCTATTTGTAAATTTTTCTAAATCTGAGTTGTCCAATTTGGTTCCAGAACCAGTATTTCTTGAATATTTACAATTAGAATTTTTTACTTCACATCTTGATAAACATTTGCGAAATTCCATACAATCTGAGCTTACCTCTGAAGGAACATCAAATATTTCCGTAATCACTTCAGCCTCTCCAATTTCATCAACATTTCCTCAAACATCTCAACCTCAAACTACCCCTTCTATTCCTAAACCCACCACTCATAGACCAACCTCACCTGTTATTTCATCGCTACCTCCTGCAATGGAAAACATATATGCTCCTTTAGTATTACCTGCTAATCTAGGGGATATGTCTCAAGATTACCAAAGTAAAATCACTCCTTTTGATGGTTCTGGTACTTACACTGCACAACAACATACTAAAAATATGACCGATTATTTTGAAATTTATGAAATAGAAGCTGATGATGTAAGAATGAGAATATTTTTCCAAAGTCTTACTGGAGAAGTTAGAACCTAGTTCAGAGCCCTCCTTGCAAACAGTGTGGCTGACTTACAATCTCTTTATAGATCATTTTTAAACATATGGGAAAAGAAGAAAGATCCTCTTCAAATCTTATCAGACTTTGGAAAACTAAAGAGAGGACCAAATGAGACTGTGCAAGATTACGTCGCCAGGTTCAATGAGGCTTACAATGTTATTCCCCAAAATATTAGACCTCCTCCAGACTCAATATTAATCAAATTCCTTGATGGATTTGATTATGATATGGCGTATCAACTTAGGGAAAGAGCTCCTCAAACTTTAGAATAAATTCAAAGTATAGTTGTTAGTGTTGAAGCCAACCTGATAGAGAAACGTGCTAGAGCTAGAGCTGAAAGGAGAATGCCTTTAAATGGAGAACCCACAACTTTTGAAAAGAAACTGGATGCTATTATCAAAGGAATGGAAAGGCTAGGAGATAGAGTAGAAAAAATTGAGAAGAAATCTCCTTGGGATGGTCAACCAAACAATACTGTGAGAAATCCAAATTTCAGAAGGAACCAAAATCAAAATGTTGGAAAAAATGGTCCTGACCAAAATATTAGGCCCCCATTCCAGGAAAATTATATTGAAGCTTCAACTTCTGAAGAACCAACTGAAGATGTTCAAATAAACAACCTTACTGAACGCAAGAACGAACCAGAAGTTTTCTTGACCCAAGAGGATCAAGAAGCTCACATTCTTAAACAATTTCAAATCCATTCAGGAGAATCATTTGATTTTAAGGAAGGATATGATACAGCCATTTACGAAGTTCACAAGCAATATAATTTGAGGAGCAGAAGAATTGATGTTCCAGAAACAAGTAAACAGAAAGCTAAAAAATAGCCCCTCAAAGGTAAAACCAATACTACTCCTGTGCATATTCTTTCTAGATCATATCCTAATCCTTCCAACCCAATAATTGAAGATCTATCCGATACTCAACTGAATAACAGACAACTTTCCAATACTCTTCCTCCCAAAGAAAATGTAGAGGAACCTCCAGAAGTTGATTCAGAAACAACTTCAGCCCACAACCCTATTCCTGAGAAGGAGAAAAACATCGAAAACACAGAAGATAAAGAAAATCCAACTGTTCGAAATAAAAGAGCTCAGACTGAAAAACCTTTTAATCTGGAAGCTGAAGTAGGCAAAATAAAAATAGCTGTTCCATTGTCTGAATTAGCTAAACATGATGTCTACCGAAGTCAAATCAATATATCACTTAATATTACTGGAAGTGATGACTCAATAAATGTTTTTGATGACCAACCTAGATTATTATTTGGCCCTGAAGTAAATGGAAAACCAGGAAGTGGAGGAACTCCTCCATTCTATGTGAGTTTGAACATACATGATAAAATACTTCATAATGCCATGCTTGATTCTGGGGCATCTCACAATCTAATGCCAAAGGCTGTAATGGAGAGATTAAACCTAGATATCACCAGACCATATAAAGATCTATTTTCTTTTGATTCAAATAAAGTGAGATGTTTAGGATTAATCAAAGAATTGTGTGTTTCATTGGTTCAATACCCTGCAAAAACAATTTTGATGGATATAGTAGTAGCAGACATTCCTCCAAAATATGATATGCTATTGTCCAGATCTTGGGGTGCAAAGCTCGAAGGATCTCTTAAATTAGATATGTCTTATGCTACTATTTCAGCGTTCGGCCAACCTAAGAGACTATACAAAGAAACTTTAATGAAATATGTAGTCTGTAGTCAGGAGAAACCTGAAAATTTCCCCATCTACTCAGTACACTTTGATATGGATTCATTTATTCTTTATAATGTTGAAATTGATCCTCTCGCTGAATTAGAAGTACCAGCAACAGAACCAAAACAAATTTCAAATAAAAAATCTAATGTTCAAATCTAGGAAATATCTGAGGGAAAAGAAACATCAGATACTCAAGAGAAACCAAAAGAAAGTAACAAACCAGACCTCACTGTTAAGAAAATTCCTGAAACTCCTGACACCAATTATGAACATGAAATTCTTTGGCACTTAGAATTTGATGGTTCTGTTAACAAGTTAGGAGCAGGAGCTGGAATTTGGATACACAACCTTGAAAATTATCATGCTGAAGGCCATGCTTACAGATTGAACTTTAAATGCACTAATAATATGGCAGAATATGAAGCTCTTTTACTAGGGTTGAAACTTGTCAAAAGATTAGGGGCAATTAGAGTATCTGTCATAGGAGATTCTGATTTAATCATTCAATAGATCAAATATCACTTTCTGACAAATGATCCCAGACTAAGAGAATATAGAGGAATAGTTGTAGAGATTCTCAATACCTTTCTATAGACTTAGCTTGCTAAAATCCCAAGAAAACAAAATTTGCATGCTCGTAGTCTTGCAATGTTTGCTAGCACTTGTAAATTACCATTTGAACCTAATCATCAGTTCACAGCTGAGATTAGACACAAACCAACTATACTAGACAATTTTAAGAATTGGAAAGTGTTTGCAAATGACAATCAGATTAACAATTTTCTGACTCTAGAGAATGAATTTTCTAACAGTAACATAGATGAAGATACAGTCATTGAATCCGATCAAATAAATGAACAAGAAACAAACATTTCAGAAGAAATTGCAATTCAAATGCTTCACCCAACGAAGTTCACCAAAAAAGAAATGCAGGACCTTAAACAAATGGAGGTTGATGAGATTATAGAAGATGAATCTGAGATCATTAATTTGAAAGATAATCATTTGCCTAAAGGATTAACTCCTCTGGAAGATCTTTTCGAATCTAATGATATTCCAAAGAAACCCAAAATGGAACCATTGAAAGATGATATTGAGGAATATAATCTGACGACTGAAGAAAATCCTAAAATAATAAAGTTATCTAAATCTTTGCCTCCTGATAAAAAACCAAAATATGTTGAACTAATAAGAGAATTCCAGGATGTCTTTGCCTGGAGTTATGAAGACTTGAAATCATATGATACCTCTATAATTCAACATACAATACCTTTGAAAGAAAATTAGAAACCATTTAAGCAGAAACTCAGAAGAATCAACCCTGTATTATTGCCTTCAATTGAAAAATAAATCAAACGAATGTATGAAGCAGGGATGATTGCTCCCATTAGGTTTGCAGAGTGGGTGTCTAATTTAGTACCTACTAGGAAGAAAACTGGAGAGATCAGATTATGTGTTGATTTAAGAAATGTAAATAAGGTTTCTTTGAAGGATAATTACCCTTTGCCCAAAATGGATCACATTTTACAAAGGGTAGTAGGTGCTTCAAGTGTTTCTCTGTTAAATGGGTTCTCAGGATATAACCAGATTCTGGTTCACCCTGATGATCAGGAAAAAATAGCTTTTACAACACCATGGGGTACATTCAAGTATGTTAAAATGCCATTTGGACTTAAAAATGTTGGAGCAACCTTCCAAAGAGCAATGGAAATTGCATTTGCAAAAGAAATTCACGACTTTCTTGTTATATATCTAGATGATTTAACTGTTTTTTCTAAATCAGATTAGCAGCATTTGGACCATCTCAGAAAAGTATTCATAAAATGCAGAAAGTATGGTATCTCTTTGAATCCAAATAAGTCCTTGTTTGGTCTTGAAGAAGGTAAAATTTTGGGCCATATCATTTCCAAAGATGGTATTAGAATCGATCCCGCCAGAATAGAAGCTATATTGCAGATACCTCACCCTAGAAATGTTAAAGAACTTCAAGCTTTCATAGGAAAAATATTTTTTTTGAGAAGATTAATATCTAGCTTAGCTGAACTAATTAGATTTCTTAATAATATGTTAAGAAAGGATTCAAGTATTAAATGGACAGTAGAAGCAAAACAAGCATTTGAAGAAATTAAAATGGCTTTGACTAGAACACCAGTTCTTACCAGTCCACAATTTGATAGAGACTTCATAATATTTTCATTTTCATCAGAACACACTGTAGCAGCTATTTTATTACAAAAATATGATCAAGGATGTGAAAAACCTATAGCCTTTTTTAGTAAATCACTAAGGGATGCATCATTAAAATACAACATAATGGAAAAACAAGCTTTTGCACTTGTAAAAGCCATTAAAGATTTTAGAATCTATATATTGTATTCCCATGTGATAGCCTATGTACCAAATGTTATTTTCAAAGACATCTTAACTCAAGATGGAATTGAGGGCAAAAGAGGTAAATTGATTTATACCATATTAGAATATGATATTGAGATAAAGCCAACAAAGCTTATAAAGGGACAAGGATTGGCTCAACTCATGACATAAACAAATTTACAAGCCCTGGATATTAATGAACTGGATGACGAATAGGATATGGCGACTCCACAAATCAGCCTGGCCTTCTTAGATTCACCATGGTATGCTGATGTAATTTATGTATTGTTAAACCTGTAGGCTTCTCCACGGTTATCCAGAACAAATAAAAGGTTTTTAATGTTGACATCTTTAAAGTTTTGTATTTTAGATAATGTTCTCTTTTGGAAAAGTCATGATGGTATTCTATTGAATTGTTTGTTAAAAGATGAAGCTGACAAGGCTCTCAATGAATTCCATACAGGAGACTATGGTGGACACCTTTATTGGAAATCAACTGCAGACAAGATCCTAAGAGATGGATTTTATTGGCCAACCTTGTTCTTTGATGTAAAGAAATTTGTCACTGCTTGCCATAAATGTCAAATGTTTGAAGGCAAGAGAAAAATATTACCTTTACCCCTGAAACCAATTTCCACTGAAAAACCTTTCCAACAATGGGGCCTGGATTTCATTGGATAAATCCATCCTCCTTCTTCTAGCCAACACAAATGGATCCTCACTTCCACAGATTATTTCACAAAATGGATAGAAGAAATTCCTTCGAGACAAGCCGATGACACTATGATTATAGGATTCCTAGAAACCAATATATTGTCAAGATTTGGTTGTCCTGAAAAAATTATAACTGATAATGTTGTTGCCTTCAAATCTAAGAAAATGATAAGTTTCTATAATAAATATCATATCACTTTAATCCATTCCACAACCTATTACCCTCAGGGTAATGGACTGACTGAATCTTCCAACAAAAGTCTCATTAATATTATTAAGAAATTATTGGAGGAAAACAAGAAAAATTGGCACAAGAAACTTACAAATGCACTACGGGCAGACAGACTCACCACCAAAAAATATATTGGGACTAGTCGTTATGAGTTAGTTTATGGTATTGAGGTTGTATTTCCATCATATTTAGGAGTTCCTGTAATGAAATTACTTCAAGAAGCTCAGGTTGAACCTAATGATATTCAAAGGAGAATAAATCAGACTATCAATTTGCAGCAGACTAGAGAGGAATTTTATCAAAGATCCCAAGTATTGCAGGAGAAGCTAAAGAAGATATTTGATAAAAGGACCAACGCAGAAGATTTCCAACTGGGAAAAAAAGTTTTAAGATGGGATTCCAGAAGAGAGGATAAGGGAAAACATGGGAAGTTTGACTTCCTGTGGAAAGGACCTTATATTATTCATGCTTTACAAGGAAATAATACATATTTTCTGAAAAACTTGGATGGTACAGAAACTGAAGAAGGACCAATCAACGGTCGAATGTTGAAACATTAATTTGATCCTATTTATTAGGATATCCTAATTTTTAACATGTACATACTATATCCTTCATAATGTATCAGTTTGGAGTGGATAGTAACTTACTGGAGTTGAAGCCCGAGGAGAAGGCCCTAAGCTTCAGAAGTATTACTGTCATACATATAATAAATCAACAAGCAAAAGAAGATTCCATGGTTAAGTCAAAATCATTCTGAGCGAAACTAACCTGCTGTTCTTGAATTTTCACCAGGAAAAGCCATCCCCAAGTGGAGCCAGTGTTAGACTCCTATACCAATAGGTGTCATATATCATGACTGACTTGATGAGCTATGTAATATGTTCATACCTTTTCTTGCTGCAAATGTTTTCCATATTATCAAAAAATCAAAAAATTTAAAAAATGTAAAGAGGGTATACCCTAAAAGAAAAATTAAAGGGTGAAAAGAATAAAATGGCCAAAAAAGTGAGAGAAAATGAACCCCACCAAAAGAAAGGCAAAGGAAAGTGTGCAAGTCTAAATTCCACTACCTTTTTTTATCTTATGTAATAAATAAAATTGTGTGCAACTTGTATTCTATGCCACAATTTATGAACAGTCAAACAGTTTAAGCTTGGCTAGTTCATCTTTCAATTTTATGTTTTAGAGATAGAGAATAAAATCTGACCAAACTATTTAATCTTGGCAAATAAGTAGATAGGTAGAGTAAATAAAAGGAGCTCAATAGTTTAATCTGAGCCCTTGGATGTAATAAGGATAGAATTAGATAGATTTCCAAATGTAAAAGAAAAAAGTGTGATAAGGGTTTTCCAGTCTAAGTGCACCCTAATAAAGAAAAAAAAATGGTAGGGTAAAGTAGGTAGGGTAGTAGATGATGTTGCAGAATTACATGTGATGGATAATGATTCTAGAAGTGTTAAATATTTACTTTCATCACAAGTGCAAAGGTAGACACTGTATTGGAATAATTTCAAGCAAAGAAAAGTCAAATTATTAACTTCCCTTCTCATTTTTCCCTAAAAATTTCACTAATTTCCCCTAAGTACTAAGGCATTTGAAAATTGGAGGGGCTCAAGGCATTTCCTTGACTTTTGGAGGGACTGGACCCTCGGCCCAATAATTGTAAAAGCCTAAGTACTTAAAATCATTCATCATGACATTCACTCACTTCTAAAAAATCTTTTCCTAAGTAAAATCCTATTTTACTTAGGAAAATTGTGCAATATTTCATAAAAACCCTATTCATAAAAGCATAAGTTAAATACATTAACCCAATGTTTATGCTTAGCACTTCATTCATTTCCATATTAATTTTTAACTTATTTTTTAAATCCCTACAAAAATTTCCCCTTTTCCCGTATTATTTTAATAATAAAATTCCCAAATAATATATATCCCGCCCCGTTGGTTGAAATATAACCTTAATATGTTGATTAATTAATCAAATTATAAATCCACATCCCCGCCACGTTTGAAATACATTAACTAACCCTCACGGTTAATTAAAAAAAAAATCCACCAATAGAAACGCCCCCGATGCGATTATTTCATAATAAATCACATCGGGCCCGCCTTGTTATCTTCCCGTCATCTCACCTCCCTAGTGACCGTTCGATGGGTTAATCAAAGATCTATGGTTATCATTGATATCGCTGGCCATCCTCGTCCGAACGATAACGCACCATGGCCAAGCGGTTTTCTGAACAGTGTCGCGCCACGTGTCGTTCATTGTATGGAATCGCTCGCCCTCCGCTGAAAACCGCCCTTCCCCAAAAGCTGTGTGATGGAAACTGCTTTCCGCTTACCTCCTGTGACGAAACCACCGTACTTGCTGACATCATCCATTAAAATAATAAAAAAACCCGCCAACCTTTGACTTTGTGAATAAAACAAGTAACCCACGTCATTTTCACTATCTCATGTAGTGACCAGTGTCCCATGCAATGAATTTCGAAATCAACTGTCGAAGTTTTCCAACCGTTACCTTGCTGAAGAAAATTACAGTCGAGTAATCCAGAGTTCACCCGCCATTGCCAACACCTATTTTCATCATTGTTTATTTCCCGGAAAACAGGTATTTACCCAAATTCCCGTTGAACTCTATAAAAACCTGGTTTTTGTTTTGAATTTCACACGAAAAACTGAAACAAGGTTTAGAGTCGTTCTTTATTTCATTCCTCAATTCACAAAACTACAATTGCATTCCCAAACTTGTGATTGTGCCCATTTTTTCATCAAAACACACAATTCATTTCTGAATCCACAAGAAACAGAAATGGAAATTCCCGTGGCTTTGAATGTCTCACCCGTGAATTCCCCTCACAGAGATTTAGACTATCTACCTCTAATAGATAGGGATTTCCAAATTAAAGACCTTGTTCTTAGTGAAAATCCTCTCCAAATTTTTTTCCGCTGCAGAGATAACTACCTAAACGGCTCTGACATTTTTGGATTATGGGAATCCAATATTCCCATGTATCTTCTCCCTTCAGTCCAAATTTTTCCTGAAATAATCCATTACTGCCATGCAAATTATGTTCCCAATTCAACCTACTTTCTTTAGGTATACAAAGACTGATGAAACTCTCAGAAAGCTGCAAAGAACCAGAATAACAGAAGATAAATGGTGGGAAGAAATGTTAGAACTTTTGTAAAAATTATCCTTCATGAATTTTTACTACAATAAGTCATCATAAGAAGATAAACAGAGGTCAAAGAGTATTAGTGCAGATAAAGAGTATCAGTAAAATGGAGCAGCCAGCACAGAATTACTAAAGAGAACAACAACGAGCCAAATCTTAGGGCCTTCATCCAGCACATTCTCAAAAGAAGGAAACAGGACAACATAAGTTATTGTTTTTCTTATCTACGAGACCATCTGTCTCTATTTTGTTGTAACATACTTATGAGTCATCCTAGATTATATCTCAAGCTGTTATGATATATTTTTTATAATTTTTTGTATAAATACTCCCTCAATCGGAGTATTGGGGGGTGGATTCTTAGACTTTGTTGTAATATTGACTATTTTGGAATAAAGTGCTATTGGAGAAATTTTGTGTAGCCAGCTGGACAAGGAATTGATGCAAAAGACTTTTTACAGGATTCTTGCGTTAGACTAAGGATCAATAGGTCATCTATCTCTTATGTTTTGAAGTTTTATACTTGTTTATTATATCATCTGTGTTTCATATCTGAATAATTAATGTAAAGGAATAAATCAGAAAGTGTTTAAGTGCAATCTTCTTTTAATCGTGGTTATTCTAAATGTTTTCTTATGAATTGGTTTAAACAGTGAATTCTTAATTGCTCTTGTTTTACTAGTTTATGCATTTTGATTATTTAATAAAGAATTCTTAATTGCTCTTTGTTAATAATCACTCAATTTCCCTCTTTCGAATGTTTTGAAGGATTCTTAATTGCCCTTCATCCATTTTGATTCCATTCCATTCACTTTAGATCTATAATTGTTCCCTGTTTGACTACCTTGCCTTGTGAAACCATCTTTTGTTAAGAAACTTGATCCAGTTAAGCTATACTTTTTGACTCCATTAGCCCAATGGCTTGAAATACTCAATCTTACCACGAGCTATTGAATTTCATCACCCAAACTCAATCAAAACCCTTGGAATTTATAACTAGCCTAATATCTTTTAAAAAAAAGCTAAATTTTACAGAGAGAGCCCTCTCTGGGTATAGATTGGCTAGATTCTGTACCTAAAAGTTGGTTTGTGGTTACCTCGGACCCCTTTCCTCTTCCAACAACTTCAAGGAAAATATGAGTGATAAAACCTTCTAGGAGCGTCTGTGATCCGGATTTATGCAGGAACGCAACATAATACACATATAACCATAAATACAAAGATACAGTGGAAATAACACTTCATTTCATTAATATCAATGAACTGAAATTTGCTTACAGACATAATGGGAGTAAAGTAGCTAGGGCACTGGTAGCTTATCTCTGAGAAGAGATGTGGTGGCTACATGCCTCTAAGCTATGTTACAATGACTCTCAATGGCCTATTTATTATAGAGAAGCAATGAAAAATCATAAACATCCAAAATCCTAACCCTAGGAGATGTAGGGCCAAAACTATGGGCCCTGTTTGGGTAAATTGGTGTTTCAAATTCTCGAGGTCATAACTTTGGCATGCTATCTCTATTTGATGCACATGATACATCATTTGGAATATCTATCCAAGGACTACACTTGTTGACTGTAGATATCAATTCTAGAACATAATCATATGGGCCGAAGGCGCGATACCCAAAAAACATCGTTTAGGGCCTGAAAACGGCTCCGGAAGTTTAGGACCCAAAAAACTGTTAAAAATAGTATGTTGTGCCGAAACTAAAAAATTGAAAGAGATAATGGTGGGGCCCTAAGTGGAATAGGTAGGTGGCCACCAATATCCACCTATATCGGTTTGGTATGTGTTGCTCAATTATGGATTGCTTTTGTAGAGATGAAGCTAACCCAATGTCTTGTTCCCACAAGAATCGAGCACATTAGCACCACGATCGGCGATCGGCTAAGGCACTCTGAAACTTTATTGGTTTTTCCCTTCTTATGCTTGATGTTCAAATGGAATGTTTGCAGGTATATGGATCATTTCTGATGGAAATCGTTCTGTAAATTCCCTTGTGTCAATATGAACTACAAGGGTCAATGATCTATATGGATGATCGTTTCCTTTGTCAGTAGGCCTACACAATGGAATACATCTCTTTGTCATAGGTGGGATACTTCTAGACTGTGTCTAAAAATGTCTCACTGTGATATGCCACTATATGCCCCTGCTGAGTAAGAACTGCCCCAATAGAATAGTCAAAGGCATCTGTCTCGATCTCAAATGGTTGTTGCAAGTCTGGTAATGTGAACATTGGTGCAGAGCAGAGGTGATGCTTCAACTCTATGAATGCCTTTTGTTGAGATTCAGACAAAAATAATGTTTTTTTCGCTCCTCCCTCAGTGACTTTACTCAAAGGACAAGTGATATGAGAGAACCCCAACATGAAACTGTGGTAGAAATTGGCAAGACCCAAAAAGTTGTGGATTTCTGTTAGAGTGGTTGGGGCTGGCCAATCCTAAATGAATTGGATATTGGCTGGGTCCACATGCACCCCCAACTCATCAATGATGTATCCTAGATATTGAATCTGGGTCATGCAAAAAGTGCATTTCTCCAAATTAGCACACAACTTGTGTTGTCGTGGTATTTATAGGACTTGTTGAATGTGGTGGAGGTGTTCTTCCCAAATTTTTTTGAAGATCAATATTTCATCCAAGTACACCACCATGAATGAGTTGGTGAATGGTCACAAGATTTCGTCCATCAGCCTCATGAAGGTTGCAGGAGAATTTGTCAACCTGAAAGGCATGACAAACCATTCAAAAAGTCCCTCCTTGGTGTTATAACTGGAAAATTATACAAGAAAGTATGACATTATTAAATGTCAGAGAGAAGGATTTATAGGGCTGAGGCACATTAGAGAATATGAAAATTTTAAAAAATATCTAAAGTCTAGAGGAAAAATCAAATTGCGCACTCAAGACACTGGCAGAATGTGCCTTCTAGCACATTTTTCTTCGATAACCGCACCTTTGCACAAATTTCCCTCAAAAATCCACGTGGACCTGAGAGTGGTGGAAGTCACTTTCTGGGATCACAAGGCATACTCCAGGAAAATTATCCCACACTTGAGGCCACCCAAGGACAATGGCTCTAGCCTCCTTGGGACCTCAAGGGAGCACACAATGGAATCAAGTGGCACATAATGGAATCAACCTCCTCTCTTGGGTCGTCATCTGTCAATGTACCAAGAGAGGGAAGGAGAATTTGAATTCATCTATAAAAGGCTACCAAGAGATGAACAAAAGAAGAGAAAATTGTTATGTTGGCCAAAATTGCTTTGAAGCAATTCAGTAGTGTGTAATCCAAAGTAGAAGTAGAGAGGGGATTTATTTGTTGGACATATAACAACTCCAATCCTTTGGAGTAGAGAGAGAGACCTTGCACCAAGCATCTAGAAGGTAAAAATTTCCTTGCATCGGTGGTGGATTGGTTACAGGATTTAATGATAAATTGTCCAACTTTGAGACAATTCCTTCTAATTCAGTAGTCAACTCTAACTGAATCGAGTCCTTAACTTTTTCGTTCATTCATATAGTTTTCCCCTTTTTATATTTTTAACCCAACTTACAAGAAATCTAAAAACCATTCAGAAATGGCAGAATATTCTCACTTAAAAAATAATTGTAAGTTCCTTTTGATTGTCATTTAGTAACGGATTTCAACACTCATTAACACCATCCTATAAAATTATCGCATCCAAATCTGACCTTAATCTCTGTGCATCTTAAAATGCGATAATCGTTGGATCTCCAATCCAACTATGAAACCCGTTAGATTTCTTCACTTGTTGAAAGTTCAACTTAAACAATTAAATTGGATTTATAAAATATCGCATCCAAAATGTGTACTAACCCGTGTGCATATGTCCATGCGATAACGATCAGATATGTCTTTTTCCATGATCGGACGGTTCTACGGTTTCCAAGTCTTTGTTTGATAGATTTCAGATCGATTTGAATATTAAAATCCCTACAATTAGAATGTGATTTTCATTGGATTGATTTAGAATGGTTCTGATTTCACTTTACTCCTTACGCATTTCCGCTATGCAACTTCTTCACATTCACCAACATTGACACCCATCATAAAAAACCACGGTTTTCAGGCATCAACAATTGTTAACCCTTTAATTTAACATTACAACTGGAATATTTCACCTTCACAGTGGACACATAATTTTAATTGAAATATACAAACAGAAATCAATTTAAACCGAGGTCAAGCTGAATAAAAAAAACTCATAAATATATCAAAAGAAATAAGACTTCTTGGCATTGTCAATTTCACATACATTTACAAAGGTACAGAGGAATTGCAATAGTATTCTATTCAATTAATTTTCCATCCAATCCTCCTCTCTGTCGATACATTCTAAACTTACATATACATATATTGTTCATAATATCATTTAAATCTGATTCAAAGAATCCGATCAGTCCAACTTTGGATAAAATCCTATTACATGATATTTGCCCTAAAATCCTCAACTAAAAACTAAATTCAATGAATCAAATACAAGCATTTCAAATCCCTGATTATCAGTCAAATCTTATCTACCAAAGCAGTAAATCGCTCGCTAAAGGAACCCACTCATTTTCTTGTAATTTTTTTTTGTATTTTTGGAATAAAAAATGAAGTCTTTTATCTCGAATTCTCATGCTCCTGCATCAAACTCCTGAGGACAAAATTATTCATGGGCTCGTGTCCATGAGCTTCTCTACAAAACTTCCCAATTTCTATAACATGGTTTCTCTCATCCAAGTAGCTTCTGCAACTGGTTGATCTTTCCACTGGACTAAATACTCAAAATACTCTCGTCCTCTTGTCTTTTTAGACAATATTTTGTCTAAAATTTTCTGTGGCTGCAATATTTTTGCTGTGGGTAACTGTTTCAATCAATCAATCTCTTCTTTTCCTTCAGTTGTATCCTCTATGTCTCTATATTCATGTGTGTTCAAATCAGCAACATTGAAAACTGGATGTTTTATGAGCGTGGAAACTGATCTAGTGTGTGTACAAAAATAAAAAAGGAAGAAGTAAGGACTGATGAAGGATAAGTATCGATTTTTTATTCTATGCATGTGATCTATGATTCTGACTTATGGTGGTTACATGTGATTTATGATTATGGTTTGTGATGATTGCATGTGATTCATGATTTTCATTTATGATGGTTATGTTTTGGGTTAATCATATGTGATATGTTTATACATGATGATTTGATCAAACAACCAGTTTGACTTGTGTGACAGGAAAGTAAACAGATGTGAAAGTGTACCTTATTGACGAGCCACCAATGAGGCATGATTTGAATTTATTTCAATTTATTTTGAATCTAATGGAAATTATGTTCTTGGTATAGGAAAGCATGAAATTCTCAATTGGGTGGTTGAAACTGATTGCAAGAATTAGCAACAGCAACAAAAGGAATTGGAACATGTAGTTGTATGTTAGTAAAGAACTTCAGGAGCAGGGTCATTATGGGACACTAGTTCCCAATAGTGTCCATTGATTTCCATGAGCATGCTATAACCAGTATGATGGATTTGAGGTAGGTATATGCCTTGGTTGTTTGGCCTTTTGATGTGTGGAATCCTTGAAAATATATGGAATGCCCGAGAAGGGGGTACCAGTAGAACTTGGAAGGTGTGTGGTTGCATGGAATTTGGTGACCAAATTTCCTAAGGGACTATGTAGCAGATAAGGGAAGGTAGGGCATGGATTTTTTTTGCTCATTAGCATTGGCAGATGGAATCAAATGCACATTGGGAGTGTGCCCTAGAACAATCAGTGGTGCAAGATTGTAGTGTTTGACGTTGGATGTATCTTTGACTTTGAAAGGACAAGTGGCATGGGATTGTAGCATTGGACATTGGATGCAGCTTTGACTTTGACAGTGGATTTTTGACTTCCTCTGAAGGAGATGAATCTCGTTACTACTTTTTTGGGTGGAGATGTGAGCATCTAGATTCACTTGTTGGTTGATATTAGAATCATATCCTTTTATTTGTTGGTTGATAAAATCTGTATATGTGCATATGTGTGTATTATTGTAAATATTGTATTGAGCTGGTTTATAAAGCTCCACAAAGAATATGAATAATTTCTGGTTGAAGCAAATGTGCTTAATTATATGTGGTTGTTATTGTAAATATCGTAATGATTTGTGTTATAAATCTCCAGTAAATGGTATGATTTTCATGTTTTAGCATATGGTCATTATAAATACTGCAACAAGCTATGTTGTAAAGCTCCATGGGAAATATGTTTTGTTTTCAGTGGTCTTGCTGGTTATAGGTATCATTGAACACTAAGCACAGTGTTCCTCGAAGGGGGAGGTTTCTGTAACAACCCTGGTAAAAATTCATGTAAAAAATATATAAGACAAAAGTTGATGGACATGTATTCCAAGATTAACGTTGGGAAAAACATCATAGTGGGTGTTCATTTCAGTTATTATGGCTAAAGGAAATTCGCAAAGGCAATGGCTAAGGCTTTAGAAAGGAAAAGTGGAATTCATTTATGAAGATAAAGGAAATTAGGAGAAAAGGAAGGTGAAAGGTCATTGGTTGCATATGAGGAGGAAAATTAAAGAAAATAATGAAAAATGAAGAAAATAGAGGCCTCATTGATAAAAATGTTTTTTAATATCATTTTATACGCTTTTGCTCAGTGCTTTTTTGGAGATCTCTCATTATTCTCTCTCTCGCTCATACTTTTGGATACTTAGATTTTTCCTGGAGCACCCTTGGAGAGTGTCGCATACTTGGTGATTTGGAGCAAGAAGGAAAAGGAAGAGTAGGAAAGTGCAAGAGGACATCGGGATCAACAGCTACAACAAGTTTTGATTGCAGGTATCGAGTTTCACGTATGGTTTCCTCACTAGTTTTGGCATGTGGTTTCTTGGTCATGATTTTTCATTGGCATGGAGGATTTCCTAGACTAAGAGTGGATTTTTCTAGCCTTTCCATTTCCTAGATAGACATGGTGGTGTGGGTTTATTTCCATTGATTTTTTTCTAGTCATTTCTCATGATTCCTTTAGTTTTGGGTTGAATTATTAGTTCCTGGAAGCCTTGGTTGGAAAAATGCTTTGGAAGCCTAGTGGAAAATTGTGGGTTAAGTTACTAGTCCTGGAAGTCTTGGTTGGAATGAAGCACTATGTGGGTTAAGTTACTAGTCCTAGAAGCCTTTTTTGGAAAAATTCTCTAAAAGCCCTGTAACAATTGGGGTTGAGTTACTAGTCCTGGAAGCCCTGGTTGGAACAAACACTTTGGAGCACTGGAACAGCTTGGGTAGAGACCACCACATGATGGTTGTGATGTTTGACCATGAGGTGGAATCACTAGTTGAGGGTTGAGGCAGTTTGGCCTCTAGAATCCATAGATTGGTTTTGATTGGTTTCTTTGATGAGATCCCACATTCATGCTTGGAATATGACACGGGGGTGATTGGCCGAAGAGGGATTTGGCTCAGCCAATCTATGGTCAGGTGGAACATGGAAGTCCCATCTCCGGTTGGTTTTTACATTCATTAATGAAGATTTCATTCCTTTGGTATTTGATGTATAAATTTATTGGTTTATATGTGGATTCTATTGTTGTTGCATCCATGATATTTATATTATTATTATGCTCGTTATGAGCATGTTTTTTGACAATAGTGATGTATGGCTCTCTCCATGTTTTTATTTTTAAATAAATGTACAATGTATCTATGGTCAAATAGATTGTATTGCAGTTAATGGTGTAAGGGAGAAATTATTTTTAGCGATTCTCAAACAAGTATGAGACCCATATCCTTAGATTTTTTGTTTACACCTGTAGTTTCAATGTTTGTGACATGTTTGAAAAAATGTCTGTCATGTCTAGGAGGGGTCCAAATGTGTTCTTGTTGATGTGATTTATTTGGTATCATTGTCATGTTTTTATTTATCATCTCTGAACTTTTCATGAAGTCTTGGGTAGTGACCGGGGTTCTGGGCCTAAAAAGGTGGCTCAAATCCTGGGGACGTTGACACAAAACTAAGGAATTGAGTCCCTAAACACTGGTATGCAGTGTTATGATTGTGTTTATAGCCTCGTGGATGATGGATTTCAAGCTTGTGCCTACTTCTATGGCTCAAATAGGTCAAAAGTTTAGTGTGACCTGGGGATAAGAGGCATGAATGGTCGGGTTGACTCTTGGGGGTGTTTTTGTTGTTGTATAAGGTTTGTATGTTGTGTTTCTGTCAATTCCACTTCCTTAAGGTCACTTAGGAGATTGAATCTCATTATAGTAGCCTCTCTTCACATGTTTACCTTGGTTGGTCAGTTAATTGGGTAGACGTGAGGGGGGTGTTACATATCAGGTCTTTTGGGGAGGCTTTAGGACTATTTATGAATGAGGCAAAGTAAACATTAATCCATAATGACCAAGAGGAAGATATGGCGGAGGAGCTAGGTGGCCTTTTCAGGGTGACTTCTAGTCACGTAGTAAAGGAATTTACATATATGGGCTTCAGGTCGAAACCGAATGGTTACACAATTAAATATTGGTATTGGTTGGTTATTAAAATCAAGAAAAACTTGGACTGTGGGAAATGTTGGAAATATGATGCAATATGTTGTCCTTGATGGAAACCTACTTGATGAAGTTGCCCTTGATGGAATCCTACTTGATGATTTGAATTTTGACAAGCAACCTGTTTTTTAAAGATGTTTCTACAGGTCAGTTTAGATGGGATAGAGAAAGGAATTCCAGTAAGTACCAGAGAAATGAAACAGGAAATATTTCTCAATGTATATATAGGTTTGATGAAGAGAAGTCATGTATACACGCGGGTATGAAGAATCCAAGTTGCGTATACCTTTTACGCTCTAAAATTATGATACCAAGGAGCATTACCATGGTATTAGCCCATAGTATTAAGCGTTGGATCGTCTATTTGATTTTTTCCAAGAATACCATCGACACTTGTGTGGTTTTGGCTCATGGTATTGATAAATTCTAATCCTATATAAGGAGAACGAGATCATAGTGCAAGCGTATGCATGTGTAAGGGTTATTACTAAATACTTCTATCTATATTATATCTACATGGGGTGAACTCTGTTTTATTGGTAGATCTGAATATATGATGCACCATTGGATACAATGATGGATCAGGCTCTCTAGACCTAAAATGACTATGTACCTGATCTATTGAAGAGATGCTTATATTTGTGACTTGTAACATGTTTTTGAAGTGAAGAAATCAGGGAAATTCTATATATCTGAAACATTATTCAAATTTAATATTTACAGATCTATATGCTAGTTTGTCTCGATGAAAGCGTGTATATATGCGGCTTTGTCTCTATAAAATCACGTATGAAAGTCAGGGTTTTCTGAAGCTTACTGCAAATTTTATCTATTTATTGCTTCTATATTTCTATTGTCTTTCAATGAAGTCTTCATGTAGATCTGGGTTGCTCGAATACTGTATATGTTGCTAAGTTGAATAAGTACAAATTTGATCAATGAGTGAGTAAATATGTTTAATGATGACTAAATGATTAAGGGTTATGCATTACTAGAAATATATCTGACTGTAAACCTCAGATCTAGATTTTATATTGATCACATTCTGTAAAAAAAAATTTGTTAGATCTATACGCAGGTTGGTGTGAAGGAAAGCACGTATATACGCGAGATCAATGATGTGAAGTAGCGTATGTATTTTAAGATAATGATTGATTAGGGTTGAGATTTTTTCTGCATACTAATTCTGAAATTTGGGTTATTACAATGTTTTGGTTACAGTGATCTCACTGTTCTAATTGAAGTTTGGGTTAAGTTTATTATTGATGATCTTTATGATGAGTTGAGTTGAAGCTGTGGAATCTAGTGTGAAAATTGATGAAATGTGGTCTGTAGTGGTTTTGAGGGTTGAAGCCTTCACTGTGGAAGTAGAATATTCCTGCTAGTAGAAAATTTTGTACTGATCAGGGGGTTGAAGCTCCCTTCCAGCAGTGGTTGGTAAATGAGATCAGGGGTTCGATCTCCCTTCCAGTAGCAGCTAGAGAATGAGAGAAGGTTGCATCCTTCTACAGGTACATGCATGTGTACTGATATGAGTCTACATCAGTACAATATTGTAAGAAAATTTCCATATAATAAATATTGAAGACACAAATGACAGTAGTGGTGGTTTTCAACTGAATTTGGTTTCCACCTTAAATCTTGGTGTTCATGTGTGATACTCTTGTATGATGATTTATTCTCTTATTATTGCACATATTTACTTCTTAACTATCTAACTGATAAGATGGGTTAAATACTGTTTTTGAAAGTTCTTATAACAATAAATTTATCTCAGTATACACAAGTTTTTGTTATTTTATCTACGTATATACGCTATTTGGGTTAATCAAAGTTGCGTATAGAAATCAGCAAGAAAAAAAGTAAAATATTGTGATTATTGAAAATACTAATTCACCCTCCCCCCCCCCCCTCTTAGTATTTTTCCCAACAATTGGTATTAGAGAAGGTCCTTCTGAAGAAGCTTAACCACTAGAAGGAAGATCAGCTAAGATGATCAATCAAGATGGGACAACATATATCAAGCCTACTCTCTTCAACGGAAATAATTTAATCTTCTGGAAGACAAGGACAATATCCTATCTTCAGTCTCTTGGAGTAGATGTATGGGCTATAGTTAAAGGAGGTTATCAATATCCAGCTTCATTTCCAACAGATCCAACAGAAAGAAATAGCTATGAAACCAATGCAAAGGCAATCAATGCATTATTGGGAAGTTTGACTGAATCAGAATTTGTCAAAGTCATGCAGTTGAATTCAACAGAGGAGATATGGGATAAAATCATTCTGAACTATGAAGTTGATGCCAAGGTAAAATGTTCTAAACTTCAAACTCTCAAAATACAATATAAAAAACTCATTATTCATAACGAGGAAAGAATTTCTAGTTTATTTTTACATCTAGATGATATTGTAAATCGTATGAGAAATCTGCGAGAAACCATAACTGACACTACTCTAGTAGAAAAGGTTTAAAGATCTCTAACTCCAAAATTTGAGTCAAAAGTGTCTACTATTGAAGAGAAGCAGGATCTACAAAATCTTACTATTGCTCAACTTCATGGGATTCTTATTGCATGTGAAATGAGGAAAGGAGGTCCATCTAAATTCAAAGAAGATACCTTTAGAGCTACTGCAAAAGGAAAGGAAGTATAAGAACAAGAAGGATCAGGGTATGTTTCAGAAGAAGATGAAATAAATTTTGTGAAGAAGTTACAACTTGGAACTGGAAGGTTCAGAGGTAAGCTTCCTTTTAAATGCTTTTCTTGTGGAAGAGTTGGTCATTATGATGCTAAATGTCCCCATAAAGATAATCATGAAAAGAGAAAAGAAGTATAAAAAGGAAATAAGAAACATTTTATCAATAGAAAATGCTATTATACTCATGAAGATAGTGATGGTTATCAAATAGTGAAGAAGGAGAATTTGATCAAGATATTAGATTGCTCATAGCTTTTGAAAAAGACTCTAGTGAGGCTAAAGATACTTTTATGGATGCATTAGAAGAAAATGATTTTCTTGAAGAAATAAATCATCTCATAATATGTTTGGAAGAAAACAAAATTTCCATAGATACTCTAAAGAATCAGCTTATAGAAAAGGATAAGCACAATGAAAAATGAGAATGTGAAATAGTAAGTCTAAGAAAGGAAATTGCGAAACTAAAAACTTTAAATCTTAGATTTGCTAAAGGATTTGAAACCTTAGATGAAATTATCAAGGAAAAACGCTCTCCTCTTATAAAGATAGGTATTGGATATATCAGAGAATCCTCTCAGTCTTCAACACCAAGTTATCTAAATGCAGCTAAATCCAACCAACAACATTTTGTCACTCAGTAAAAGAAAAAAGAGACCACCCAAGTAAAACATGACCACTTCAATTCAAGGAAGAACAATAACAAAAATATCAATCAACAGGTAAACATAAATAGAAGGTTTCATGATCGCAAATATTTCTTCTTTAATGGAAAATGTTTCTCATGTCATAATTTTGGTCATAAAGATGCTCAATGTGTTACATACAAAACCATCATGACCAGAGAAGCAAGAAAGAAAAGAAATGAGACTGGAATGAAGAAGAATACTCATAAAAACTTTTCTCCTCTTCAAAATGAAATTGAATGTTCTTATTGCAATAACTTTGGACATGAAGAATCTGAATGTAGGAGCAAACTTCAGCCAAAAGAGCATATACCTTCAAATTCCAAGGCATGGAGAAAGGAGGACTTATAGATTGAAAGTTGTGGCATAGATTTATTTGAAGAAGGGGAAGAAAATTAATGGTACATTTATAGCGAATTCTCAAAACACATGACAAGTGATAAAAATAAACTCCTTTCATACAATTCTCTAGAGAAGGAAAATAATGTCACCTTTGGAAATGACTCTCCTGATGTAATTAAAGGAAAAGGTTCTGTTTTTCTAAAAGAAAAGGTGAAAGATAACAATGTTATGTATGTGGATGGATTAAAGAAAAACCTTTTGAGTCTGAGTAAAATGTGTGAGCAAGGAAATGAAGTTGTCTTTAGCTCAAAAGAATGTGTATTACGTGAACTTCACAGAGGAAAAACGGTAATAAAAGGAACTAGAAAACCAAGAAATTTGTATATATTGAAAGGTGGCCAAGAGCAATGCTACTTAGGTAAATCTTCAGAAAATTGGCTATGGCACAAAATATTGGGACATTTGAGATTCTCTCAAATAAGAAAATCTAGCAGACTCAAAGCTGTTTGTGATCTTCCCAACATCACTCTGCCTGAAAGTACCATATGAAAATCATGCCAATTCGGTAAGAAAACCAGGGTGTAATTCAATGCCAATTAAGGATCAAAAAGTAAGCCTCTTGAACTTATACATACTGATTTATGAGGACCTGTAAGGAAAAAGTCACCTCATGGAGAACGATACTATATTCTATTTATTGATGACTTCTCTAGAATGTGTTGGATCGGTTTACTAAAACACAAAGATGAAGCATTTGAAAAATTTAAGATCTTCAAAGCTCTGGGTGAAAATGAATTAGATTTAAAAATCAAATGTCTTAGATCTGACTAAGGAGGAGAATATATATCAGATGAATTCTTTGATTTTTGTGAACATTATGTCATAAAAGGACATTTTTGTGTAGTTGGAACCCCAAAAAAAAATTGCGTGGCATAAATAATGAACTGAACAGTTCAACAGATGGCTCGTGCTATTCTTGATGAATTTGGAACTCCCGATACCTTTTGGGGAGAAGCAGCACATACCGCAGTAAATATTCTTAGCAAGGCTCATGTTAATGTGAACAATGATAAAACTCCTTATGAGCTCTGGTATGGTAATCTTCCCACTGTAAAGAATTTTAGAGTTTTTGGAAGAAAATGTTTTATCAAGAACAATGATGAAAAACTTGGTAAGTTTTAGCCTGAAGTAGATGAAGGAATATTTCTTGGTTACTCTTCTAGAATTAAAGCATATAAATGTTACAATAAAAGAATTTGAAAGATTGTCGAATGTATTGATGTTGTAATTTATGAGTCCCTCATAGCTCCTAAAAGGGAAATAACAAAAAAAAATGAAGATGATGATGATGTATATTTTCCCTCATCAAATAGCAACGATATAGAAGGAGAACCCAATGAAGCACCAGAAGATGATATATCTGAAAAGGCTCCATCCAGGTATGTTCAAAAGAATCATCCACAATCTAAAATTTTGGGAGAAAAGGATTAGATGTCCAAACAATAAGAACTATTGTAGGATCCCTAACTATCTGGAATTCTTATCCATTATTGAACCACAGAATTAAATCAAGCTAGTAATGATGAATGTTGGGTTCAAGCCATGAATGAAGAACTTGATCATATTGAAAAGAATCATACTTGGGAATAGGTTTCAAGACCTCATGATAAAAATGTTATTGGAACAAAATGGATATTAAAAAACAAGTTAAATGAAAATGTAGATGTTATTAGAAACAAAGCTAGACTTTTTTGTAAAGGGTATGCTCAACAAGAAGGTATAGACTTTGAAGAAACATTTTCTCATGTAGCCAGACTTGAAGCCATAAGAATCTTTCTTGGTTTTTCAAGTTTTCAACAATTCAAAGTTTATCAAATGGATGCAAAATATACTTTCCTCAATGGTGATCTAGAAGAAGAAGTTTATATAGAACAACCAGAAGGATTCATTCTGGGAAATGATGAAAATCTTGTTCGCAAAGTTAAAAATGCTTTATATGGTTTGAAACAGGCTCCTCGGGCATGGTACTATCGTCTTGAAAAATATCTTCAACAACAAGGGCTCATAAAGGGATCTGCTGACAGTAAATTATACACAAATAGAGAATGATAAACTATTGATTATTGTTGTGTATGTTGATGACATCATTTTTGGAAGTAATGAAGAGTCCACGAGTCAAAAATTTGCTTCTGTTATGCAGCAAGAATTTGAAATGTCTTTACTTGGGGAACTAACATATTTTCTTGGCTTACAAGTACAACAAGAAACAGATGGAATATTTCCATCACAATTAAAATATCTCAAGCGAATTCTAAAGAAGTATGGGATGGAAGACTGCAAACCTATGAGGAATCCAATGGTAACTGGATGTAATCTCAGTTCTCATGATGATTCACCCACGGTGAATAACCCAAAGTATAGATCCATGATTGGAAGTCAGCTTTATCTAATTGGGACATGACCAGACATTATGCATGCAATTAGGATTGTTGGATGATTCCAAGCTAATCCAAAAGAGTCTCACCTTCAGGTTGTAAAATGAATATTCAAATATCTACAAGGGACTCAAGACTTTGGTCTATGATATTCAAAGAATGTTGATCTCACTCTTCATGCTTACACAGATGCAGATTGGGCAGGAAATGTTGATGATCAAAAAAGCACTAGTGGTGGTGCATTCTATATGGGGCCCCGATTAGTATCTTGGTTCAGCAAGAAACAAAGTTATATTGCCTTATTTACATCAGAAGCTGAATATGTGGCTATCGCATCATGTTTCACACAACTTATTTGGATGATGCAGACATTAAAAGATATTCAAATCAAATGTTCACCTCCCATGTCCATTCTATGTGATAATACAAGCGCCATTAGTATCTCGAAGAATCCTATTATGCATTCCATGACCAATCAAATTCCTATCAAGTATCACTTCATACATGAACAAGTGCTTGAACAAAAGGTTAAATTGGAGTATGTTCCCTTCAAAGAACAAGTTGCAGATATATTTACTAAACCTCTTCCCAGGGAAGCATTTGAATATCTCAGACAAAATCTGGGAGTTATCTCTGCCTCTCTTATCAAATAGGCTTAAATTCAAAAGATTAAATTCGGTACGTTGGTTTCTTAAAGGAAAATCACGTATATATGTGAGTTTCTGTGCATAAAACCGCGTATGGTTTCTGCTAATAGAAATTCCTTGGGTTAGCTTTCAGAATAGCCTGTGGTACTGTTGAGTAAACTCTGTTGTTGTTCCAGTATTCATATTCTATACCTTTCTTTGATATTTATCTCCTTGATGAAGATGCTTTGATGAATGGGTTGTTGAAAGTGTTCAGGATGCACAAGCTTAGGGGGAGCACCTACCTTTATTAAAAAGGATGCATTGTTGGAATTCTCATTGGTTGTTGTGTTATTATCTCCTGTTTGATATTGTTTTGGTCATGGTTATACAATTTCATATCTGTTATTTGTTGAAAAGGTTGTGTTGAGACCTATTATGTAAAATTATTATATTCAGGCATGCAAGGACTTGTTCAAATTTTTAAACCCACTTGGTTGGGTAGTTGAGTCAAAAAATTGTAAAGCCACTTGGTTGGGAAGTTGAGTCAAATATGTAATTGCACTTGGTTGGATCATTGATGTAAGTATGATTCCTTGGTGATAGGAAAAGTCATACTTGGTTGAGTTATGGAGTTATGTACTTTATTTAAAAATATGTCTGAAGATTCAGCATGAACTTAGGGGGAGCATGGTCAATGCAGAGCACATCGGATCTGTAGAGCTCTTCTTTCTACAAGGAAAGAGAAAACTTGTTTCGGTATTGATCTTCCCTTTGCCCTTGATGTAAAAGGGGGAGAGTATTTTGTTAAATAATGGTTATGAGTAATGTATCTATCTGTTGTGGTGATCAAACACCATCATGGTTGCCATCAAGTCCAAAGGGGGAGATTGTTTGCAATATGATGCAATATGTTGTCCTTGATGGCAACCTACTTGATGAATTTGTCCTTAATGGAATCCTACTTGATGAGTTTCCTTTTGATAAGAAACCTATTTGTTAAATTTGTTTCTACAGGTTAGTTTAGATGTGACAAAGAAAGGAATTCCAATAAGTACCAGAGAAATGAAACAGGAAATATTTCTAAATGTATATGTAGGTTTGATGAAGAGAAGTCACGTATACAGGCGGGTATGAATAATGAAAGTCACATATACCTTTTTCACTCTAAAATTATGATACCAAGGGGCATTACCATGGTATTGGCCCACAATATTGAGCGGTGTGTCATCTATTTAATTTCGTCCAAGAATACCATCGACACTTGTGTGGTTTTGGCTCATGGTATTGACAAAGGCTAATCCTATATAAGGAGAAGAAGATCATAGTGCAAGCGTGTGCATGTGTAAGGGTTGTTACTGAATACTTCTCTCTGAAGTATATATGCATGGGATGAACTTTTTTTTATTTGTAGATATGAATCTATGATGCACCCTTGGATACAATGATGGATCAGGGTCTCTAGACCTGAAATGACTATGTACTTGATCTATTGAAGAGATGGTTAGATATGTGACCTAGCGCATGTTTTTGAAGTGAAGAAATCAGGGTAAGTCTATAGATCTGAAACATTCTGCAAATTTAATATTTACAGATCTATACGCTAGTTTGTCTCGGTGAAAGCGCGTATATATGCGGCTTTGTCTCTATAAAAACACATATGAAATTCAGTGTTTTATGAAGCTTACTGCAGAGGTTATCTGTTTATTTCTACCATATTTCTGCTATCTTTCAATAAATTCTTCATGTAGATCTGGGTTTCTTGAATATTGTATGTGTTGCTAAGCTGAATAAGTACAAGTCTGATCAATGAGTGAGTAAATATGTTTGATGGTGACTGATTGATTAAGGGTTTTGAATTACTAGAAATATATCTAACTGAAAAACTCAGATCCGGATATGAGACTGATCACATTCTGTAAAAACAACTTTCTTAGATTTATACACAGGTTGGTGTGAAGGAAAGCGTGTATATATGCGGGATCAGTGAAGTGAAGTAGCGTATTTATTTTAAGATAATGATTGATTAGGGTTGAGATTGTTTCTCCACATACTAATTCTGAAATCTAGGTTATTACTATGTTCTCGGTACAGTGATCTCACTGTTCTGATTGAAGTTTGGGTTAAGTTTATTATTGATGATATTTATGATGAGTTGAGTTGAAGCTGTGGGATCCAATGTGAAAATTTATGAAATGTGGTCTACAGTGGTTCCTAGGGTTGAAGCCTTCAATGTGGAAGTAGAAGCTTCCTGCTAGTAGAAATTGGTGTAATAATGAGGGGGTTGAAGATCCCTTCCAGGAGTGGCTGGTAAACTAGATAAGGGGGTTGGAGCTCCCTTCCAGTAGTAGCTAGAGAATGAGAGAAGGTTGCAGCCTTCTGCAGGTAGATTACTGGGTACTGATATGAGTCTGCATCAGTACAATATTGTAAGTAGTTTTCCATATAATAAATATTGAAGACAGAGACAACAACATTGGTGGTTTTCTCTCGAATTGGGTTTCCACCTTAAAGCTTGGTCTTCATGTGTGATACTCTTGTATGATGATTTATTCTATTATTACTGCACATATTTACTGTTTAAATATATAACTGATAAGTTGGGTTAAGAATGTTTCTAAAATTTCTTCTAATAATAAAGTTATTTCAGTATACGCAAGTTTCTGTGAGCATATCCACGTATATACGCTAGTTGGGTTAATCAAAGTTGTGTCTAGAAATCAACAAGAAAGAAAAGTAAAAGATTGTGATTATTGAAAATACTGATTCACCCCCCCCCCCCCCCTCTTAGTATTTTTCCCAGGTGGGTAATGGTGTCTGGAGGTTATTGACGGAACTATGGAGTGATTGAAATATTTCTATATATTGGATGCACCTTTTCTTGTTTCATTGCGGGATCATTAAAATCATCCAATCTATCATGGAGAGATTCATTTGGACATGCGCCCATAATGGGGAGATAAAATATAAAATTCACCTGGTGCGATGGTCACTCATTGCTAGAATGGTAGAAAACGGTGGATGGGGGATTTTGGATCCATGTCCCTTTAATAAGGCTCTTATCATCAAAAATTTATGGAGAGCAATGGACAATATAGGGGTATGGCCAAACACTATCAAAGAGATATAATTGTGTGGACAATCATTCTCGACTTGGATAGTTAATGGGGGAAAAACCATACTTTTTACATCTGGAAAAGCATGTACAGGGTATTGGATTTCCTCATGTTCCATGTTCGGTGGTCGGTGGGAGATGGCTCTGGGATTAAATTTGACCTTAACACTATTAGTGGCATAAAAGGTAATCACTCCTTATCCTATCGTGTTCTAATCGCATTCATCAGAAAGGAATATTTCATCTAAATCATATTTTAGTCCATAGACCTTTCACTTGGACCTTCAGGCTTGGTATAAGGTAGATAATTTGGTATTTCCAGTGGAATTTGTTGAATAATGGGGATAATACATTAATGTCCTCTAGAATGAAGGCATCTCCATTTGTGAGGGAGTGGATTACATGACTTCGAGTGGAACTCTTAAAAAAGGAAACCCACAAGTTCATGAAATATATAGGAGTCTTTCAATGGTGGAGGGTCTTAAAACCTTTCCACTTAAACCTCAAGTTTTGTGGAAATTGATTCTTCCAAACAAAATCAGAGTGTTTAGCTGGCTGGAAATACATAACCGCATTCTGACTTGGCAAAACCTGCAAAAGCATGATTTTCAGGGCCCAGGCATCTGTATCATGTGCTTGCAGGGAGATGAAGATAATAAACATATTTTCCTCCACTGGAATTATATTCGAGCTCTATGGGAAGGGTTTCTGGAACAATTTAATCTTTCATTCAAAACACCATATCAGACAATGTATAGTTGCATCTAAATTTGGAGCAAAAAGAAGGATTATCATGTTCTTCCTCTATACATGTTATGGATCATCTGGAAAAGAAGAAATGCCATTGTTTTCAATCATAAAATAATGGGACTTCATGAATACATCAATAATATGGTGTCATATTACAATGAGATTGGGCCAAATAAGAGAAACATTTTTGATAGGATCCCAAAGTTTAGGAAACTTTGGCAATCTTTCCTTGTTGGATTTTTTGATGGAGCGAGTGCAGGTATAAATTATTGTTTCGGAGCACTTATATTTAAATCAGTTAATGAGTTTTACCACTTCTAGTAGGAATGTGGGAAGGGAAAAAATATTAGAGAATAAATAATATCCATGTGGGGTGTGTTGATGATAGCTTCCAAATGGCTCAAAATTGACACAATACAGATCTTTGGGGATGCCAAAGGCATTATAGAATGGGTTAAAGGCCTCAATAATTTCAATCTGCCCATCTTATCCAACTGGATGAAGCGCATCAAAACCTTGACCAGAACATTCTAGGAGGTAAATTTCAAAGACATCTATAGAGAACAAAATTGGTCTGTAGATCTTCTCTCAAAAATTGGAATCCATCAAAAAACAGGTGATTTTTACTTTTTAGTTTTTGAAAAGGGTAATATGACCAATACTGGTAGCATAAATTATTCTTAAGGACACTCTTGCTAGGGATTCCTCAGAAGGTAGGATAATCTGATGCACTAGATATCTATTTTCTATAACAAGGCAGCTAGTCTTTCATTTTGGATGTGCAATCAAAAGAATACAAACACACATGATATAGATTTTATACAGCTTGAGTGGGCCTAATGGTTAAGAGCATGTGTTTCCTCCTAAGAGGTCACAGGTTCAAAACTAGAGGGGGTAGAGTATGTATGTATTCATAGACTTAGCATTCAAATCCTTGCACGAAGGGGGGTCCCTTGTCTCATAAACAAGGGGATCTCATACACTAATTTGGTGCATGGCTTGGTATTGGATAATATTAATAATAGAAAGTAATTTTTATTATGGTCGTGACCTTAAAATTGGATAATAATAATAATAATAGACAATATTTTTTATTATATCCTTCAAGGAAGAAACAATATGTAAATCCAAAGAAGAAAGGAAAGATAAATGATCTAAGCTTATGTATTTCTTTTTAAAAATATGAAGTAGCCTTTTTTTTATGATGTAGCATTCTTTTCCTCTGGAAAACAAAAAAAGAAAGAAGATATCGATAGACAATCATCGATAAGAAATACTTGAAGACAATATGACCCCAATGTCGGGTATGTCACCTTCTCAAAAAATAATAAATTTTACTTGTTCTAATGTCGGCCAAAGCATTAACCTAATCTTGAATTTTATATAACTTGAATATTTAGATTATATATAACTTTTTTAACTATTAACTATTAAAATACAACTATGTATTATTTATATAATTTGAATGGATAGTAAATTTTATACGTGAATTTGAATGGATCATAAATTTACCTTTAACAAAAAAAATTACCACGTTGAATTTCAAAATTAAGTAATTTTTTTAACATCTTTACTATTTACTAAAGTCAATACCATTTCCTAAATCAAAGGAAATGAGTTAATTCAACACAAACAATCAAAATCCAAAATCTTTTAATATTTCTTTTAATTAAATATTTGTAAAATGAATCTTTAAAAAGAAAACCCATATTCTATGGATAAATTAAAATATTTAAAGACATAAATATTTCCCATCAAAGTTGCAATATTTTAGAATTTAAATAAATATAAATATAAATAAACATGAGGTATGGTAAATAAATAAAACCTATTTTTATACTTACTCCAGAGCTATGGTAAATAAATAAAAATATATATAAACTAGATGTATGGTAAATAAATAAAAATTATTTTTATATTTACTCCATAAACCTTTTTATATTTAAAAAAACTTAAAAAAAGAGGTTTTATTTAGATGAAGCCTATGGGACGAATACCATGGGACAAATTAATATTGATACCATGGGCCAAATACCGTATTTATAAAATAAGTATGGTAAATAAATAAATATAAAAGAGGTATAAAGAGGTATGATAAATAAAGAAATATAAAATAGGTATAAAGAGGTATGGTAAATAAATAAATATAAAAGAGGTATAAAGAGGTAAGGTAAATAAATAACAATATATCAAATAGGATTATAAATAAAAATATAATTATATAACAAGCCTATGGGCCAAATACCATAGTAAATAAAAGAGGTATGGTAAATAAATAAAAATATAAATAAACCAGAGGTATGGTAAGTAAATAAAACCTATTTTCATATTTACTCCATAATCTGCTTTATATTTACTAATATTTATGTTCATTTGTTTACATAACTAAGAAGAAATAGAGAGAGAGAGAGAGAGAGAGAGAGAGAGAAGTGGAGAGAGAGAGAGTGATAAGGGAGATATGGAGAGAAAGTGTGTATGTTTAGGGGTGAGATAAATAGACAAAGTAAGATGTATGGAAAGAAGGGGGGAGATAAGTAGAGAAAAGGAGAGAGGGAGGGATATAGTAATGTAGTTAGAGAGAGAGAGGGGCAGAAAGAGAGAGAGAAAGAAAGAAAGAGAGAGAGAAAGAAAGGGAGATGGCAGAAGAGAGAGTATTAGAGAGAGAGAGAGAGATGTGGGAAGAGAGAGGGTTGGAGGGAAAAGAGAGACAGAGGTAGGAGAGGAAGGATGAGAGAGAGGAGGAGAGTGATGGGGGAAGAGAGAGAGAGTGAGATAGAGAGAGATAGATCAAGGAAGAGAGAGGGAGTTAGGAGAGAGAGAGAGAGAGAGAGAGGAAGGATGAGAGAGGACTTGAGAGAGAGGAGGAGAGAGGGATCGATAGAGAGATGGAGTTGGAGGGGGAGAGATGTAGGAAATAAGAAATATAGAGAGTGAGAAGTGGAGAGAGAGAAGGAGTGACAAGGGAGAGATAGAAGGAGAGTGTTTATGTTTGTGGCAGAGATAAAGAGACAAATAAGGAGAGATGGAGATAAGGGGGGGAGAAGGAGACACTAGGAGAGAGGGAGGGATATAGTAACATAGTTGGTGGGTGAAGAGAGAGAGAGAGAGGGAGAGAGATATGGGAGAGAAAGGGAAAGAGAGGAAGGAAGAGAGAGGATGTGAGAGAGTGGAGAGAGGGAGGAAAAGAGAGATGGACTTGGAGGGGGAGGGAGAGGGAGATAAGAAGAAAGAAATAGAGAGAGAAAGGTGGAGAGAGAGAGAGAGTGAGTGATAAGGAATATGGAGAGAGGAGAAAAGGAGGAAAGAGAGATATTAGCAGGGGAGAGGGAGAGAAGGGGAAGATAGAGATATAGATGGAAGGTGAAGAGAGGGAAGAAGAGAGTGATAGGGAGAGGAGGAGATTGACAAAGAGATTGATATATATGGAATGTGAGAGTGTGTGTGTTTAGTGGGGTGAGATAGAGGGACATAAAAGAAGAGATGGAGGGGGATATAGATATGGATGGAGGGTGGAGAGAGGGAAGAATATTTCTCATACTAGATGGATTGATACAAGTGGAGATGGTGATTTATAATCCTATTTGATTATTTGCACTATATGCATCAATTTTAGTGTAGATATTTATTTATAATGATATTTGATTACTTGCACTAGATGCATTGATTTGAGTGTAGGTGGTGATTTCTAATAAAATTTGATTGCTTGCACTCAATTTGTTGATTTCAATTTAGATGTCGATTTATAATTATATTTGATTACTTGCAGTAGATGAATTGACTTCAATGTAGATGGTTTCTAATCCTATTTGATTGTTTGCACTAAATGCATTGATTTCAGTGTAGATGGAAATTTCTAATCCTATTTGATTTATTTGAGTAAATGCATTGATTTCAGTGTAGATGTTGGTTTCTAGAGAGAGAGAAGGAGTGAGTGATAAGGAAGATGGAGAGAGAGGGAGAGAGGAAAAAAGGAGGAAAGAGAGATATTAGCGGGGGAGAGGGACAAAAGGGGAAGATAGAGATATAGATTGAAGGTGAAGAGAGGGAAGAGAGAGATGGGGAGAGGGGGTGATTGACAAAGAGATTGATATATATGGAATGTGAGAGCACGTGTGTTTAGGGGGGTGAGAAAGAGAGACAAAAAATAATAGATGGAGGGGGATATAGATATGGATGGAGGGTGGAGAGAGGGAGGAATATTTCTCGCACTACATGGATTGATATAAGTGGAGATGATGATTTCTAATCCTATTTGATTATTTGCACTAGATGCATCGATTTTAGTGTAGATATTTATTTCTAATGATATTTGATTACTTGCACTAGATGCATTGATTTCAGTGTAGGTGTTAATTTCTAATACAATTTGATTTCTTGCACTCAATGTGTTGATTTCAATTTAGATGTCAATTTATAATTATATTTGATTACTTGCGCTAGATTAATTGATTTCAATGTATATGATTTCTAATCCTATTTGATTTTTTGCACTAAATGCATTGATTTCAGTGTAGATGACGATTTCTAATCCTATCTGATTTCTTTGAGTAAATGCATTGATTTCAATGTAGATGTTAGTTTCTAGAGAGGGAGAGAGAGTGAGTGATAAAAAATATGGAGAGAGAGAGAGAGGACAAAAGGAGGAAAGAAAGATATTAATGGGGGAGAGGGAGAGAAGGGGAAGATAGAGATATAGATGGAAGGTGAAGAGAGGGAAGAAGAGAGAGATAGGGAGAGGGGGTGATTTAAAAGAAGAATGATATATATGGAGTGCGAGAGCATGTGTGTTTAGGGGGGTGAGATAGAGAGACAAAAAACAAGATATGTAGGGTGATATAGATATGGATGGAGGGTGGAGAGAGGGAAGAATATTTCTTGCACTATATGGATTGATTTAAGAGGAGATGGTGATTTATAATCCTATTTGATTTCTTGCACTAGATGCATTGATTTCAATGTAGATTATTTATAATCATATTTGATTGTTTGCACTAAATGCATTGATTTCAGTGTAGATGTTTGTTTCTAATATTATTTGATTTCTTGCATTAGGTGCATTTCTTTCAATATAGAAGTTATTTTCTAATCTTATTTGATTGCTTGCATTAAATGCATTGATTTCAATGTATGTGTTGATTTATAATTTGATGTAATTGGATATATGATAGTACATTAATTTTAAAGTGATTGGATTAACAAAATCCAGTGATATTAGTGTAAGCACAAAAAGTTATTGACAATGTACATTGATTTTTGTATTATAGTAATTTAACCTATTAATATTGGAGAGAGAGAGCAAGAGAGACAAGGTATCATGTTTACTACAAGTTATTGACAATGTACATTGATTTTCGTATTATAGTAATTTAACCTATTAATATTGGAGAGAGAGCAAGAGAGACAAGGTATCATGTTTACTACAACAGCTCTAGCTAAAGATTTAAATGGTTTATGATTTAAATTTTATTTTTCATATAATCTATATGAAAATATAACAAAACTAACGAGAAAATAGTTTGAGATTGATCACAATGAAGACTATTTGTAACATGAGTACATTCTTATTATTCACATTTTCTATCTTTCAACACTATTATTGTCACTTTTCATTCAATTTTTTTTTTCATCATTATAGTTATTAACAATATTTATCATTTCAACAAACTAATGAGGTAACTAAGAAAATTTAAAATTAAAATGACCAAATTAATCTCGGAAATATTTAACATATTTAAAATGATTATATTAATATTTGATATATTTACATATTATTGATAAAATTAATCATATCTTCAATAGATTTTCCTTGGCAACACACAACTGAAACCAGCCTAGATCCATCTTAATTCTCGATCTATCAAGCCCCCAGAGGGATCAAATCTCTTGAGGTGCAAACCTTTCCTCAAGTTTTGCACCTAGAGAGATTTGATCCCTCTAAGCGCTTGATAGATCTCGAATTAAGATAGATCTAGGCTACTTTAATACAATATTTGTTGTGATTTCATATTTATGTTTATGTTTAAAAGAAAATATTTCTTGGACCACCATTGTCATGTCATCCAACTCACTTTACTAATCCTTATGTGGTCAATTTATAAATTTGTGTAGCAATGAGAAGGGGAAGTGAATATTAAGTCTCACTCGCACATCTTGCACATTACATTCGACTTTCGTCCCAATCAGGTACTCCAACAACAGCTAATAGTTTACGGTATTGGTCGAACTCTAATTTGGGCACGGTTAATACTCCCATAGACGACTTCATGCTTCTCACACCACAGGGATTCATTGTGCGCCATTTGTTCTCACTTTCAGTCAGAACACTGCTCTGAACTAGCACCAACAAAAGCTGCTCCACTGGTTCGAACACACTAGTCAATTCCAATCACAATCCAAGGAGACTTGGGCACAGATCCCAACAGCCACACAATCAATCCAACTCCACATAGAGATTTCTCCAAATCCACGAAGGGAAAACAAATTATCTGAATAGTGTTCTCATGCTTCAATCGATTGCAGGTTAGTTGGGTTTTTCTACGTGGCCAGCGGGGCCATCTTCCATCTTCGTTCCGTTTCCATTTGCATAGACAGACAGACACTCCTGCTGCAATCAGAAAACTTCGAAGCAATTTGCAATCGAGAAACTTGGCTTTTCTTTTTGTTGGACTTTGTGCAACGTGTATTCGTAGGTTGAAGGGGATCAAGGCTCGAGACTCATTTCAAAATTGCAGGTTACCATTCCCCAGCCCGCCCTTCTTCCCAATTCCCCATAACCCGCACAGCTCACCCAGTTAATACCTAGTTCACACAAAACTGTAGCCAGAGACAAAGCCAAATGAAGCTATTCAAATTATGAAAGTTGTGTCCCGCTACCTTTCTTCCCAAATGCCCCATTTCCGCATAGATCGCCCAATTTCCACATGGAAATACTCAACTCATAATTATGAAAGCTCTATTTGATTTGGCAGTGGATCGAACAAGCAAAACAAAGCGAAAAAGACAGACGAAATTGCAGTCCATCATTTCCGTTTGTTTATGGCAACTGAATACACAGTATTTTGGTATGGATCGCATTTAGTTGTGTGCCTTTATGTATTTTTCTCCATTCTTGTGAACTTGTATCACATATGTATTTTTTCTCATTATGTAATTGCTTCAATGAGGGTTTATTATGTTGGATAAATTATGGTTTCAGGGATTGATTTCGCTGAAATGAAGTTGCTAATGTAGCTCTCAACTCTAAAGTCACTTGATTAATGTGAATTTGCAATATACATCAATAAGCCCTCCTTTCAAGCATTTGTGCATACGAGCTCAATGAGGAAGATAAACGGAAAATGATTAGGAAAATTATTACTTTGGTATTTCAATGTCTCCTCTGGCCTTATCTTAGAGGTCACAGTTTTTCCGTTCGTAGAGAAGAATATAAATTGGGATCAAAATTCCTTATCCTCACGGTGGCCTTGGGTATCGCGGTCTTTTTTCTGTGAAACTTTATTTTATAGACACAAGATTCTTGCAGGGTTGCTCACATTGTAGTCTGTCTTATAAGAAAAAGAAAGTGTCAACATGCTTTTGATACGAGTTAGTAAAGCATACGGACTTCGTTACGGCACATAAATAATTTTTAAGAAATTGTACATTTTTATGTTAAAGAGGATCATTTTACTGGTTATTATTGTTATTTCAAAAAATATATCAAAAAGAGAGGGATTAATAGGTTCTCAAATTTATTTTACTCTCAAATCAAATTAATTTATGTATAAGAAAATAACAATTATCTTGATATCTACTTTTCTTGTAGCAATATATTAGTTGTGTGGACTTTGCAGAAAGGTATACTAATCCGCAAGGAAATGTTAATCCAAATTTAGAGAAAGCCTGCACAGTAATACAAGTACTTGCTTCTTCTTTGAAATGGTTGCAGAACATAGAGCACGTCTTTCTTCATAAAACGAGGTAGCACCCTGGATAGAAACATTGGATTCACATTTCCACTTCTCCGAAGCTTCTCCCATGGCCACTACATTTCCAGACCCTGAGGCTTCTATCACGGCCGTTTCCCCTATTTGTGGGTTTGTACTCGCAAACTATATATGACCGTTGACTTGCACCGTTGGGTATAAGAATAACAGTAAAAGAACGAGATTAAATTATTTAAAATATTGTGATTGCCATATTCTTTAATTAGACTGTTTTTTCACTTTGAAAATTATGAAAATTTTAGTAAGATTTTAAGAAAATTTGGTAGAAATTTTTGTAAATCTATGTTATAACTATCAAATTTAAATATTTTGAAAATCCGGCAGAGATTTTTGTAAATTTACATTATAACTAACTTAAATATTTTGAGTGCTCTAGAGGTTTTTGATGGTGCTGAATCTATTTCTACTATCAAAATTATGATTCAAACATTGTTATTATAAGATTTCTTAATTTTTTTTAGCCCAAATTCAAGACAATTTTGACCGTCTAAATAATTCCTCCATCTCGACAACTCCCTTATTTGATAATCCAAAAATTACAAATACTCTAAGATTAACTCCACAATTTGCCATTAAAAAACAAATGGATTGTTTGATGGCCCAAAAATTACAAATCTTGTAACGTTAAATCTTTGAAATATTCGAGTTATTTACTCTAGAAAGATTGGAAGGATACTTTTATAATCAAATCCCTGATAGAATGAGAAGCTTGGGTATAGCCTTCTGTCTTAGTATTCTGCTAAGTGTTTTCATCTTCATCTTTGAAAAAGTAAGCAAAGATACTAGGTTAGTTGGGTAACAATTTAAATAGTAGTAAATGTGGGTAATAATTTTTTTTTATGAAATTTTATCCGTATCCAATGTCATCAATCCATGTTTCATGTTTGTATTGCACATATGAGTTCGATGTAACAAATTATATATAAGTTTATTTTTAGTGTATTAATATTCATAAGTTTTATTTTAGAAACATACAAAGCCTAGATATGCATATTTTATCTCAAAATAAGGAAAAAAAAATCATTTTAGAATGATTTTATGATTTTTACAATAAAATTGGAGACATTTTTTTATTGTTTATATTAAGTGTTCATTTTGTATGAGTTGTTCTAGATTATTGAATAATAGTATATTGTAATTATTATATAATTATATAGATAGGTATGTCTATTTTAAAATAAGAATTTTAGAATTTTAATTTAATTATAAATAATTAGTAGATTGATGATAGGAATTTGATCTCTACAAAAAATTCTAGAATATTTTTAGTAATAGTCACAAATAGTAAAGGTTGAGATTAATATTAAAAAAATTATGAACATCTTTTCAATTAAATTGATTAATTAATAAAAATCCATATGAACATGTCTCATACAAATATGAGTTATAGCTTTTTTATAATGTGGTATTAATAAAACATGGCATTGTAACAAAGTTTATTTCCAAATTAGGAATCCCCGTGGTAAAGTAAAAGTGAATTTCCATAGTTAATATATATATATATATATATATATATATATATTGGTGAAAAGAGTTCATATGGACACTTTCCTTATGATACAAGCACATTGTAAAAATTAAAAAATAAATTAAATTATAACTTTATTTCAAATAACGAAAACTATATATATATATATATATATATATATATATATATATATATATATATATATATATATATATATATAATTTGAAATAAAGTTATAATTTAGTGTATTTTTTATTTTTTACAATGGGTATGTATCATGAGGAAAGTGTCCATATGAATCCCCTTCACCAATTTTCTAGACCTATATGGCTCAAAAGCTCTTAACTATTGATTTTCTCCACAATCAAACTCACTCAACTTCCTAAACTCCTTACAAACTTTGAAAATATTATGCCATATAAATTACTCATAAATTCAATTTACAATGTTTATTAAAATAAATCAATTTTCAACATTCACTAATATTTTTTTTTATCATGAATATAAAAAATATTCCAATTCATATATATATATATATATATATATAAACAACATTGAATAAAATCTATATCAATTTTCATCATTCACTTATATAATTGATTATGAATACAAATATTATAATATTTCATAAATATTATAAAATAATATTTTCTAATTTCTCAATTCATTTACATTTAATTTTAAATGAGATTGAAAATAATTTTATTTTATAGTTTTAGATGAGATTGAAAATAATCTTATTTTATATTTAATTTTAGATTATAGGTGACTCGAATCTGTATTTAATTTTGAATGAAATTAAAAATGATAATATTGTAAATTATGATATGATTTTTTTAATGATTTTTAGATAATTATTCATTTTTAAAATTATATATTATTTTCACTTGTGGTAAGTGGAATGGGGTTTTTGATTTTAGAAGAGATCAAAAGTTATGAGGTTGTGGCATTTTTCCAAATATTGAAACTAAACACTTCAAGACATATCAAGAGTATATTGGTTATAAGGATTTAGTTATAAGAATCAAGTTGATAGTTTCTTCTCTCTAAATGATGCCATATTTATGGGTATTATAATAATTTCATTTTTCTCTACTTATTGGTTCATTTCATAAAAACTAAGTAGGGTGGGTGATTATTTCTTCCTCTTTGAATAATAGTAAAGTTGTATGGATTACAAGGATTTATTTTTTTTATATTCCTTAACTTTTCAAGTCATAGTTATGAGTAAGCTTTGCATGGAAATATTAGTGAAAATTTAAGTGGTAAGGAACAAGGGAATTCAAATTTCAATGAGGATTTCCCATGCAATAGCTTCCCATGCTTATGGTTTGATATTGAAGTGGAGTCATTAATTAAGAAATTAATTGAGTTCTCCCACATTTAGCATTATGTTTTTTTTACGGATTATCCTAGAATGCTTGTAGAGGAGGCTCTATGGTTTCTTGCATTGTGGTGGGTTTCTCTTTTTCAACCCCATTTGAATTGGGATTTTTTACCCTATCGCCTTAAAGGATCAACAAGGCTATGCTTGTTGGATCTCAATTCATGTTGGAGACTCATTTGTGGCTTGTTGAACTTTGTGTTGTTTTCTTATTAGACATGCTTGGAAAATTTGATTACTCGATTGTTTCTTTTGAAGACCTTATTAAACACCTCTCTCTTCACAATGAAAACAAAAAGTTGGTGTCCAAATTTATGTTGAAAAAACATTATTTTGAAGGTCCTACACTTAGTTTTCATTTATTTGAAGGGATTTTGGAAAAGGGTATAGTAATTAGTTATGGTAGTCTGCTAGTTAAGGTTATGGGAATTGGAAGAGGGAATTTCTAAGTATCATGTAGTGATTTCAGAATAGAACATCATTCACATTTTGAGATTATGTCAAACCACTAGTATTCATAGAGTTGTGATAAGAGATGAAAGTATCAATGGAGAGAGTAAGAATTCAATTTTATATGTGAATGGTAGGAGCAATCTCATGAAGAAACTAGAGATAATGAATATGCACTCATCATGGGAAAATATGCATGGTTGGAAGAGTAAAATAAAATATCTTTAAGCTAGGTGCACTGGTGTTGTGCTATACAACAACCCCCCCATTTATATTTTCAAAATAGTTTAAAATTTGATAATATAAATAGGGACCCTTCTTTAAATGTATTTTTCATTTTGAATAAAAAATCAACCTCCAAAACATTGTTGTTTTTTAAAAATAAAACAAAAAGAAATAATTAAATTCCATTTTCATATATTTGTGATCACCCTATCGCAAATCGTATCCCGCATAATCTTTTTCCCATTAAAAAGTTAAGCACAAAACATAAAATCCCGATTTGCGATTTTCGATTTGAACTTCGCAAGCAGCATCATAAATCACACATTGCAGACATACATTTAAAAATTAAAACATGACTTACCAATGCTCCGATGTTGCGATATCCCGATGAAGGAAATTTTGCGATTTCGCGATATCATGAAATCACATATCGCATAAATGCAAAGCTAGTTAAAGAAATTCGCTTCATAAAGCAGGTTCAAAAATGAGCGATGTGACGGACTTCACAGGGTTTAATAAAGGTTTTAATGTGAAAATAAATCATGTCAGAAATAATTAATCATGTTTCATCATCCCAATGAGAATATTTATTGTTTTTTTACGACTAATTAATGATACAACTACTTCCCAGATATTTTCTTTTCAAATTGGTCATTTCACTATATCTTTCATCATTTGATTATTACTCTGTCTTAAATAGGGATTTTTCTTCAAAGAGATGTCCATACGCAAAGTAATGCATAAACACTACAAACAAACTGTTGCGGAATTTGAATGTACAAAAATGTTGTCCATAATCAAAGATATTGTTTGCACTGCAGATGGAGGTGCTACAACGTGGAAAACCATCTATATTATCCTCGAAGATGAAGAACCTGAAGTAGTGGAGGTCAAGGCAACTACTAATGATGCAAAGCCCTCAGATTTACAGTTTAAAGATGCAACATGCTCCTTCTTTCACAAAATAACAACAAGGGCCAACCTTTTACCATATACTAATATGATAAGATGGGTGGTTGAGAATTCAAAAATTAAAGACAAAAAAATTCAAAACCATTAAGGATGAAATCTTAGTTCTTTCAGAGTGAAGATTTGAAAGTCATGTACAAACTTCTCGACCAACAAGACATCTATGAAAACCAATTTGTTGAAAAATTTGCAAAGAAAAATGAAGACCCTTTCAAAATTATTCAAGGTTGGAGGAAATTGGATAACAAGTTTAAGCATGATAAATCAGGTATGTATCATATTGCTTCACTTGCAAATCCCTACAATTTTGCAGCATCAAGTTGTGTAGATTATATGGTCTCCCTGATAACACCAAGTTCTCTATTAATTGGGTTCCCTTGATTAATTCCTGTGTTAATTCTCACATCATGAATTGGGCAACCATTCTTTCCGAAAACCTAGCCAAAGCGATTAATGAATATCGCCACGAAAGAGTTAATTCTTCCAAAGCCATCCCCCAATTTTTCATGACTGCATATGTTTTTGATGCCATTTATTTCTCCACCAGCTTTCTAATTATGGGTTGGAAATGGACTCTCGAGGACCCTACCCCTATTCATTTAAGTCATAACAAAAATGTGGGAACATCATTTTGTACCACACTTCCACAGGTTATGTTATGGGGTTGTATTACCATTACATCAGTTAATGTTTAATAGAGAGAGCCCCAGGTTCACTAAGGAAGCCATCACAGATCTCCAAATGATAGGAAGATGTTTCATTGAACAATAATTTTCATACATCAGAGTATTTGGAAGCTTCAATCCTCCACATGTGCTTCCTCTGTATGTTTCAGATAAACTAATGGAAAGATAAGTGGCTTACCAAAATTTTGGAAATGGACTCACTAAAACTCTAAAAGATAGTAAAAAAGCTTTATGGCCAAGATTCCCAATTCAGTGTGGTTCATTCTCGCTCAGAAATTTCAATCATGCGTCGAAAGAATGCTAGAAAATTCAGCTTTTGAAGTTTCCTGTTCTATCGCCAAGGCAATTCGACCCAGAGAAGATCGCTAATAAATTTACTCAGTTAGTCAAAATCAAACCTTTCATACACATAGATGATAGATTTGAAGACGTTTTGCAATCTGTTGAAACTTTTGAAGAAGTTAAAAACTTTGTCAGATTGAATCTAAACCCGAAGGAATTACAAATATTCCATGAGTATAGAGAGCAAAGACTAAAGTGTAGTCCACAAAATATCATGATTACTAGTTATATGATTGGACCAAGCAAGGTGATCAGAATAGAAGAATCAGATTCACGGAATCAAAGTGAGCTAGATAAATTCTGGACTTTAGTTAGTAATACATTGATGGATACCCCCCGAGGGATCATTCACATAGAAAATATGGGATTTTAGACTCCCCAGGGTCATATATTTTCAGCAAAAGAAAGCACTGAAAATCCTGAGACAAGCTCCCAAGATGCAAAAGTTATTCCTATGTTTCCTACTACTCAAAATTATTCTAAAGGTAATTGATATCCCTCTATTGGATGTATTCTACAACCCTCTTCATAAGTTTGTAGTAAGGAAACAAAGAAAGAGAAGAAGGATTGAAACACCCCCAGGTAATGAGATCATGGAAGTTGTATGGAAAGACACCCCGTCGAACCCAATCGACAACCTAACTCAGCTATCACAATTTGCTGGAGCATATTCTATCGCAACAATGGAAAAAGCAACCGAAGTATCCATTTTGGTTCAAGAGAAGGATGATAAAATAATTCAACTACAACAACAAATGGATGAAGAAAGGAATAGTCTGAAACAAAAGGCCGAGCAACAACTCTTTAAATTACAGCAAGAGATGGAAATACTTAAGGTAAGTCATGAGAATGACTTATCCAGTAAAAACACATTGATTAAAGATTTGAGAGAAAATATTATAAAGTATGAAGGTATTCCTACTGTAGAGGAATTCATTAAAGAAGCATTGGCATTAAATGCCCTACTCTCAAAACAACAAGATTTTTTTGTCTTACAAACGTGAGACATAGTTCCACATTTAGAAATCAATGAATAATTGACTAATACAGTCATTGATCAAAGAATTGAGTTTAATGAACTCAATAGCAATTTTTTTTACTATATTGAATGGCAGGATTCGGAGGAAGGGAGAAGATCAAATCTCCCAAAGATCAAAGAAAATTATAAATATATTCTCTTTACTGACCGGGATACACAGGTAAAACAGGTATAATTGGCAATAGCTAGAGCATCAGGCGTATCAAAGAGCATTGTCAAAACAATCAAGCACATGTTACATACCTCTAGTTTAATTAAAGAAGGAGATCCTAAATCAATTCCTGATCTCGAAATATTCGAGCAAAGTTTGAAAAATATAGGTCAAATACGAGAAGAAACAATTGCATAGTTGAAAAAGACTAATTGGGAAGCATACTGGCAACTCTTGTTTAAACCTCATAGTCAAATAATGACATTGATTTTTTCTCTAGATTCCATGCAGAAAATGCTGCCACTTTTACTTGATGCTATATTTACTGGACAGATGAAAACACAGTTCAGGAAGCCTCCACAAGTTCAACCAATGTCTGATATTTGTGAATATACACTACAAGGAAAAGACCCTCTAGCGGAGGTTATAAAGGAGGTTTTTAGTGTTATAAAATTGGCCAAAATTGTCAAAAAAACATATGCTACCACATTCGTTTCTAGCAATAGAGGTTTTGGCAGAGCTTTTAACGGAAATTCAACACAACTAAAAAAAAACGCGCGGCCGGAGGTTATTACGGATGTTTTTCCATCGGTGCCCTTATCAGGTTTGAAAGCACCTGTGTGTATTGGTAGACAACGCACCGGGGTGGTCTAAGAAGAATGCATCAGGCCGTTAAGGAAAACAACAACACCAGGCCTAATGTTGGTGATACAATGCACGGGGCCGTTTAATTGGTCTTGGGATTTGAGCGATGCCCATAGGTCGTATAAGTGCACTGGTGTGTGTATCTTTATGAGGCACCGGTGCTCCGTATCATAGAAAGTAACCAAGATTTATAATTGGTATCGGTATTCGTGCAGTGCACATGACATCTACAAATGCACCGGTGCTTATAGATACATAAATGCCCCGGTGTGCATTATCACACAAATGCACCGATATTTATAACTAGAATCGGTATTAGTGCAGTGCCCATAGCATCATAAACGCACCAGTGTGTATAGACACATAAACGCACCGGGTTTCATTTTGTTTTTTTTAGAAACATCCACCTCTGACAATCCAATTATTGTGATTGTTTTAAATTCATTATTCATCAAAATTCGACACATCTTATAACAATATTCATATTAATTACATTTTTATTAATGCATTTGAATGTGTTGTTTGGATTAATTTGTTATATCATATCAGAATTATTGTGGTTTTTTTAAATTCATTATTCATCAAAGGTCGACACATATATATAATCTTATAACAATATTCATATGAATTAAAGTTTTATTAGTGCATTTGAGAACGATAATGGAGAACGCAATAGAATAAATTAAAACAAATATTATATATATATATATATATAGAAGGCAGTCTTTATCATACAAAATGGAACAATTATTCGTATCCCTTTGTCTTTCGATTGGGACACTATGTCCATTACATTAAACAAAATGTTTGATTTCACAGACATATTTCAAAAAATAAAACGCCTTGCTTTGATATCCAAATTACATAGTGATCATCATTCTTCGCTTCAACTGCTGTCACTGCCAGAGCTACTTCCATGACTTGGGTTATTTTCAGGAATGTTGTGTTCATGGCATTGATTGTTTTCTTCTTCTTCATTTTCCATCTACAAACATAAAAATAAACTGAAATGAGTGTATATACATTGGTGAGAATAATGAAAATTCCAATATTAAATAATATACATCAATGTAAATCGAAAAGAAAAATGATGTACTATAGCAACAATTGACTCATAAACTATACACATTCTTTCAAAACCATGTACCATGCCATCTTTCAAAATTTCATCTGTTGGCACAGTTCTATACTTTGTTTCCTACAAGTTTTATACCCCATAACAAATCATATATTTAATATAAAAGATGCTTTTGTTCTATTAATTAAAGATAGAGCTAATTACAACAAGATCGATAGATGCTTACAAATTCCACAATTAAATTCTGATATGCCAACATATACTCACAACCCATATTTAACCCAGTTTCAATCAATTCGTCTGATGATTCTTCTTTGTATGTTAGCACCTATTTGAAGACATTCAATGATGATTTTTTTAAAACAACTTAAAAAATACAAAAATGAAATCTAGTTAAGTTGTTATAAGGTAGTAACAATTACTCACAAACTTAGAGATCAACCATTTTCTTCCTTGTAGTCTTGTTTTATGTGCTGAATGGGTTCCATTTTCTTTTCTTTTCTGCAAGAAAATTATTGAAATTAAATATTTAATGCTAAATTGTTTATTTATTGTACCTAATGATCGAAAAATTCAATGATTACATATTACATTTGAAGCATGTTGTTCTATTCGTTTCACTAGATCCCTCAAACTTTTGTAAAAAAATTTCCCCCTTTCGTTATCTTCCAGCACCACTCCAGATGAGCCAAGGAGCAATTCATTTTCATTTGCATGTTCTATTTTTTTTCTTTTCTTAGAACAACATTCCTTTTCTGAGTTGTTGGTCCCTGTAGAACATTAAACAGATGTGAATTAATAGAGTGTTTGACACATGCTATCTAATAATTTATAAGTATATTATTAATGATAATTAAAAAAATAAACTCATATTGGATTGATAGTATTGTTTCATTCATCTAATTCATCTTTTTGCAATTTTTCCATTAAAATTTTACGCTCTTCTGGTCGTAGATAAAAAATAATCATATCGAACTTCGTCATTTTGTGTCTCTACATGATACACAGTAAACAATACATATTATCTAAAGTTACATATAGTTCAAAAACAATTTTTTTATAAAGAATTTACAAAGAACTTGCCTTTTCTTCTTTTCTTGATGTGTTAACAGTGTTTTTGTTACTTGATATATTGTTAGTAATTTCTTCATCAATCTGAAACCTATAACATATCATTCATTAATATATTTATAAATAAATTCTCAACTTTTCAGTTAGAAAATAAATCTTCAGACACCGGTCTGCCTTTCATGAAACCCGCACCGCCGCTGCTGCGTGTATATATTAACAACACACTGCCAAACAGTATAATACGCCGTACAATGCGTTTGGTATTATAAATGCACTGCAAAAACAGTGTAATAAACCTAACGGTGTGTGGGGTATTACAAACGCACCGCAAAAACGGTGTAATACACCGTACAGTGCTTTCCTAGTTAAAGAGAGCACTGGTGCCCTATTTCAAATTTGGCGCACAGATTTAAAAAAATGTTTTCAATTTTTTTACGACACAGAACTTGCGTGGTGCACTGTAATAATATAGAGCACCAGTGATGTGGAGTACACAGGGCGCACCGATAAAGAAAAATCCATTTTTGTAAAAATTCACGCAATTGCCGAATGGATTGGGATCTGGATATGCAAGTCGTCCCATGGGTTGGACGTCAATCTAAAATGAAAAACCCTAATTTTGAAATCACAGAAACAGGGAGAAGAAAGGGAAAAAATAAACAAATAAAGGGTTCAAAGTAAAAATGGATAAAACTACAGGAAAAAATAAAAAACTGCAGAAAAAAGTAAAAAAAATAATTAAATTTAATCACGAAATGGTTTAAAATTCTATGATAAAGGACTTGAATCACCAGATTTTTGGTTTCTGATTGTCTGAATACTTCTATTGGAATGTATTTTTCCATCCACAGTGCCCTCATGCTTTCTTGCTCCAAGTCTATCTCCTGCAAAAATCTGACTGAAAATTTTTAGCAAAAATACTGAAATAATGAAAAGTATTTAGTATTTAAAGAATTATTTTATCAAATTAGAATTTCGAAAATATTTTGCCGCCCATTTTTCAAATTGCCGTTTTTTTTTTAACTTAAACAAAATAGAGTTGCGTTTTTTTATTTGCGTTTATTCGTTTCCGATGCGCATAAATGTGACGCACCGTGCATTTTATTAATACTACGCACCGGGGCCTGTTAGGATAATAAGCACACCGGACTTTTAAATTTTTTATTTTTATTTTTATTTTTATTTTTATTTTTTTGTATGTAACATCATAAAAAATAATGATAATTATAAAACACATGAATTTATTTTCATTACTTTCTAAACTTTATATATGTAAGATCATAATAAAATAATGATAATTATAAAGTACATGAATTTATTTTCATTTTTTTCTAAACTTTATGTTACAAAAATTTGTATTATTCTAGATTTGTTATTTTGCAATTTTTTGCAAATTTACAAATTTAAATATTTTAATAAAATCATTTCACATTAATACAATTAAAATTTTCACTTTAATAGAATTAAAATTTTACATACAATTACAGTAATCAAAATTACAATTACAATTTTACATTAATTTCACATACATGAATTACCATTAGAATTACAATTACAGTTTTAATTTTACATACAATTACATTTACAATTTTACATATAATTAAATTTACAATTACAATTACAATTTTACAAATATTTTACAGACAATTCAATTAAAATTACAGTTACAAATACAATTACATTTACAATTACAATTACAATTTTACAAATATATTACATACAATTTAATTAAAATTACAATTACAAATACAATTACAATTTGTGAAATTTACATACAATTACAATTACAATTACAATTTTACAATTTTTCATATATACAATTACAATCATTTCACAATAAATTAAATATTACAATTACAATTAAAATGTTACATTAATAAATATTTTACATATAATTACACTTAAAATTACAATTAGTACAAATACAATTTTACAATTTTACATACATTAAAATTTAAATTACAATTACATTCGCGACATAATATTTAATAAATATCATGGTCATTTAATAATATTAAATTAATTAATAAACATCATCACGATCATGATAACCATCGTACAAACATCATATGACTAATAAACACATTCAATTAACATCAAATTAACATTATATATTAACATCATCACAACACAAACATCAAATATACATCTCAATATAATGTCAAATAATTCATGCGCCTATCACATATACACATCTATCTACAAGCTAAACATTAAATGAACATATCTAACATGACTAAAAATATGCGCCACATCATGATGATCATCAACATGAAAATTAAGTACAACTGCAACATGAACATAAAATACATGGACCATATATATATATAACTCAATAATGTTAAAAATATACAATTGTAATATAAATCATGTCATGGATAAAGCTCTGGTGGTAGTATAACAACATCATGAATAACACTAGTAGAAGTGAATGTGGCCTACTCAGTAATGCTAAGTGCAGCCTCGACAGCCAATGGTCGACTAGCCTGCTCATGATCATGATAATCACTAGTACTAATGGATGAATCCACTGGTGGTAGTACAACATGACCAATATGAGGCGCAGTAGTAGTGGAGGCGGCCTGCTCAGTCAATAGTACTACAGCCTCAGCGGTCGATGGTCCAGCCTGCTCATGATGATCATGACTAGTAATCATAGTGGATGTTGCAGGCCGCTAACTCGACGTGGTCAATGGTCCAACGTCATCTCCATGATGACTAGTGTTAGATGCTGGCAGTGGAGCCTCATGTTGATCATCAGGCGTGCCGCAAGGTGAATGATCATGAGATGCATCTGAGTGGCTGTTGGCATACTGTCCATCACATGCCACAGCTAAACTATGCCTATAGATAAGGAAAATCCTCCTCAATCACGTAACAGTTGTCGTAGCTCCTACAACATGATGCATCAGGTCGTACATGTCACGCGGCATGCCTCTCCACATCTGTATCAATCTATCATCACCCTGTATATCTCTGTAATGAGCGGGCCTGATGCCCACATCTAAAATTAGTCCTCAGGGTTGGCTGCCCAACTCCATCCGGTATCTGGTCTCTGGTCGACCATGCCTAGAAAAAGGCGGTACCAGTGCACCATGAGGTGCATGAGGATCATCCCAATCATCTGGCACATCAGCCATCTCTTGATCGAAATCATCAAAATCAACCCCTGGATCATGTGGTGGATCCGTCATCTCATCACCATCAAAAGACCCAATGTTTGCAAAATATATACAAGTACACAACAATAATTAGACAATTTCATTACATAATTTAATAAAAACAAGTTAAAGAACATGTTAGAATAAATATAAATAAAACAGTAATATTACCTCTATCATCTGGTGGCTCATCAGAAGTGAAGAGGATGTTGAGACACCCTCGCCAATCTAGTCCAGCATAAGGACATGGGACCATAATGAAGGGATGCAACCCGCCAATGCTGGCTAGTAAGTCCAGCGAATCATGTGATATCCTCGCTGGAAAAATAGTGTCTCCCCTCTTGGGCATCATCTGCCCCCACATGCGCATTCGAGCCTACCACATCGACCTACGAGGCTGTCAAACAAAACTCGGTCTCATCTCTGGAAACGACTAAAAAAATAAACAAAGCAGCTCTGAAGAAAAAGGGAAGTTGACCCTCCCTTGTGCATGAGCACGAAATCTATCTAAGGCCGTACAAAAATGTCGCAAAAAAATGGCAGACCACCTCACAAGTCGTGATTGTTGTACTAAAGAATGAACGTAATATAAAAGCGAGCAACTAATGCGTTGCCCGTCACTGGTGTTGTGCGAAATGGTCGAAGCGATAATAGAGAGACACTGCACGTCCTGTCTACCAAAAGCACCTACATGTAACTGACCTCCAGGTACCTAAAACTCTGAAGGAGACAGTACATGTGCTCCAATGTATCTCTGGGAGTAAACTAACTGACTTCCTGCTACAAAACCAGGTGGCACGTCTGGGAATGAGGGAAAATCCACCCCTCTCCTCGATAGTCCTATAATAAAATAAATGTCCTCCTCAATGGGTGTGTACCACTCGTCAGGACCAACTTGAAAAGCCTGTCGGTGGGCATTCCACTTTCTGATAAGATGTCTCAAAAGCACACTATGGGTCTTTAGGTTGGAAATAGCCTCCTCATAGAACTTGAGGAGGACTACCTGCTTAAGGATCTCCTGGGTATCTGCAGTAATAGGGCAAGGGCATCCATCTCTCTCCCTCTCTCTCACCTCCCATTGGCGAATCATGTCATACTATTCTGCTTGTTGTTTTTGTTGATGATGCTCTTGTTCTCTCTGTATCATTGGCATATTAAATAATTTGTTTTTATTAAAACATAAATATACCTATAAATATACATATATAATTTTTTTTGAAAAAAAACACACATAAAAGTCAGTGCTCCATAAAAATAGTCACGCACCGGTGCCGGTGCGTTATAATATTTTAGCGCACTGTCCTCGAGGCCACTAAAGAAACTGACTGCACCGGTTGCGGTGTCGATGTCTATTTTTCAAGCACCACAGATTGTTTATAATTCAGAATAGTAGTGTGCTGACTGAAATATACGCCCCGACACGTATAGTCATGTCGGTGCACCAAGTTCATGACAATGACATAGTTGACGGTGCAGTCTTTTACCCGACCGCACCGTTGACCCTCTCGGAATGCAAAATGCGGTGCGCTGACATAAACTAGGGCGGAAAATACAGTCAACGCATTGCACTGTGATTGCCGGGGTCAACGGTGTGCCTAGATAAATGAGCGCACTGCCTTTTTATGTTTTTATTTTTAATTTAAAATTATTCGGGGCGCCTTCCAGAACTGCCCCGGAAACGGTGCAGTTATCGTTAGCACCGATAGCGGTGCTGCCTGTAATTTTTACAGGTAGCACCGCGACCGGTGCGAGTCGAACTGATCGAGGGCACCGCGTGAAATTTTTTTTTTTAATGGTTATTTTTAGGTTTATTTCAATAATTAATCTGGTAAAAAGCTTAATTATAGAAAAACTAGAAAAATACCTGTACATTTCACTGTCGAGGAGGCATATTGGCTGTAAAATTTGGAAAATAAAATTTTTCCACTGTTTTTCAAAATGAAAGCTGCAAATTGGTTGGAAATGCAGAGCAACAATGTGTGCAATGGGTGCAATGAGAGCATCGATGGCAGGGCGGCTCAGAAATAAGAAAATAGCACCAAGGCTTGAGATCTATGGAGCACTGAGGAAAGTGAATAATGAAGTTTTTTGGCCGTAATTTTTTTTTTATCAACCCTGTTCTGGTGTGCTGGGTTTTATAAGCGCACCGGTGTGGTTAGGAAAACCGCACTGGGCGGTATCAATTTTGGTGTATTTTTTATAATGCCCAGGGGCATTACCCTAACTGCGCACTGGGATGTTTCAGTTTCAGCGCAAAAATTTTATGATGCACTGGGACGGCGTAATGGTAAAGCACCAGTGTGTAATAGTCGCAAAGCACTGGTTTTTTGGCCTTAGTTTTTTTTTTTATATAACATTATTTCAGTGCGTGCTGTTTCTGGCACACCGATGCTCTTAGAGAAGAACGCGCCAGTTCATTTCTATTTTGGCACGATGTTTTATGATGCACCAGCGCGCAAGAGTATTGACGCCCCAGTGCGTTACAATAATTGGATGCCCCGATGGTGTGTACTTCACGCATGTTGTCCGGTGTGCCAATGTTCGGTGTGCACTGGTGCATTCTATGGTATCATGCAAACCGGTAATTGATAGCTCAAGAGCACTGGAAAACTGAAAAATCCATTTTTTTTTTCATTTAATTTAACCCTTTACCGGTGTGCATTATTTATAGGTGCATCGATACTCTTTGCTGCAAAAACACCATTCGGTTTGTGTTTTGGCACGTTTTTTATGATGCAGCAGTGCAGTTTCTGTCTACCGCACTGCGTGGTTTCGATGTTGGCGTTGTGTTTTATAATGCATCGGTACAGACGGGTTGTGAGGCATCGGTGCTCTATTATATTATGACGCACCGGGCATGTGTGTACAGAGTGCACGGTGTCTGGTGTGCCAATGATTTGGGCCACACCGGTGCGTTATTTTTTTGAGAGCACGGGGTGATTTTTAATGATAAGAGCATCGATAGGAAAACATCCACAAAACCCTCTGCCCACCAACCTCCTCTAGTAACCTCCGCTAGAAATTGATGTATGGGGTATTTTTCTTTATGGTTCCTCAAAAACATCTGCCAGAGGGTCTTTTCCTTGTAGTGATAAAAGCAGAGATGGCACTAGCCTATCATCAAGCATGATCATGAGTTAATTTATTTTGGCAATTTCAAATTTAGCAATTAGATACTAGGAATGAGGAAGGTTGTTTCAAACCTCCTCATAAGATATTTTGTACAATCTATTTTTGTAAGTAGTTAATTTAGTATTTAAACCCTTCTCATGCACTTAGAGAAGGGTCCAGGATTTTTATTAAGATCATTTACAAAGAATGCATTACTATATGTTTTTGGATGTCTTGATAAAATAATGGAACATGGTCTTTTCAATTATATATCATCTTAGTTGATCACTGTTGATGCACTATTGTATTCTTTAAATGACTTATTGATAGAAGATTGATTGTCGCCTATTATCACTGGTCAGATGAGCAAGACAACACACATCTGGTACTATTATCGTGTATGCTAAACTTTGTTTTAAAATTAGTTATAAATCTACCTTTTTATGAATTGTGTACGAAATCAATTATTTTTGTTTGAAGTGTCAGTTGCATATTGTATGATATCAGAATAGAAATTGATTTTTTTTTATATATGACCATCAGAATATATGTGATATGTTTTACATCTTCCTTTGATTAACTATTTTATCAAAAGGATTATCTTACAAAAGTATTAATTCTATTAAGTCTGTGATTGATCTAAATCATCATAGACTGAATAGACATCATTTTAGATCGCATAAAATCAACATTATCCCAAGTTAGATTACATCAGATTTAATTCAAAGTTTTGCATCTTAGAATAAAGTTGTCTTAGTTTTTACTTATTCTCCTTGCAAATCATTTGAAAGAAACCCAAAAATCATATAAAACCCAAAACTGGGATACTAGTCCCATTACCCGTAGCTGAAGCCACTATCCCAAACGAAAAAGGAGCTACTTTAAGGTCTGGACCGAGTGGTTATACCCCTTGTTGTTGCCACAGATTTCTGAGGCATCAACATTTTTGGCGCTAGAAGGAGGGCGTGACTGTGAATGGCATACAAATCTAAACCTCAAACTAGAAGCCCTCATAAGAGTCGATCTCCCCAAAAACATCCTACAACTTCTCGATAAAACTCTAAATCACCAACTCAAAAATAAAAAATTATAGAAACCTTCCCCTCATCCCCTGAAATATCTCAACAATCATCTACTTCAAAATTTAATCTCGAACTTCAGTCTTTAATTTAGAAATTAGAAGGAATATCTATTTCTTCTGAAAAGCATGTTAATCTCAAATCTTTTGAAGAAATCATTACTTCCCTATCTAAAGAAACTGATATATTAAGTCGATCCAAAAGTGAGAAACTTGGAATTCCTCCTTTCAAGTTCCCAATAGAATTACATCGCAAAAAAGTTTTTATATCCAGATCTAAGTCTAATACAAGTGAAGTCATGTCATCTTTCCCTTCACTTACTTCCTCACATCCTCTTACTTAATCTTCATCTTCCTATTCTTTCATTTCTTCTACTGAAACAATCAGTATGATCACAAGTAGTATTGTTCCAGTTGTAAGTTATACATCCATTCCCCCTACTCCTAGATCTGCTTCTATATCTTCACAAAATTCAAATCCAATTATGGATAATCAGCCTTGGACTAATCCCGGTGCTGTATTGATTGAAAATCCAAATGCCCTTCCAGATCATCCAGAAAAATGGCAACCTAAATATAATCAAGATGATGGTCTTCTTGTTGAAGAACATATCAATAATTTTATGTTGGCCATGAATCTTAATGGAGTTGCTCATGAAGATATTGTAGTAATATTGTTCCCTTATACCTTACAAGGATTCGCAGGATCCTGGTACTTTTCACTTCCAGTAGGATCTGTTGTAGATTGGTCAACTTTTGAACAAGTTTTTCTTGCAAAATTTGGAGATGATGGAAATGTTGCATCTTTAATCAATTTCCTTTCCAATCTAAAAATAAACTCAGGTGAAAGGATCAAATATTTCAACCCCATATTTAATAAGATATTAAACAAAATCCAAACTGCTTCCAAACCTGTTGTTGATGTAAAAATAGAGTGGTATATCTCTTCTTTGCCTTCTAATATAGCTATTTTTGTAGATAGAACTGGTAAAGCTACCCTTTTAGAAAACATGAAAGAAGCTCTTGTTTTAGAGCAAAGAATCTTAGCTTTGGAAAAATGATCAGAGATAGAAGACAGGAAATTAAATAAAGTGACATTTAGTCAATATTCCAAAAAGAAAGTCTCAAAAGATCCATTCGATATTGAAGGTCTTCAAAAAGTGTTAAAAACTATGTCAAATGACATGATTGAGATAAAAAAACAGGTTGCTAAAACATCAACACCTAAGAAATTGTATCGCCCATATAAGAAAAACCCTTCTTCACCATCTTAGCCTCCAAATGTGATTTCAAATGCTGAATCTGATCAAGATACTGAAGATCCCTCACCATCTGAACAGGAACCAAAGTTTGAAGAAGAAGTTGAATTGAATGGGTTATGGGATTTAATTCTCCCTACAGAAGAAGAAAGAGAAGCTATGCATGTGTCTATAAGAAGTAAATCTTCTTCTGATTCAATTATATGAAATCAAAAACAGAAATCTGTCCCCACAAAGGAGAAAACAGTAGCCAAAAAATCTAAGACTGTTTAGTTAAAACTTCAAAAAGTTTAATAGTTTTAGATAAAGTGGAATACAATATAGTTGAAGATATGAAAAAGACAAAAGAAGACATTTCATTACATGAAATGACCAAACTCAAACAACAACAGAAAATTTTACTCAGAGAACTCAGGGCAATCCTTGTAGATCCTATACAACCACCGATTATAGCCCAAGCTTCTAAAGATATGAGAAAACCTCTGTCATTTTCAAACAAAGTAAATCCTGATGATCTTGTTTTAATTGGTGATAGATCTATTTCTCACTCCTCCTTTACTTTTGACTTATGAGATTTTCAATAAAAATGTTCATAATTGTCTTATTGAATCAGGAGCTTCTTCAAACATCATGCCAAGAAGAATGTGCACAAAACTGAATGTCACTCCCCAAAAATATGCTATACATATAGTTCAATTAGATAGAACAAAATTCGAGGTCATTGAAGAAATGTTGTCAGTATCCTTTAGATTATCATCCAATCCAAAGGTACTACAAGTAATTGACATTTTGGTCGCAGATATCCCTGAATTTTATGGTCTTATTTTAAGCAGGGATTGGTCTGAAAATTTACATGGATATTTCGCTACCAATTGGTCACATATGTGGTTACCCTACAATGGTAAACCAAATCAAATCAAAGTTGATCGTGAAAAATTTATGAAACATACAATCACTAAACTTGAAGAAACAAATGAACCTGTGGCTTTCACTAATATTATTATTGGAAATTACTTAGCTGAATCGTTTCTTAGATCGTTCAATGCCCAAATTTCACCTTTTTCAATAAATGCTGCTATTTCTCAAGTTGAAAACTTTTCTCAAACAGACACTTCTAAATGTATTAATCTTAGCAATAAAATTTCAAAAAATTCTTTGTTTTGGACTTTATACTTTGATGGTTCAAAATCAGAAGATGGTGCAGGAGCAGGTTGTATTTTAATCAATTCGCAAGGAGAGAAAACAATGCTAGCTTGCAGACTCGAATTTCAATGCATGAATAATACCGCTAAATATGAAGCATTGATACAAGGTCTGTACAAAGCTATTGGATTAAATTTTAAATATTTGCAGGTATATGGAGATTCTGAGATCATTTTTAGATAAATCAGAAACACAATTCATTGTATTTATGGACATTTGAAACACTATCAAAATTTAGCTCAAAGCCTTACATCCCATTTTCTGCATTCAATATCTCCACAATTCCTAGATTACAAAATGCAAGTGCTGGTTTACTTGCTAGTGTAGCATCTAAGCTAATACCATCTGAAGAATTTAGCCCAGACAGATTTTCAATTGAGTTAATTTTTAGGCCTTCCATTCCTGATAACATAACAAATTGGAGATTATTTAATAGCGATGTAGATATAGTGAACTTTCTTACAGCAGATGGATATTACGAGGGTCAAATCGTAGATGAACATGAACATGACTTACAGATTGAAAATGAACAAAATACTAATCCAATTCCCAAATTTGTAGTTAAAATGGAAGATCTCTATGATTTGAAAGATAGGTTTAAAGAAGATTACCAATTCAAAAACCCAGATTTCTACTTTAAATTTTGAATTGATTAATATTGGTACACCAAAAAAACCTCAAAACATTAACTTAGGTCTTGGTTTAAAACCTGAAGAAAGGATGGCATTCATTAAGATGTTGAAAACATATAAAAATATCTCTGCATGGTATTATTAAGATCTCAAGACATATGATACTTCTATAATTCAACATACTATACCTATGACCTCATATGACAAGTCCATTCAGCAAAAACTTAGAAAGATCCACCCAAACTTAGAAAGTCAGATTAAATCTGAATTAAACAAAATTCTTAAAGAAAAAATTATTTTTCATGTTAGACATTCGAAATGGGTGTCAAACATGGTCCCAGTTAGAAAGAAGAATCGAGACATTAGGATTTTCATAGACTTTAGAAATTTGAATAAAGCTTTCCAAAAGGATAATTTTCCTTTGCCTACCATGGAACAGATATTACAGTCAGTTGTAGGATTTGAATTGATGTCTTTTCTCAATGGATTTTCAGGATACAATCAGATTATGGTACATCCGAATGATAGATTAAAGACAACATTCAGAAAAAAGTGGGGAACATACGCATACCAAAAAATGCCATTTGGGCTGATTAATGTTGGTGCTACATTTCAATGTTCTATGGATATAACTTTCAGAGGGCTAATCAACAGCTCAGTTGTCATATACTTAGATGACCTTATTGTCTATTCCAAGCATAGAAACAATCATGTTAATCACTTAAAACATATTTTTGAAAGATGTAAGAAATTCAGAATTTCCGTGAATCCTAAAAAATGTTATTTCACCTTATCAGAAGGTAAATTATTAGGGTTCATTGTCTCCAAAAAAGGAATCCATATTGATCCTGATAGGATTCAGGAAATCGAAAATATTCCTCTACCATACAATAAAAAAACAATGCAATCATTTTTAGGACAAATTAATTTTGTAAAAAGGTTTGTTCCTGATTTTTCCCAAATCATCTTACCCCTGCAATCAATGCTCAAGAAAAATTCACTTTTTAAATGGGGAAAAGATGAAAGAAATTATTTTGAGCTGATTAAGAAAGCCATCATCAAAGTTCCTTATTTAACAACTCCCAATTTTCTTAAGCCATTTGTATTTTACACATTCTCTTCTGATACGTAATATGCAACGGTTTTGACATAGCTAAATGATCAAAACATTGAAGCACCTTTTTTTTTTCAGTTCTAACCTTCAAGGTGCTGAATTAAATTATCCAGCTGTGGAAAAATAGGCTATTTTTGTGTTTAAAGCCTTGAAACATTTTAGACATTTTCTCCTAAAAACACATATTAAAATAATAGTACATTACTCAGCAGTAAGGCAATTATTAATCCAACGAGAGGTAGGAGAGAAGAGAGCAAATTGGGTTACCACACTTCAAGAATATGATGTAGAGATACATCCTGCTAAAATTGTTAAAGGTGAAGGTCTTTTCAAGATGTTAACTGAAGCCTCTCATTTACCAACAAAATAAGATAAATCAAATGAAATACAAATGTCCGAGGTAAGCCTAAAAAATTCTTAGTCACAATACAGTGATCTCAATTTTTTCTTAAAAAATAGATATGGTCCATTATATCTCAATTACACAGCAAAGAATGCTCTAAGGATTAAAGAAAACCAATACCAACTCATAGATGATGTGTTATTTAGGAGGAATTATGACTTCGTACTATTGAGATGTTTAGAGAAAATTGACGCTGAAAAAATTTATGCAGGAATTACATGATGGACCAGCTGGAGGTCATTTCGGAGGAAACACCACATCTCATAAAATAATGCATGCCGGTTACTAATGGCCAACTCTATTTAAGGATGCACGTGAATATGCGATAAAATTAAAAGTATGTCAAACTGTAGCAAGAAGAGAAAGTAAAGCAACATTTCCACTACAACCAGTAAATATCCAACAACCATTTGAACAATGGGAGTTAGATATCATAGGTGAAATAACTCCAAACTATTCTAAACAACATAAGTATATTCTAATTGCAATATATTATTTCACAAAATGGGTAGAATATATCCCATTAAATGTAGTTAATACACAAAATATTATAGATTTTATTGATCAGTTCATAATCACCAGGTTTGGTCTCCCATCATCTTTGATATTTGACAGTGCATCTTACTTTTCTGGAAACGCTATGATAGAATTCGATTAGAAAAGAGGTTTTAAATTAAAATAATCAGCTAACTATTATCCGCATGGTAATGGATTGGCTAAATCTACAAATAAAAACCTTATCAGAATCATCAAACGAACTGTAGAACAAAATCATAAAAATTGGCACAAAGCACTATTATTTGTTCTTTGGGTAGATAGAATCACCCAGAAGGCCTCAATAGGTACTTCTCCATTTGTATTAGTTTATGGGAAAGAATTAGTTCTCCCCACAAATATAACAATACCATCATTTGATTTAGTGCAGTTTATTATGTTGAAGACTGCAACAAGAAACAGTGAAGGAGGCATCCTGAAACATCATCCTTGATCCTAGTTGGAAAATAATCACCTAAACTAGGTGGGGCCCACATAGGCTATTTTTAGACATGATGAGCATATTCTATAAGTTGAAGGATGCTATTTGTAGATGGTTGGTCAAATGTGAAAAATAGATGAAATTTTATTTTTAGAATACTGGGCGAAGTCTATTTATAGATCGTCAATCTAAAAATAGATATGTCGAATATTATTAGCTCTTAATAATATTTGGACTCTAAACATTATCTTATTCTCTTGGAGAACTTCAGTTGAGTGCATAGATGTGGCACAACAGCTGACAGAAGGAATTACACTATTCCTGAGGGTTAAGTGGATCTATTGCATGGATACTTCAGTTAGAACTCATGTGACAGAGTTTGGTGGAGTTATTGAGTTATTTGATGGAGTTGTGTTCAGTTTAACTGAGTTAAACATAGTTGATCTAGTTTTATCTAGTCTAATTGATTGATACACTAGTGAGAGTGGTGTGAATTAATTATTAATTAATTCACTAATGATTAACTCATTAATCAACTGAAGAATACATCAATTAACTACAGTTCATGGGCAATTTCAGTGGAGACCAGTGAAGAGGTAGGTGAAAGAGCAGTGTGACTATCAGTTGTGACTATAGTGTTGCATGATTTGCAACACACAGTGGTTGGAGATGCCTATGAATATTGCATGAGCAAGGCTGGGGAAATTTGAACTCATCCAGAGCCATTCTTCAGTAGTGATTGCACAGTAGAGGCAGGCTAAAGGCTGGCAAAGATCCATGCATGGATTTGCAAGATCAGGGGCTGATTAGTGTGTAGCAATTGAAGATTGTAATAAGAGCTTGTGAGGAGCTTTGTATAATGATTGTTACATGATCTATATGACATATAATATACTGATATTTGGGGGTTTTCAGCTTTAATCTTTCCCATAAATTACTATGTTCATATGTGTGAATTTTTATGGTTTTAATGTGTGCATGCAATTGATTTTATTTCCGCAATTAATGATCAATGGTAGAAGGGATTTTGTGTTGTGCATGAAGTCAAATAGTGTGTGATCAGGAGAATATTGGATGTATAACATATCAGTTATATAAATTTCTACATGGTATTAGAGCGATATTGATCATTGGAGAAATTGTAAAAGCATTAAAGCTGTTGAGTTTTGTGCTGGTGGAATTCAAAATTGCTGCAGTGTTTTTCTTGGTGTCGAAGTTGAGCATTCATTGAAATGTCTTTCAGTAGATTGTGATTGGATTATGCCCTTGAGGGCAGCTTGAATTATATTGCATGTAAAGACAGGATGGAGGCAGTGCTGGAGGATAATGTGTTGAAGGAGTTCATAGATGTTGATATTCCTAAACCAGGTTCTAGCGATGCAGCTGCACTTGACGCATGGCAAAAGAAGGTAGAAAGGTGTCGAAGGATTCTGTTGGAAGGTGTGAAGGATCAGATAGTGTCCAGCCTTCATGGTAAAGCTTCTCCATTCTTGATGTGGAAATCATTGACAGACTTGTTCCAAAGCAAGAGCGACCAGAGGAAGTTGGTGCTCAAGGATAAATTCAGGAAAATAAAAATGGAGAAGAATGACAATATTCCAGTATACTTGAGAAAGTTTTTCCACTGCAGGGATGAGCTTGGGAGTGTAGGAGTTAGTGTGGAAGACGAGGACTTGGTGAGCTTGGCTCTCCTTGGGCTTCCAAAGAGTTGGGATTCCTATCAGGACTCTGTCAATGGTTAGGAGAAACTGCCAGGATGGGAGCGAATTTGGTCGGATCTTGTGCAAGAAGAGATAAGGCGGGATACAAGGGATGGATCTTCATCGAAGAATCATGATGAAGAGGATTCCGCTTTGGCTACCAAAGTAAGGAAAGGGAAGGGGAAGAAAAATCCTTCTCAATCTGGTGTCGATGGCAAAGAGCATGACATGTGCAAAGTGAAGTGTTTTCACTGTCACGAGCATGGGCATTTTGCCATGCATTGTCCACGCAGGAAGAAGAACAAGCAGGCTACTGGATCTATAGATGGTGTGGCTCTTGCCTCCCAATTTGAGCTGGACTTCTCATTGATCGCATGCATGGTTTCTAGTGCATTGGGATCGGGGTGGTATTTTGATAGTGGCGCTTCCTTTCACATGACGAGAGATGTGAATATTTTCAGTGACTTGGTGGAGAAAGATCTCCAGTTGCATGTTGAGTTTGGCGAAAATGGACGATACAATGCGACCAGCATTTGTACCATTACCTTTCAAAGGGAGTCAGGTAAACTCATTCTTTTACAAGATGTAGTGCATGTTCCAGGTTTAAAGAAGAATTTAATCTCAGTCACAATGTTAGAGGATAAAGGCTATGATGTTGTCTTTAGTGAAGGAAAATTTTTCCTTCGGCACAAAGAAACAGGGCATGTCAAGAAGGTTTGGATTCGAGCCAAGAATCTCTACAGACTTGAAGTAGATGGGATTTCTACGAAGCTTCCTACTGTTGGGATGTGCAAGAAAGACATGCAATTGATGCTTGAGAGGGAGAAAGTTTTTCATGCAGGTAAGAGTGAACCTCGGGATGTGGAGCAGCCACAAAATGAGGATCATGGACTGGGAGAAACCACTCATGCAGAGAAATTTCGTGCCAGATGGGAAAAAGGAGTGCATGCAGCTATACCACCAGGTGAGAGGTGGGGCGACATGCATGAGTAATCCCAAGAGGATATTTCTGGGCAGGATTCATTGAGATGGTGTGGATCTCATGAATTGAACTTAGCTACGAGGTGCCCACAGACCAACAGTAGCATGATCAGTTGGATTGATGCAGGCTGATAAAAGTGACAGTGTCGGATACTGAAGTGCGGTTTAGAGTTGACAGTAAGAGGAGAGTGCATGGGTGCAGAGTTCAATAGCGCAGTGGTTTCTGAAGACATGTGCAGTTGGTACCAGCAGAAGTCAAAGACTTTGATGGTAGATGTATTAGACTGATTGAGTTGTTTGGAGCCTTTCAGTTTCAGAAGTGTTGCAGCAACAGTTGCAGGACGAATGCATGGAGTTGCATGTCGCATGCAAAGACAGTCCTTTCTTGTTGAGAGGGAGTGTTGAAGATTGAAAAAAGAAATAGTGAAGGAGGCATCCTGAAACATCATCCTTGATCCTAGTTGGAAAATAATCACCTAAACTAGGTGGGGCCCACACAGGCTATTTTTAGGTGTATGTCTATTTTTAGACATGGTGAGCATATTCTATAAGTTTCAGGATGCTATTTGTAGATGGTTGGTCAAATGTGAAAAACAGATGAAATTTTATTTTTAGAATACTGGGCGAAGTCTATTTATAGATCGTCAGTATAAAAATAGATATGTCGAATATTATTAGCTCTTAATAATATTTTGACTCTAAACATTATCTTATTCTCTTGGAGAACTTCAGTTAAGCGCACAGATGTGGCACAAGAGTTGACAGAAGGAATTACGCTATTCCCGAGGGTTAAGTGGAGCTATTTCATGGATACTTCAGTTAGAACTCATGTGATAGAGTTTGGTGGAGTTATTGAGGTATTTGATGGAGTTGTGTTCAGTTTAGCTGAGTTAAACATAGTTGAGCTTATTGTATCTATTCTAACTGAATGATACACTAGTGAGAGTGGTGTGAATTAATTATTAATTAATTGACTAATTATTAACTCATTAATCAACTGAAGAATACATCAATTAACTACAGCGCATGGACAGTTTCAGTGGAGACCAGTGAAGAGGTAGGTGAAAGAGCAGTGTGAATATCAGTTGTGACTATAGTGTTGCATGATTTGCAACACATAGTGGTTGGAGATGCCTATTAAGATTGCGTGAGCAAGTCTGGGGAAATTCGAACTCATCCAGAGCCATTCTTCAGCAATGATTGCGCAGTAGAGGCAGGCTAAAGGCTGGCAAATATCTGTGCATGGATTTGTAAGATCAGGGGCTGATTAGTGTGTAGCAATTGGAGATTGTAATAAGAGCTTGTGAGGAGCTTTGTATAATGATTGTTACATGATCTCTATGACATATAATATACTGATAGTTGGGGGTTTTCATCTTTAAACTTTCCCATAAATTACTGTGTTCATATGTGTGAATTTGTATGGTTTTAATGTGTGCATGCAATTGATTTTATTTCCGCAATTAATGATCAATGGTAGAAGAGATTCTATATTGTGCATGAAGTCAAATAGTGTGTGATCAAGAGAATCTTGGATGTATAACATATCAGTTATATAAATTTCTGCATGTTATCAGAGCGATATTGATCATTGGAGCAATTGCAAAAGCATTGAAGCTGTTGAGTTTTGTGCTGGTGGAATTCAAAATTGCTGCAGTGTTTTTCTTGGTTTCGAAATTGAGCATTCATTAAAATGTCTTTCAGAGGATTGCGATTGGAGTATGCCCTTGAGGGCAGCTCAAATTTTAATGCATGGAAAGACAAGATGGAGGCAGTGCTGGAGGATAATGGGTTGAAGGAGTTCATAGATGTTGATATTCCTAAACCGGTTTCTAGCGATGCGGCCGCACTTGACGCATGGAAAAAGAAGGTAGCAAGGTGTCGAAGGATTCTGTTGGAAGGTGTGAAGGATCACATAGTGTCCAGCCTTCATGGTAAATCTTTTCCATTCTTGATGTGGAAAGCATTGACAGACTTGTTCCAAAGAAAGAGCGACCAGAGGAAGTTGGTGCTCAAGGATAAACTCAGGAAAATAAAAATGGAGAAGAATGACACTAGTCCAGTATACTTGACAAAGTTTTTCCACTGCAGGGATGAGCTTGGGAGTGTAGGCGTTAGTGTGGATAACAAGGAATTGGTGAGCTTGGCTCTCCTTGGGCTTCCAAAGAGTTGGCATTCCTATCAGGACTCTGTCAATGGTCGGGAGAAACTGCCAGGATGGGAGCGACTTTGGTCGGATCTTGTACAGGAAGAGATAAGGTGGGATACCAGGGATGGATCTTCATCAAAGAATGATGATGAAGAGGATTTCACTTTGGCTGCAAAAGAAAGGAAAGGGAAGGGGAAGAAAAATCCTTCTCAATCCAGTGCCGATGGCAAAGAGCGTGACATGTCCAAAGTGAAGTGTTTTCACTATCACGAGCATGGGAATTTTGCCACGCATTGTCCACGCAGGAAGAAGAATAAGCAGGCTGTTGGAGTTGTAGCTGGTGAGGCTCTTGCCTCCCAATTTGAGTTGGACTTCTCATTGATCGCATGCATGGTGTCTAGTGCATTGGGATCAGGGTGGTATTTTGATAGTGGCACTTCCTTTCACATGACGGGAGATGTGAATATTTTCAGTGACTTGGTGGAGAAAGATCTCTGGTTGCATGTTGAGTTGGGAAAAAATGGACGATACAATGCGACCGGCATTGGTACCATTACCTTTCAGAGGGGGTCAGGTAAACTCATTCTTTTACAAGATGTAGTGCATGTTCCAGGTTTAAAGAAGAATTTAATCTCAGTTGAAATGTTAGAGGATAAAGGCTATGATGTTGTCTTTAGTGAAGGAAAATTTTTCCTTCGGCACAAAGAAACAGGGCAAGTCAAGAAGGTTTGGATTCGAGCCAAGAATCTCTACAGACTTAAAATAGATGGGATTTCTACGAAGCTTCCTACTTTTGGGAAGTGCAAGAAAGACATGAAATTGATGCTTGAGAGGGAGGAAGTTTTGCATGCAGATAAGAGTGAACCTCGGGATGTGAAGCAACCACAAGATGAGGATCATGGAGTGGGAGAAACCACTCATGCAGAGAAATTTCGTGCCAGATGGGCAGAGGGAGTGCATGCAGCTATACCACCAGGTGAGAGGTGGGGCGACATGCATGAGTAATCCCAAGAGGATATTTCTGGGTAGGATTCATTGAGATGGTGTGGATCTCATGAATTTAACCTAGCTACAAGGTGCCCATAGACCAGCAGTAGCATGATCAGTTGGATTGATGCAAGCAGATCAAAGTGATAGTGTCGGATACTGGAGCGCGGTTCAGAGTTGACAGTAAGTGTAGAGTGCATGGGTGCAGAGTTCAATAGCGCAGTGGTTCCTGAAGACATGTGCAGTTGGTACCAGCAGAAGTCGAAGAATTTGATGATAGATGTATTAGACTGATTGAGTTGTTTGGAGCCTTTCAGTTTCAGAAGTGTTGCAGCAAGAGTTGCAGGGTGAATGCATGGAGTTGCATGTCGCATGCAAAGACAGTCCTTTCTTGTTGAGAGGGAGTGTTGAATATTGCAACCAGAAATAGTGAAGGAGGCATCCTGAAACATCATCCTTGATCCTAGTTGGAAAATAATCACCTAAACTAGGTGGGGCCCACACAGGCTATTTTTAGGTGTATGCCTATTTTTAGACATATGGATCATGTTCTATGAGTTGCAGGATGCTATTTTTGGATGGTTGGTCAAGTCGTAAAAAATATATGGACTTCTATTTTTAGACATACTGGGTGGAATCTATTTTTAGATTGCCAGTCTAAAAATAGATATGTCGAATATTATTAGCTCTTAATAATATTTTGACTCTAAACATTATCTTATCCTCTTGGAGAAATTTAGTTAAGTGCACGGATGTGGCACATGCAGCTGATAGAAGGAATTACCTTATTCCTAGGGTTTAGTGGAGCTATTGCATGTTGACTTCAGTTATAACTCATGTGACAGAGTTTGGTGGAGTTGATGAGACAGTTGATGGAGTTGTGTTCAGTTTAACTCAGTTAAACATAGTTGAGCTTGTTGTATCTAGTCTAATTGATTGATAAAATTAGTGAGAGTGGTGTGAATTAATTATTAATTAATTCACTAATTATTAACTCATAAATCAACTAAAGAATACATCAGTTAACTTCAGTGCATGGACAGTTTCAGTGGAGACCAGTGAAGAGGTAGGTGAAAGAGCAGTGTGACTATCAGTTGTGACTATAGTGTTGCATGATTTGCAACACAAAGTGGCTAGAGATGCCTATGAATATTATGTGAGCAAGGCTGGGGAAATTCTAACTCATCCAGAGCCATTCTTCAACAGGGATTACACAGTAGAGGCAGGCTAAAGGCTGGCAAATATCCGTGCATGGATTTGCAGATCGAAGTCGGTGGTGTGTAGAAATTGGAGATTATGACAGAGCTTGTGAGGAGCTTTGTATAATGATTGTTACGGGATATCTATGACATATAATATACATGTAGTTAGGGGTTTTTAAAACTTTAATCTTTCCCATAAATTACGTATTCATATTTGTGAATTTTTATAGTTTTAATGTGTGCATGCAATTGATTTTATTTCCGCAATTAATGATCAATGGTAGAAGAGATTCTGTATTGTGCATCAAGTTAAATAGTGTGTGATCAGGAGAATCTCAGATGTATAACATATCAGTTATATATAGTTTCTACATGGTATCAGAGCGATATTGATCATTGGAGAAATTGCAAAGCATTGAAGCAGTTGAGTTTTGTGCTGGTGGAATTCGAAATTGATGCAGTGTTTTCTTGGTGTCGAAGTTGAGCATTCATTGAAATGTATTTCAGCGGATTGCGATTGGAGTATGCCCTTGAGGGCAGCTTGAATTATATTGCATGGAAGTACAGGATGGAGGCGGTTCTGGAGGATAATGGGTTGAAGGAGTTCATAGATGTTGATATTCCTAAACCGGGTTCTAGCAATGCAGCCGCACTTGACGCATGGAAAAAGAAGGTAGCAAGGTGTCGAAGGATTCTGTTGGAAGGTGTGAAGGATCACATAGTGTCCAGCCTTCATGTTAAAGCTTCTCCATTCTTGATGTGGAAAGCTTTGAAATACTTGTTCCAAAGCAAGAGTGACCAGAGGAAGTTGGCGCTCAAGGATAAACTCAGGAAAATAAAAATTGATAAGAATGACACTATTCCGGTATACTTGAAAAAGTTTGTCCACTGCAGGGATGAGCTTGAGAGTGTAGGAGTTAGTGTGGATGACAAGGACTTGGTGAGCTTGGCTCTCCTTGGGCTTCCGAAGAGTTGGCATTCCTATCAGGACTCTGTCAATGGTCGGGAGAAACTGCCAGGATGGGAGCGATTTTGGTCGGATCTTGTGCAGGAGGAGATAAGGCGGGATACCAGGGATGGATCTTCATCAAAGAATGATGATGAAGAGGATTTCACTTTGGCTGCCAAAGCAAGGAAGGGGAAGAGCAAGAAGAATGCTTCTCAATCCGGTGCGGATGGCAAAGAGCGTGACATGTCCAAAGTGAAGTGTTTTCACTGTCACGAGCATGGGCATTTCGCCACACATTGTCCACAGAAGAAGAAGAACAAGCAGGCTACCGGAGCTACAGCTGGTGAGGCTCTTGCCTCGCAATTTGAGCTGGACTTCTCATTGATCGCATGCATGGTGTCTAGTGCATTGGGATCGGGGTGGTATTTTGATAATGACGCTTCCTTTCACATGACGGGAGATGTGAACCTTTTCAGTGACTGGGTGGAGAAAGATCTCCAGTTGCATGTTGATTTGGGCGACAATGGATGATACAATGCGACCAACATTGGGACCATTACCTTAAGAGGGAGTTAGGTAAACTCATTCTTTTACAAGATGTAGTGCATGTTCCAAGTTTAAAGAAGAATTTAATCTCAGTCGCAATGTTAGAGGATAAAGGGTATGATGTTGTCTTTAGTGAAGGAAAAGTTTTCCTTCGGCCTGGCTGTGAAATTCAAGAAGGTTTGGATTCGAGCCAAGAATATCTACAGACTTGAAGTAGATGGGATTTCTACGAAGCTTCCTACTTTTGGGAAGTGCAAGAAAGACATGCAATTGATGCTTGAGAGGGAGAAAGTTTTGCATGTAGGTAAGAGTTAACCTCGGTATGTGGAGCAACCACAAGATGAGGATCATGGAGTGGGAGAAACCACTCATGTAGATAAATTTCATGCCAGATGGGCAGAGGGAGTGCATGCAACTATACCACCAGGTGAGAGGTGGGGCGACATGCATGAGTAATCCCAGAGGAGCAAGAGGATATTTACGGGCAAGATTCATTGAGATGGTGTGGATCTCATGAATTGAACCTGGCTACGGATTTACCATGAATGGCAATAGCATGATCGGTTGGATTGATGTAGGCAGATCAAAGTGACAGTGTCAGATACTAGAGCACAGTTCAGAGTTGACAGCAAGTGTAGAGTGCATGGGTGCAGAGTTCAATAGCGCAGTGGTTCCTGAAGACATGTGCAGTAGCTAAGCAGAAGTCGAAGACCTTGATGATAGATGCATTATACTGATTGAGTTGTTTGGAGCCTTTCAGTTTCGAAACTATTGCAGCAAGGTTGTAGGGCGAATGCATGGAGTTGCATGTCACATGCAAAGAGAGTCCTTTCTTGTTGAGAGGGAGTGTTGAAGTTTGCAACAAGAAATAGTGAAGGAGGCATCTTGAAACATCATCCTTGATCCTAGTTGGAAAATAATCACCTAAACTAGGTGGGGCCCACACATGCTATTTTTAGGTGTATGTCTATTTTTAGACATGTCGATCATATTCTATGAGTTGCAGGATGCTATTTGTGGATGGTTGGTCAAGTTGGAAAAATAGATGGACTTCTATTTTTAGACATATTGGGCGGAATCTATTTTTAGATTGCCAGTCTAAAAAATAGATATGTCGAATATTATTAGCTCTTAATAATATTTGGACTATAAACATTATCTTATTCTCTTGGAGCACTTCAGTTAAGTGCACAGATGTGGCACAGGAGCTGGCAGAAGGAATTACGCTATTCCTGAGGGTTAAGTGGAGCTATTGCATGGAGACTTCAGTTAGAACTCATGTGACAGAGTTTGGTGGAGTTATTGAGGTAGTTGGTGGAGTTGTGTTCAGTTTAACTTAGTTAAACATAGTTGAGCTAGTTGTATCTAGTCTAACTGATTGATACACTAATGAGAGTGGTGTGAATTAATTATTAATTAATTCACTAATTATTAACTCATTAATCAACTGAAGAATACATCAGTTAACTACAGTGCATGGACAGTTTCAGTGGAGACCAGTGAAGAGGTGGGTGAAAGAGCAGTGTGACTGTCAGTTGTGACTATAGTGTTACATGATTTGCAACACACAGTGGTTGAAGATGCCTATGAATATTGTGTGAGCAAGGATGGGGAAATTCGAACTCATCCAGAGCCATTCTTCAATAGTGATTGCGCAATAGAGGCTGGCTAAAGGCTGGCAAAGATCCGTGCATGGATTTGCAAGATCATGGGCTGATTAGTGTGTAGAAATTGGAGATTGTACTGAAAGCTTGTGAGGAGCTTTGTATAATTATTGTTACATGATCTCTATGACATATAATATACAGATTTTTGGGGGTTTTTAGCTTTAAGCTTTCCCATAAATTATTGTGTTCATATGTGTGAATTTTTATGGTTTTAATGTATGCATGCAATTGATTTTATTTCCGCAATTAATGATCAATGGTAGAAGATATTCTGTATTGTGCATGAAGTCAAATAGTGTGTGATCAGGAGAATCTCAAATGTATAACATATCAGTTATATAAATTTCTACATATTGATGAAAAACCTTCTTCTTCCCTTCAACTTAGACAAGATCAAATTCTTAAAATGGAAGAACAAAGAGAAAAATCCAAAGCTATACATACTCATCATCAACAAATAGTTAAAGCCTCATTTGACACAGCATCTACCAGTCCTAAAACTTTTGAAATTGGAGTCCTTGTTTTGAAATGGGATAAGGCACATGAAGAAAAAGGTAAACATACCAAATTCCAAAGACTATTGCTTGGTCCATTTCAAATCATAGAAAAAATAGGCTTATCTACCATTTTGTTACAAGAATTATTAGGTAAGAAAGACTCCTTTCCTGTGAATGGTCAAATTCTTAAAAAATATTTCTCTTAGAAATGAAGCTTTAAATTTCATTTTGCTTTAGGAAAATAAAATTTGAAAATAACATCATTTTTGGTTGATTCAAAGTTTTAAAATTTATGATAAATTTATTTGATCTTTTTCTTTTATAAATAAGTAAAGTAAAAAGATAATTATAACTATGAGAATTGAGTAAACTTTATTTCTTTGAAATATTTTGAAATTTACGAAAGACATTTATTTTCCGAAAGGACTCTTAATGTCATAGAATATAGATGTTATGTATCAATCAAGAAAGAAACCTTTAACCTAGCAAGGATTATCTACAAAAAGGTATTTTCCAACTCTATAATTATCATCCATAACTCTTAAATGAGCTAATGATTCATCCCATATGATAAAATCTCTTCTTCAAAGTATAATTCAAAAAAGAAAAAGAAATATATACAATGTACAAATTCAAAAGAAAATAAGTCTCATCACGAGCTTATTTATCATGATCATAGAGAAATAATCTAGACTGATATTACCAATACTGCATACCATAACAGGGTAATAGCTAAATGATTATAAAAATCAAAAGATGAGGGGTCTCATCACAAGGCAGCTTGTTCAGTCTAAATTACTATCAGTGAATGACATTGTCACTATCAGGCCACCAAACCTGGATAATGATTTTGAGAATGTGTTAGAAAAAATAAATTCAATTATATGTTAAATTAAACTTTGAAATAAGAAATCAAATTCATATGGGACCATGAATCATTATTGGTTAAAATATATCCCTGTTGAGGCTATAAACGCCTGCTGGAAACAGTGGCTCTATCTGTGATAAATGAGTAAAAATCTATGAAACCAATTTTTAGAGAACACCTACTTTATCTTTTTAAATCTGAGCACTGACTGATACACACACCTATGTGTTATCACTGAAGGGGTTAACTAAGAAAAAATGAGATAGGTAAATAGATTATATTTCGAAAAAGCACTGTTTAATTCATGAATCAGACTATGCTTATTCTCATAATTTTTTCTTGTTTTGAAATTTTATAAATATCAAACAAACCAATCAAAGATATCTAGTTCTCCCAAGTGAATCGCCAATTGTTGTGCTATGAAACAACCCCCCATTTATATTTTCAAAATAGTTTAAAATTTTGATAATATAAATAGGGACGCTTATTTAAATGTATTTTTAATTTTGAATAAAAAATCAAAATAAAAAACATTGTTGTCTTTTAAAAATAAAACAAAAAGAAATAATTAAATTCCATTTTCATATCTTTGTGATCACCCTATTTCAAATCGCATCCCGCATAATATTTTTCCCATTAAAAAGTTAAGCACAAACATAAAATCCCGATTTGCGATTTTTCGATTTGAACTTCGCAAGCGGCATCATAAATCGCACATCACAGATATAAATTTAAAACTTAAAACATGAATTACCAATGCCCCGATGTTGCGATATCTTGATGAAGGCGATTTCGTGATTTCATGATATCATGAAATCGCATATCGCACACAAAGCTCGTTAAAGAAATTTGCTTCATAAAGCAGGTTCAAAATTGCACGATGTGACAGAATTGACATGGTTTAATAAAAGTTTTAATGTGAAAATAAATCATGTTAGAAATAATTAATCATGTTTCATCATCCCTGTTATCACACAAAAAATTTCAAAACATTGTTGGGTTAACTATGTTTTTTATCATGATTTCAAAATAGGTTTAAAAGTCAGTTTAAGATTTGATTAAGGGTTGGACTTTTTTAGCAAGAGACTGTGTTTATTGTAAGTGACTAGTTTTCAGCTTAATACAGAGATTTCTACTTAGCCAACTTGAGATTCAGAAATATTTCTAGTGTGTTCTTGTTCTACTTTGCATCTTTTTACTATCCTCTTGCAGTGGTGTTTGTCTATGTTACTCAAAATTCATCTATGATGCTTTGACTTCCTATATAGGAAAATTAACTATGTGTTTTATAGTTTCACATGTGTATCTCTTAACTAGAACTATAATATGCCTCAATTTCCATGCTAAGTAGAATCTTTGGTTTTTCTGAAGCTATTTTTATTCCATAAGCCAAATGTGCACTTGCTGATGTGATTTTCAACCAATTTCTATCATTTATCTGCTTATAACTCCACATAGAGTTAGCCTTCTATATTTTTATCAAAAATTATTAACCCTTTGAGAGATCCCTCTCAGGTTGAGGAGGCTAAGCCTCAATCAAAATATTGGTTTGAAACAGTTACATGAGATTGATTTGATTGGCAGTCTATCAGGTCTGATCTTGTGATAACATTTTGTCGGGAGCCAAAGATTATAATTTCCCGAGATTTTGAAGCTAAAATTCTAAAGGTAGCAGGAGCTCATGAAGTTTTTTGAGGCTGCATCTACCTTGGTGACTCAATTTGGAATTTATATGATTAAAGGTAGCTTCACAAAGGAGATACATGAGGAGTAATCCTGACCCAGATCCACCTACCATCATGGACAGTCCAAACACCATTTCTAGAGGTAGTAAAGGCATTTCTAAAATATCAGGTACTCCATCACATTCGAAATCCTTGTCCTCTAAAATTTTAAGAAGTCCTGAAGATAAAAGAGTTGATGATAAAATTCAGGAGGTTTTGTTTAGATCAGAAAGTGAAAAAGAACTAATTGAAATTATCTTAGACTTTCATAAGAAAGGTATTGATACCTTAGCTCTAGTAACATAGGAAGACAAAGAAGAGTTTTGGGAAGTTGTTACTTCTGAGTTGTTGTTGGAAAAAGAGTCTTTAGATAAATTCAAAGAGCTTGACCCTTTTGAAGTATTGTTGAAAATTAAATATGGTTTGCCCCTTCCAAATTGGAGTTCAATTATTAGTGAACCACAAAGACCAAATAGTCCTCCTCATAGTAGTTTTTCATCCTCTATTTCTGCCATCCCTAAAGCTACTACAGTCCCTTTAACCATGGCTGAAAATGTACCTCCTTCACCTATTGCACCTACTAGATATGTCCCTCTTATTCTTCCAGTTGTCTTACATGATCTCCCTAGAAAATATGCTACTAGAATCAAAACTTAGGGAACTGATGAAGACATTACAGTAGAGGAACATGTGGATCAATTTAATGATTTTCTAGATAGGGTGGAGGTTGATTATGAAGATGTTAAGTTGAGGTTTTTTGCTCATAGTCTTACTGGTGAGGTTAGAAAGTGGTATAAATCCCTTACTCCTAGAAGTATTCATAATTGGAATGAGTTTGAAGATGTTTTTATGAGGAAATGGGGAAATAGAACTAACCTAGTACAAGACCTCACCGAGTATAGTACTTTGAATAAAGTTGCTGATAAATCTGTTCAAAAATTTACAAAAATGTTTAATAAGGTGTTAGAATCTATTCCTGCTCATTTGAAACCACCACAAGCCTTAGCTCAACTGAGGTACGCTGAAGCTTTTTACTATGAGTTTTCCATACTATTGAGAGAAAGAGAATCCCCTTCACTTGCTGAAATGCAAAGTGATGTAGTGAAGGTGGAGGTTAACTTGATAGCAGCTAAAAAGTCAAAAATGGGTAAGACTAAGTTGAAAGAAGAAGAGAAGCCTTCCTCCTCTACATCTCAGGATAAGCTGGATTAAATGATGAAAACAATGGAAAATTTGATGGATATATTAGCTCTTGGGAATACCTCTGCTCCTCTTGAACAAAATGAACCTTAATTTAGAAACCCTTAGTTCAGGAGACCTCAAAATCAGCAAAGGCCAAGGGAAAATAAAAATCAGCAGCTTGATCCTCCAGTGAGGCCTCCTTTCCAACAGAACTTGGTTGATGAGGAAGATGATCCTGAAATTCTTCAAGAGAATATTCACTGTTTTGATGAGGAAATGTCTGGAATTTTCTTGAAAAAATAAGAACATGATCAATCAGACCAAAGTAATCATGAAGAGGAAACATAAAACTATCTAAAGGGGTATCAACATGCTATTTTCGAGATGCAAAAGCAATACAATCTCAGAAATAGAAATGTTCCTATCATTGAAAACAAAACATAGCCTAAGAAAGATGCACCTAAGGTTGCTGATGGCAAGAAGGATGATCCTAAGGTTGTTGAAGGTAAGAAAGATACACCAGTTGTTCCTGATATCAAAGAAGCTGAAAAATATGTATATATTTTCAACCTTGAGAATGTAATTTCTCAGATTAAAATATCAGTCCCTTTTGGTGAGATTCTCAATGTAGATGAATATAGAAGCAAGATTGTTAAAATGTTAAATTCACAACCAGGATCTACTGATATCTTGAATGTATTAGAAGATCATCCACCCATATATTTGGGTCCAAGACTGGAAGATGAACAGAATGAGGAGGTCCCTCCTTTTTATGTGATTCTTAGCATTCACAACATGACATTGCATAATGCTATGTTGGATTTAGGGGCCTCTCACAATATTATGCCCAAAGTAATCATGAAAAGAATGGGGTTAGAAATAACTAGGCCATATAAAGACTTTTTTTATTTCGATTCGAAAAGAGTTCAATGCATTCGTTTAATCAAGGATGTTTTTGTTGGTCTAACAGAAGTTCCTGCTAAGACTGTAGTCATGGACATCATGGTAGCAGACATTCCACTGAAGTTTGGTATGTTGTTGTCAAGGTCATGAGCAACGAAAATTAAAGGTGCAATGTAGATGGATCTTACTTATGCTACCATTCCCGTTTTTGGTGAGCAAAGAAGATTATATCGAGAGATACGAATGGCCTACATGGTGAGTAGTAAAGAAAAACCCAAAAAATTTCTAATTTATGCTCTTGATACTGAACTTAGTTCTTCTATTCTTTTCAATGAGTTGGCTAGTGAAGCAGAAGAGGAGAGGAAAGAAAAAAAATCAGAGTTTTGAAATTCAGCAGTCTGAAAATCAGCGAACAAAAGATCAACAAGTCAACGATAAGGAGGTGGAAGGTTGATGGTCATTGCATTTTGATGGATCAGTAGGCAGAGAAGGAGCAAGAGTAGGGATTTGGATTAAAAATCCAAGTGATGAGAGTAAGTTCTTTTCCTATAAACTGAACTTTGATTGCATGAACAACATGGCTGAGTATGAATCCTTGATTTTGGGTCAAGAAGTTTTGAAAAGAATGAATGCTCAAAACATTTATATTTTTGGAGACTCAGAATTAGTCATTAAATAGGTTGAAGGTATTTATCAAACAAAAGATACAAGGATGAGAGCATATAGGATGTTGGTTTTGGACATGTTAGAAAAATTTCAAGCCTATTCATTCATGATCAAAACTGGAGAACAAAACTCCATTGCTGATTCTATTACTGTCTCTACAAGTCTTTTCATTATTCCCATGCATTCCACAGAAAAATATGAGGTTGAGATTCACCATAGACCAACTATCCCTGATAATATTACTCATTGGAAAGTATTTGAGGATGATCAAAAAGTGAAAAACTTTATTGATATGAAATAAGAGTTTGAAAATATACAAGTAGATCAACAAAACATGTTGACTGAATCTAAAGGGAATTCTGAAGTTTTGCAACTAAAGAATAATTCCATACCAAAGGGAATCATACCTCTAGAAATTTTTTTTGATCACAATGATGTTTTTAAATCCCCTAAGATACAAGCTGATGATGAAGAAGTTGAGAACTGTAACCTTGGTACAATAGCTACGCCCAAAATGATTAAACTTTCAAAGTTTCTTTCAGCTGATATGAATTTTAATTACGTTGAAATGATGAAGAGATTAATAGATGTCTTTACTTGGAACTATGATTATTTGAAAGAATATGATCCCACCATTATTTAGCATACTATTCCCATAAAATAAAATGAAAAGCCTTTCAAGTAGAAGTTGAGGAGGATCAATCCACTTCTCATGCCATTGATTGAGAAGGAGGTCAAAAAACTCTTTGATGCCAAAATCATTGTCCCAATCAGGTTTCTAAATTGGTTTGCGAACTTGGTTCTAGTTAGGAAAAAGAGTGGAGAAACCAAAATATGCATTGACTTCGGAAATTTGAATAAAGCTTCCTTGAAGGACAATTATCCCCTCCCAAATATGGACCAAATTTTGCAAACTATTGTTGGTTCTCAGAGAATTTCTATGCTTGATGGTTTTTCAGGTTATAATCAGATCCTTGTACATCCTGATGATCAGGAAAAAAACAACCTTTATTAGACCATGGGGCACTTTCATGTATGCCAAGATGCCATTTGGTCTCATGAATGCAGGAGCTACCTTTCAGAGGGAAATGGACATTTCTTTTTCTGAAGAGAAGGAAAAGATGGTGGTTATTTATCTTGATGACATAACAGTCTTCTCAAGGAGGGGAGAAGATCACTTGAAACACCTAGAAATAATTTTGTTGAAATGTAAAAGGTTTGGCATCTCTCTAAATCCCACCAAAAGTATTTTTGCTTTAACTTCAAGTAAATTACTTGGACACATCATTTCTAAAGATGGGATTAAGATTATCCAAACAGGGTCAATGCAATTCAGAAGGTGGATTTTCCAAGAAGTAGGAAGAGTATTCAATCTTTCCTTGGAAAGGTAAATTTTGTAAGGCGATTTATTCCTAATTTTGTTGAGATTGTGAAGGACATAATAAGGATGCTGAAGAAGGGAGTTGATATTAAGTGGACAGCAAAAGAAAGACACTCATTTGAGGAAATAAAAAGTTCACTCACACAAGAACTGGTTTTGATCAGTCTATATTTCTCAAAGGAATTTCTGGTTTTTACTTTTGCATCAGAGAATAATATCGTTGGAGTTCTGCTACAAAAGGGACAGTAAGGTATTGAGTAGTCGATTTATTTCTTTAGTAGGACATTAGCCAACTCTGAGATGAGGTATAATATCTTAGAGAAGTAGGCCTATGCCTTGGTGAATTCTATCAAATATTTCATAATTTATATTCTTCATTCTCATATTGTGGCGTTTGTTCATAATACTGTTGTGAAAGACATCCTCACTGTAATATCCCAAAAATGGGAATGCAACAATACATGAACACAAATCTAGAATAGCAATGAGAAATAACTCATAAAATGTGTATAAAACACATAGCCATAAATTACATGTATAGCAGCAAAAAATTTGATCCATTATATCAGCCAAAAGTGGGGAAAAGTGGCAAATTATGCCCTAAAAACATTATTTTCAGAAAATTGCATTATAATAGGGAAAAATAACACTGGGATCCCTTAGCATATGTAATTTTGAAATCACACCCAGAAAATATTTAGAAAAAAATCTCTTTTGTTTATTTAAACAGATCTCCTGGTCCCGATATGGCTTAAAAACACTGAAATCCCATGACTTGACTAAACAGAAGTTTTCTGAAGCTTGAAAAACATATTTTAAAGAGGGTTTCTAATAAAATATGATGAAAACATAAGATCTAGATTTTTATTGCTCAGAACATGAAGAAAAATGGATATCTAGCTCCTTTTACACATTAGAAAAATAACCCGGCAAGGGTTTCATGAAAGCACAAGTACAAGATGCATAGATCTATAGATCTGGGTCTGAAATAATGTATTCTACTGAAGCACTATGTATAAATAGCTGGAGAATACAAAAATTAAGGAGGATCATTCTTACAAGTCTTTCTGGGAGAAGGGTTGGCCCTTTCCCTCATAAAGCAAGACAAGATTGAGGGGATTGACCCTCTCACTGCAACACTGTAAGAAATGAAAGAGTTCCTGCAAGGGACTGCGCTGCAGCTGATGGGAGTGCTATGGAAAAGTTCCAAGATATGAAAATCTGCTCCAATATATTCCTTATTGATCTCCCAAAGGAATTGAGGTTCCCTCCTTTGAAAAATTAATGCAAGAAGTGGTGTTGTGAACCCTCACTGCAACATCCTGCAACACAATGTTATACTGCTGCAGAAATAACACTGTAGCTAAAGCAGGATACTTAGCCTCAAGCCTGGATGTGAGGAAAATTAGTACAAACTCCTTCAAGATGCCGCTCAAGAAAGGATAAGGATTCCTAAATAGGAGATCCTTGTGCTAAACAACACAGAAACTGTGCTAAACAACAAGAGAATGCAAAATAGTTTAAGCAGACAAATCAATTATCATTCATAAGATGTCTTACTATGGCTGCTTGCCCTCCTTTTATACATGTGTGAGCCTTCTTGCCTTGGGCCCCACTCAGTAGGGTTTCCTCCACCAAGGAATCTTCCTCCCACTATCTTTGCGTTGTCTCACAAGATGATCTCCACCTCCTATCCCAGCACTGTTGACTTGGTCAAACTTGACCTTGTCCACATGCAAAAGTCCCTATTCACACATGATTATGTGAAATCAAGCTTTTATGTTGATCCCTTTTCACATTAAGAGGGATTTTATTCAGATTTTAATTATGCATGGGCCTCCTTACCCATTTATTCATCTCCTAAGTGAAATCAGAAAAATTTAATATTCCAATTTGCTGCATGAAAATTTTGGAATATTACAGTCCTACCCTCCCAAATTTTTCTTGTCCTCAAGAAACTGCAAGGATAGAACTGAAGAGTCTCCCTTCCTCCTAATGTAGCATCCAAATATGATGAACTCCTCCAAGGAATGAGATGTCTCATCAATGAATCTCCATATTGCCCCTCCCAAGCATGAAAGCTAGCCAAATGGCTATCATCATGAATAAGTAAAGTACTCAAGAAGGAAATAAGGCGTTTTCTAGAGGTCCTCTCATGGCATGGAGTCTGAAATGTATTAGTAAACATCATTCCCATGTGGATCCTCCATACCCAAGCAATCATCCACACAAAATGAGTCACCTCCCAATATGGCAACTCCTGAAAATGCTCCTCTAGCTTGAGCTCCTGCAAAGTAGGTGGGCTGAAAATATAAACATGGTAGACAAAGTAGCCTACCCCACGCTGTCTTCCTCTCCACTTATGATAAGTGTAGAGCATATTATAATCTTGGGTTGTAATACAATTGCCCTCAAGTGGAAAGATGAAGACTAGATCTCCAAAGATGTCCTCTCCAATACTGTGAATCAAGCTGGCCCAAATAATTCTATATGTGATGGATAGGAAATCATCATCATATGGAATCCCATCAATCACATGGCCCACCTCAAAAAGAAAAAAGTGTTTGGCAGTGGTGGCCATATCTCCTCCCATGCTCCCATTAGAACATACAATGTAGAAAGTGTGGGAATCCTCTTCCCCAAAGGACACATCCAACCCATGTGTCTCTCTCCCAATCATGCTCTAAATAGAAATAAAAACAATATCAGCAAATGAAATCATGATCAGCATCAAAATTAGGGAAATAATGAAGGTTTCATGTGGTGCATGAAGGTACCAGCAGTTTTCCATGTAGTTACAGTGCAGTTTTCCTAACTGTTGCTTCAGAAAATAGTAAGGCAAGTTGTTTTTTGATACATGGATAATTATGTATGTCATGAAATCTACTGATAAATAGAAAATGGCTGGATACATCAACTGAACATACATGAAAGAAAACACTTGCCCAAGGCCATATAAAAGATGGTTGTCTCCATCATACAATTTGGCCCAATGTTGACCATGGAGCTTAATGAAAAGCTTGCCCTCTTGTGGAGCAATGCACTGAATAGAAATGGTAAGAGTATGCAAATATTGTGTTAGACAATCAATAAATGAAAAAACAAAGTTCCCACCATGCACTGGAAGTAAGATACATGGATCCATCAATAAGCCTCCCATAGTGGTATGACATACTCCCATGAAGAGGAATGAATCATATGCTGCAGGAAGATCACCCTTCTTATGCTTGGAAATCCAAGTTAAGAAGATCATATCTCTGTAATAAATGTTTCCATCCACTACTTCATCATTCTCATCTACTCCTTATCGACCAAGTGCATCAAATGTGAAGTGATCCTGGGGACACTCCATCAATAACCCCAAGCTCCCAAGTGACAGTGCTATTGGCCCATGCAAATAAGCTTCTGCCAACTCAGAGCTCCATTCTTTGACATGCTCCTTGTCAAAGACATCTCCCATAATGCTGCTACACATAAGAAGTTCCTCCCAAAGTGGAAGTACCTCTTGATCATCCAAGGCTAAGGATTAGCCCCTTTGCACCATGATAGTGCCATCTCCTACTCCTGCAACATTATGCAAAGTGTGCGAGTAAATCTACCCTTGCTCTCCCAAGAACAACCAAAGAAACAAAAGTTTTTGTTTCCTCCTCATACCTCCATCACACAAATCATGTAGTGAAAACATGGTGATTGATATGAACAATGTCATATCAACACAATGTGTCCATACTCCTTGCTGCCCAAAGATGCAAGTATCCTGCCACATACCCTTAGAAAGAGGATGATGGCCAGATTATTTCAAGAGTAGCCAATGCAGCCAAGCCTCCTGCTGCTTAGTATCATATATTTGAAAGTAGCTTTCCAGCTTCTTGCTCATCATACACACCCATCCATCCACATGTAGGTGCCTCCCATCATGTTCTCCCTTAGCACTCTCCCAAGGAAGCCTACCATCCTCCCAAATTAAATTTCTCCTCTTTCATTTCATGGGATGTTGAAATGCAACTCCTTGGAGATCTTCTAGAGAATACCTCTCATCAACGTCCCACTTGAATCCACAAAGATCCAAGTGTGATGAGGGAAAAACCTCCTCAAACTGTTGAAGAACCTTGCACTTCATGATGTGTTGAAGTGCACCTCCAATGAGATCTCTCCATGAGACCTTGTCTTCATCAATGGCCTTCCAAAACCAATAAGGTTTTGGATCTACTGTAGGTAGAAGTTTCTCTTTGAGCTGGGGAGTGCTCATTGAGAGAGGGTCATCTAGAAAGGAGAAAATTCTTCTCACTTCAAGATGTCCACCATCTATCTCTTCTTCCTCCATTGATTCATGAATGAAGCTGCCATTTGAATGCTCCCATGAGGAATGGGTCCTCTTTTCTTCATCACTACTCTTGTACAGTGCAGTGCAACTCTGTTGCTCTAAATCAAAAGTATACAATGATGTAGATCCCTCCATAAGATTTACTGAAATGATAAGAGATGGAAACTTAAGCATACCTTGGTGAAATTCGGAAGCTTCTTGCAGGACTGTAAGAGTTTCTTCCTCATATGTGTCGGCTTCCCAAACTGGTAAAGATGAAGGCCACTCCTACATGGTTATAACAGCTCTGGTACATACCTCTTCTACTAGCAATGAGGGCTTCTCCTCCTCTAATTTCTCCTTGACAAATTTCCTGATCAGCTTTTGAGAAAACTTAGCAAGATTAGACACTCTTGTATGGCTCAAATGCTTGAACCACCAAGCATTTGCTTCACCTTCAAGGTGCAGCACTGCAATTTCTACAGCCTCTCTCTCTACTAATGGGTGTAGTAGGAATAAAGCCTCTAGATTCATCACCTAATCCTTTGTTGCACATGTGAATGATCCATCAAAAGTGGACAATAGGAATCTATTGCCTCTCATCATCCCATAGTTGTAGGGTCTTCTTTCTTCCTCCAGCTAAATGAACTATGGTAAAGTTAGAGTCTCCTTGAAGGCTCTAGGTTCAGCTTTGTATTCAGCAAGGTATTCACTTAGAATTTCAGATTCCAAGTGTTATTCATTCTTCATGTATTCTCCTCTTTGAGAATAGGAAGTGCATGGCCCTTCCTCTTCTTGAAACCCTCTAGGAGTTTCCTTGTGTTTCTTCATATGATTAACCTCCTTAGGGAGGTTCTTCCTGGATCTAAAAAGTGATGAGATTAATCTCATTCTCTTCATCATTCTGATCTGATTCTTTGTCTTCTTATAGCATAATGGCTGAAACTCACAGGTTGAGCCAAGACAATGCTCTAATACCACTGTAATATCCCCAAAATAGGAATGTAGCAAGACATGAAAAAAAATCTTGAATATAAATTATAAATAACTCATAAAATTTGTATAAAACACATAGCCATCAATTACATGTACAACATCAAGAAATATGATCCATTATGTCAGCCAAAAGTGGGGAAAAGCAGCAATTTATGCCCTAAAAATGTTATTTTTAGAAAATTGCATTATAATAGGGAAAAATAATGTTTGGATCCCATAAAATATGTAATTTTGGACTCACGCCCAGAAAATATTTAGAAACAAATCAATTTATCTTAATTTAAACAGATCTCTCAGTCCCGATATGGCTTAAAAACACTGAAATCCCATGACTTGACTAAACAGAAGTTTTCTGAAGCTTGCATAGCTTCTTTTAAAGAGGTTTTCTGATAAAATATGATGCAAACATCAGATCTAGAGTTTTATTTCTCATAACATGAAGAAAAATGGAGATCTAGCTCCTTTTACACACCAGAAAAATAACCCAGCAAGGGTTTCATGTAAGCATAAGTACAAGATGCATAGATCTATAGATATGGGTCTGAAATAATTCATTCTTCTAAAGTAATTTTTATAAATATATGGAGAATACAAAAATGAAGGAGGATACTTCTTACAAGTCTTTCTGGGAGAAGGGTTGGCCCTTTCCCTGAGAAAGAAAGACAAGATTGAGGGGATTGACCCTCTCACTGCAAAACTACAAGAAATGATACAGTTCCAAAAAGGAACTGTGTTGTGCTGATGGGAGTGCTTTGGCCAAGTGCCAAGATATGCAAATCTGCTCCAAGATCTTCCTTGCTGATCTCCCAAAGGAATGGAGATTCCCTCCTTTGAAAAATGAGTGCAGGAAGTGGTCTTGTGAACCCTCACTGTAACACCCTACAATACAACATTATATTGCTGAAGAAATAACATTGTAGCTGAAGGAGGCTGCTTGGCCTCAAGCCTGGATGTGAGGAAAATCAGTACAAGCTCCTTCAAGAGGCCTCTCAAGAAAGGAGAATGATTCCTAAACAGGAGATCGTTATGCTAAGCAGCACAGCAACTCTGCTAAACAACAAGAGAATGCAGAATAGCCTAAGCAGACAAATCAATTATCATTCATAAGATGTCTTCCTATGGCTGCCTTGCCCTCCTTTTATACATGTGTGAGCCTTCTTGCCTTGGGCCCCACTCATTAGGGTTTTCTCCACCAAGGAATATTCCTCCCAGTATATCTGCACTGTCTCACAAGATGATCTCCACCTCATATCCCAGCGCTATTGAATTGGTCAAACTTGACCTTGTCCACATGCAAAAGTCCCTGTTCACACATGATGGTGTTAAATCCAGCTTTTATGTCGATCCCTTTTCATATTAAGAGGGATTTTATTCAAATTTTTATTATGCATGGGCGTCCTTACCCATTTATTCATCTCCGAACTGAAATCAGCAAAATTTAATATTCCAATTTGTTGCATGCAAATTTTGGAATATTACAGTCCTCCCCTCCCAAATGTTGCTTGTCCTCAAGAAATTGCAAGGATAGAACTGAAGAGTCTCCCTTCCTCCTACTGTAGCATCCAAATATGATGAACTCCTCCAAGGAATGAGATGTTGTCTCATCAATGAATCTCCATATTGCCCCTCCCAAGCATGCAAGCTAGCCAAATGGCTATCATCATGAATAAGTAAAGTACTCAAGAAGGAAATAAGGTGTTGTCTAAAGGTCCTCTCAAGGCATGGAGTCTGAGACGTATTGGGAAACATCATTCCCATGTGGATCCTCCATCATCATCAGGTTATCATCGCTGGAATCTTACAGCAACTGATTACTTCACCAAATGGATTGAAGCAATCCCAACTAGGCAAGAAAATGATTATGTGATTATTTATTTTTTAGAAAATAATATCTTGTCTAGATTTGGTTGCCCCATGAAGATTATAACTGATAATGCACAGGAATTTAAGTCTAAGAAGCTGATAAATTTTTGTCATCAATATCATATTACTCTTGGGCATTCTACTGCATACTATCTGCAAGGGAATGGTCTTGTTGAATCTTATAACAAGAGTCTTGTGAGGATCATTAAAAAGGTGTTGCAGGAGAATAAGAAGGCTTGGAATTTGAAGCTGAAGTATGCCTTATGGGATGATAGGATATGCACAAAAAGGTCAATTGGAACATCACCATATGAGTTGGTATATGGAGCTGAGGCTAATTTTCCTACATCTCTAGGGGTACCTGTCATGAAGATGATTCAAGGGCTAGAAGAGGAACCAAATGCAGTCCAGAGGAGAATCAATCATTTGATAGCATTACAAGACAAGAGGAATGAGGTTTATAAAAACAATCAACAATCTCAAAACAAAATCAAGAGGGAATTTGATAAAAAGATCAAGGAAGAAAGTTTTCAAATTCAGGATGAAGTGATGAAATGGGAGGCCAGAATTGAAGAGAAAGGCAAACATGTTAAGTTTGAGAACTTATGGAAAGGTCCTTTCAAGATAGCTGCTTTCCATGGAAAAAATACTTACATACTGCAGGAGATGGATGGAAAACCATATGTTTTAGAACCTGTCAACGACAGGTTTTTAAAGCATTATTCTTCCTAAAATCTGATTGATCATTCATGCCATTGTACATATTCCATTTTATGATTTTTTCTGCTAATAATGATAAGCTAAATCAGCAAGCTTGAGCCCAAGGTGAAGGCCATTAGAGCTTGAGGAGGAAGCTTGGCAATTACAAATTTTTTTCTGTTTTGGTCAAGAAAATGGATAGCAGCACTAGAACTACTGGTTGTTAGTGTACCACAAGGGCACACTATCCCAAGTGGAGCCACTGTTATCACCCAAAAAATTTCAAAACATTATTGGGTTAACTCTGTTTTTTATCATGATTTCAAAATAGGTTTAAAAGTCATTTTAGGATTTGGTTAAGGGTTGGACATTTTTAGCAAGAGACTGTGTTTATTGTAAGTGAATGGTTTTCAGCCTAATACAAATATTTCTACTTATCCAACTTGATATTCAAAAAATTTCTAGTGTGTTCTTATTCTACTTTGCATATTTTTACTATCCTCTTGCAGTGGTGTTTGTCTATGTTACTCAAAATTCATCCATGATGATTTGACTTCCTATATAGGAAAACTAATTGTGTGTTTTACAGTTTCACATGTGTATCTCTTAACTAGAACTCTGCTATGCCTCAATTTCCATGCTAAGTATATTATTTGGTTTTTTTGAAGCTATTTTGACTCCATAAGCCCAATGTGTACTTGCTGATGTGATTTGCAACCAATATCTATCATTTATCTCCTTATTACCCCACATAGAGTTAGGCATCTATATTTTTATAAAAAATCATTAAGCCTTTAAGAGAGCCCTCTCACGTTGAGGAGGAAAAGCCTCAATCAAAAGATTGGTTTGAAACAGTTACATGAGATTGATTTGATTGGCAGCCTATTAGGTCTAATTTTCTGATAACAATCCCAATGCCAACAGTTATTGTTTTGTTCTGGATAATTAATGATACAGCTTCTTCCTAGGTCTTTTCTTTTAAAATTAGTCATTTCACTATATATTTCATCATTTGATCATAATATGTCTTAAATAGGGATTTTTCTTGAAAGAGATGTCCATACGCAAAGTAATGCAGAAACACAGCAAACAAACTGTTGCAAAATTGGAATGTACAGAAATGTCGTCCATAATCAAAGATACTGTTTGCACTGTAGATGGAGGTGCTACAACGTGGCAAGCCATCTATAATATCCAGGAAGATGAAAACCCTGAAGTAGTGGAGGTCAAGGCAATTGCTGATGATGCAAAGCCGTCAGATTTACAGTTTAAATATGCAGCATGCTCCTTCCTTCACAGAATAGCAGCAAGGGCCAACCTTTTGGTTTAGAATTCAATAATTAAAGGAATACAATTCAGAACCATTAAGGATGAAATATTAGGTTCTTTTAGAGCTGAAGATTTGAAATTCATGTACAAATTGCCCAACCAACAAGACATCTATGACAACCAATTTGCTGAAAATTTTGCAAAGAAAAATGAAGACCCTTTCAAAATGATTCAAGGTTGGAGGAAATTGGATAACAAGTTCAAGCATGATAAATCAGGTATGTATCCTATTGCTTCACTTTCAAATCCCTAAAATTTTGTAGCATCAATGTTGTGCAGATTATATGGTCTCCTCGATGACACCAAGTTCTCTATTAATTGATTTCCCTTGATTGACTCATGTGTTAATTCTCACATTATGAATTGGGCAACCATTCTTTCTAAAAACCTAGCCAAATTTATTAATGAATATCGCCAGGCAAGAGTTAGTTATTCTAAAGCCATCCCCCAATTTTTCATGAGTGCATATGTTTTTTATGCCATTTGTTTCTCCACCAACTTTCCAATTATGGGTTGGAAATGGACTCTTGAGGACCCTACCCCTATTCATTTAAGTCAGAAACTGATATGGGAACATAATTTTGTACCACACTTCCACATGTTATGTTATGGGGTTGTATTACTATTACATCAGTTAATGTTTGATAGAGAGAGCCCCAGGTTCACTAAGGAAGCCATCACAGATCTCCAAATGATAGGAAGATGTTTCATTGAAAAATCATTTTTATACATCATAGTATTCGGAAGCTCCGCTCCTCCACATGTGCTTCCTCTGTATGTTTCAGATAAACTAATGGCAAGAAAATTGGCTTACCAAACTGTCGGCAATGGACTCACTAAAACTCTGAAAGATAGTAAAAAATATTTATGGCCAAGTTTCCCAATTCAGTGTCATTCATTCTCTCTCAGTAATTTCAATCATGCGTTGAAAGAATGCCAGAAAATTCAACTTTTGAACCTCCCTATTCTACTGCCAAGTAAATTCGACCCAGAGAAGATCACTAATAAATTTACTCAGTCAGTCAAAATCAAACCTTACATACACACATATAATAGATTTGAAGATGCTTTGCAATCTGTTGAAAATTTTGAATAATTTCAAAACTTTGTCTTATTGAATCTTAAACCTGGAGGAATTACAAAGATTCCATGACTATAGAGAGCAAAGACTCAAGCGTATTCCACAAAATATCCTGATTACTAGTTATATGACTGAAGCAAGCAAGGTGATCAGAACAGAAGAATTAGATTCACAGAATCAAAGTGAGCTAGATAAATTCTAGACTTTAGTTATTAATACGTTGATGGATACCCCCGAGGGGTCATCCGCACAGAAAAATACAGGATTTTAGACTCCCTAGGGTTAGATAGTTTCAGCAAAAGAAACCACTGAAAATCCTGAGACAAGCTCCCAAGATGTAGAAGTTATTCCTGTGTTATCTACTACTGAAATTATTCTAAAGGTAACTGATATCCTTCCATTGGATGTATTCCACAACCCCCTTCATAAAGATGTAGTCAAGAAACATAGAAAGAGAAGAAGGATTGAAACACCCCCAGGTAATGAGACCATGGAATTTGTATGGAAATACACCTCGTCGAACCCAATCAACAACCTAACTTGGCTATCACAATTTCCTAGAGCACATAATACCGCAACAATGGACAAAGAAGCCAAAGTATCCATTTTCGTTCAAGAGAAGGATGATAAAATAATTCAACTACAACAAAAAATGGATGAAGAAAGGAATAGTATGAAACAAAAGGTCGAGCAGAAACTCTTTAAATTACAAAAAGAGATGGAAATACTTAAGATAAGTCATGAGAATGACTTATCCAGCAAAGACACATTGATTAAATATTTGAGAGAAAATCTTATAAAGTATGAAGGCATTCCTACTACAGAGGAATTCATTAAAGAAGCATTGGCATTAAATTGCCTACTCTGAAAAGAGCAATATTTGTTTGTCTTACAAATGTCAGACATAGTTCCACATTTAGAAATCAGTGAAGAATTGACTAATACAGTCATTGATCAGAGAATTGAGTTTAATGAACTCAATATGAAAATTTCTGACTATATTGAATGGCAGGATTCGGAGGAAGGGAGAATATCAAATCTCCCAAAGATCGAAGAAACTTATAAAGATATTCTCTTTACTGACTAGGATACATAGGTAAAAAATGCAGAATTGGCAATAGCTAGAGCATCAGGCATATCAGAGAGCATTGTCAAAACAATCAAGCACATTATACATACCTCTATTTTAATTAAAGAAAGAGATCCTAAATCAATTCCTGATCTCAAAATATTGGAGAAAAGCTGGAAAAATACAGGCCAAATACGAGAAGAAACAATTGCACAACTGAAAAAGACTAATTGGGAAGCATACTGGAAACTCTTGGTTAAACCTCATAGTCAATTAATGACATTTAATTGTTCTCTAGATTCCATATAGAAAATGCTACCACTTTTACTTGATGCTATATTTACTGGACAGATGAAAACACAGTTCAGGAAGATTCCACAAGTTCAACCAATGTCTGATATTTGTGAACAGAAAAGTAGAGCTGGCACTACCCTATCATCAAGCATGATCATGAGTTAATTTTTTTTGGCAATTTCAATTTTAGAAATTAGTTACTAGGAATGAGGAAGGTTGTTTGAAACCTCCTCATAAGATATTTTGTACAATCTAATTTTGTCAGTATTTAATGTAGTATTTAAACCCTTCTCATGCATTTAGAGAAGGGTCCAGGATTCTCATTAAGAACATTTACAAAGAACGCATTACTGTATGTTTGTGGATGTCTTGATAAAATAATGGAACATGGTCTTTTCAATTATATATCATCTTAGTTGATCACTATTGATGCACTATTGTATTCTTTGAATGACTTATTGATAGAAGATTGATTATGGCCTATTACTGCTCGTTAGGTGAGCAGGACAACACACATCTGATACTATTATCATGTATGCTAAACGTTGTTTTAAAATTAGTGATAAATCTACCTTTTTATGAATTATGTATGAAATCAATTATTTCTATTTGAAGTGTCAGTTGCACTATTGTATGGTATTAGAATAGAAATTGATTTGTTTTATATATGATCATAAGAATATATCCGATATGTTTTACATCTTCCTTTGATTAACTATTTTATCAAAAGGATTATCTTACAAAAGTATTAATTCTATTAAGTTTGTGATTGATCTAAATCATCATAGACTGAATAGACATCATTTTAGATCACATAAAATCTGAATTATCTTGGGTTAGATTAGATCAAATTTAATTCAAATTTTTTCATCTTAGAATAAAGTTGTCTTAGTTTCTAGTTATTCTCCTTGAAAATCATTTGAAACAAACCCAAAAATCATATAAAACCCAAAACTGGGAAATTCATCCCATTACCCCCAATTGAAGCCACTATCCCAAACGGAAAAGGAGCTACTTTAAGGTCCGAACCGGGTGGTTATTCCCCCTTGTTGTTGCCACAGATTTCTGAGGCATCAACAACTGGTCTTTATAGAATGGGTGTAAATACAGTAAAAATTCCTAATTTTTTATCACAAATGTGAGAATATTTATTGAATTAGTTGTTGAGGAAATTTAAAAAGAAGAAATTTCCCAACAACAACATGAAAATGTACAATAAATGTTGCTTATGAACTAGGACTTCCAAGTCTATAAGATTTAAGAGGAATCCAACACCTAATGTGCCTTTATCTAGTATTAGTGTTTAAGTGTTTTCCATATTTTGTTTAAATTTGAGGATCTCTTATAATCTTGTGTCAAATACTACCATGTTTCTTTAGTTAACAAATTTTAGGTCTTTTAGACAATTTGGTAACTTTATTTTTTGAAGAAAAATTCTATTTTTATTATTATTTATTGATTAAAAATTACTTAGTATTTTACATTATAATACAAAATTTTCAATTAATTTACATATAAATTATACTATAATATAAAACTTTAATGCATATATCTATTTCACCAACATTCAAATACATAAATACAATTTATGGATTTTCATTACTTTATTGTATGTAACTATTTTGATAAACTGTAAGTTGCTCATTGGAAAATATGAAAAAAACAAAAGTGTTGGAAATATGATGCAGAGTGTTGTCCTTGATGGCAACCCACTGAATGAAGATGAAGACATGCCACTATTGACATGTGTTGTCCTTGATGGCAATCCACCTGATGAAGTTATCCTTGACTTGATGGACTTAGTAAATGATGTAAATCTGATGTGATATGATGTTTGTTGACCATATGATGCTGAGTGTTGTCCTTGAAAGGCAACCCACTTGATGAAGATGATGACAACTTACTTGATGAAGTTGTGCTTGATAGAATATGTCTTGATGTAAATCTGAATGTATCTACAGTGTATACAGAAGGCAATGAAGAAAGAAATTTAGCATGTGCTAAATATATGATGAAAAGAGTATGTTTCAAGGAATACGCGGATCCATCTAGGGGAAGTCGCGTATGCACGCGGAAAGAAACGTTCCAAGTCGCGTATGGGCAAAAGCGCTCAAAAAGTGCAAAACCAGGGGTAACCACCATGGTATTGACCCATTGTATTGGGTAATGATCTGCCTAATTGACCCCGTCCAGGTAGTTTTGGGCTCATGGTATTGTTTTGGCCCATGGTATTGAAAAAGGGGCTCATGGTATTGAAAAGGAAAAACCTATATAAGGAGAAGAAATTCATTGTGAAAATCATGAGTGTGGGTGCAAGATGTCTGAGCTTGAATGAATACTTCTCTCTGAAGTATATCTGAATGGAAAGGGTTACACTTGAATGATAAATTTGAATGTATGATGCACCAATGATGAAGAAGGGGATCTAGATCTGAATTGCACTTGTATTTGCTAGATCTGATTATGGAAGGCTTAGATCTGTGATGAGGCGAACATCTAGGCGAACATCTGTCTGAAGAAAAAGGGTAAATCTGAACTGAATATCTGATCTGAAGAAGTATGCTGCTCTATAATGATTGAAGATCTATACGCTACTTCGCCGCAGAGGAAGCGCGTATATACGCGGCTTCGCTGAAGAGAAAGCGCGTATGCGCAATGAAATACATACAGAGGTATACGCTGGTTTGTGTGGACGGAAGCACGTATATACGCGACATCAGTAAAGGGAAAGCGCGTATGCAAACTAGGGTTTGCTGAAGCAAGGGGTATGAAATATCTGATATGTTCTGCTGTGTTTCTGCTATCTGATCTGTGTTGATAAGTATCTTTTGGTGATGTATGTTTGTGCTTAAAAGTATGGAAAGGGTCCAGTCTGAAAATATGATGAAACGTGGCCTGCAAGTGTTGTTCTATTGAATTTGTTGGATCCAGTGTGAAAATTGATGAAACGTGGTCCAAGGTGGTGCTGAGGGTTGTAGCCTTCAGTCAGGGGGTTGTAGCTCCCTTCCAGGTGAGGCTGGTAAACGAGAGCAGGGGGTCGTAGCTCCCTTCCAGGAGAGGCTGGTAAACGAGTCAGGGGGTTGGAGCTCCCTTCGAGGAGAGGCTGGTAAACGAGCGCAGGTGGGTGCCTGCGTGCTGGTCAAGTCTGCGCCAGCACATATGTTGTAATATGTTTTCTCTATAATAAAATATTGAAGGCTGAGCAACTGCTGCGGTGGTTTTCTCCCGATTTGGGTTTCCACCTAAAAATCCTGGTGTTCATGTGTGATGCTTTGTGTGATGGTTTATTCTGTTCTTACTGCACATGTTTACTGTTTATAGAACATCTAATAAATGAATGATGGAATTATGTAAGTGAAGAACTAATGGCATAATTAGATCTCTGGGTATACGCGAGTTTTATGAAGGATATCCGTGTGTATACGCTAGTTGGCTTCAGCAAAGTAGCGTATGGGTTTTAGAGCATGAAAAAGTAAAAAGTTTGAATATCTTTGAAAATGCGATTCACCCCCCCCTCTCGATTATTTTTCCCAACAGGTGAGTATCGGAGCGAGTTCTTGCGAAACGATCGCTTGAAGGAGATCCGTCGCAATGGGAAGTCAAGAAGGAGTAATGTCTATAAAGCCACCTCTATTCAATGGAAGCAATCGATATTAGGAAGGTGAGGAAAGCATATGCACGAAGTCTTGAGTGCGGATGTATGGGCAATCGCTCATTGGAAGAAGGTTATCAATACCCGACAAGTATTCCTACGTACGGCGAAAGAAAGAAGTATGAAATCAATGCCAAAGTAGTGAATGTCTTATTGGGAAGTATGTCTGAATCACATAATTTGCTAAAGTGATGCAGCTACATTCAGCAAAAGAAATATGGGACAAAATCATTCTAAGCTATGAAGGAGACACAAAGGTAAAGAGTGCAAAACTCCAAACTCTTAGAATTGAATATGAAAATTTGAAGATGCATAGTGATGAGAGTGTTGCCAGTTTCTTTCTTCGTCTGGATGATATTGTAAATCGAATGAGAAATTTGGGAGAAACCATAACTGATACTACTCTGGTGGAAAAGGTCTTAAGATCCTTGACTTCTAAATTTGACTCTAAAGTTTCGGCTATTGAAGAAAGGCAAGATCTGCAAACTCTATCTATTGTTCAATTGCATGGTATTCTGACTGCTTTTGAAATGAGACAAGGAGGTCCTTCCCAAATCAGAGAAGCTACTTTTAAGGCATCTACAAAAGGAAAGGAAAAGGAAGTTGTCAAAGAATCCAGCTATATATCCGATGAAGAAGAAGCGAATTTCGTGAGAAAGCTCCAACTTGGTACTGGAAGATTCAAAGGTAAGCTTCCCTTCAAATGTTTTGAGTGTGGAAAAGTTGGTCATTATGCTGCTAAATGTCCTTATAGAGAAAAGCATGGGAAAGGGAAACAATTTGAAAAGAAAAAGAGTTATTATGCAAAAGAAGATGATGATGAAATGTCCAGTGAAGATGAAGAAGATTCTGACCATGATCTGAAAGTGCTCATGGCAAAGAAGCAAAAGAAGAAGGTTACTCAAGGAAAGGAGATACCTCAGAAATCATGTATAGCAAAAATTGAAGAAGATGACACAGATTCTGACGAAGCTCTACAAGTGCTCATGGCAAAGAAGAAAAAGAAGAAGGCTACTCGAAGCAAGGAGATATCTCAGAAAATAGAAGAAGATAAATCGGATAGTGATTGGGGTCATCCTTTGCATGATCTTGGTGGTACAAACAATAATGAAGTTTGTGAAAGTAGTGTTTTGGAAATAGAGAAAGCTCTCAAGATCAAAGATGAAGAACAACAAAGAGCAATTGATAAGAAAGATTCAATCAACAAAGAGATGATCTCTCAAATGAAAGAACAAATAGAAATGCTGAATGGTCAGGTGGACAAGTATCAAAATCGTATTAAAGATCTAGAAGCAGAAATCAACAATCTAAATGCAGATCTCGAAAAATCAAGCAAGAAGAATGAAGGACTTGAAGCTGCAATCATCTTTCTACAAACAGATCTTGAAGCATCAAACAAGAAGAATGAAGAACCTCTGTCATTTGAAAAGGAAGGCCTTGAAGCAGAAATCATCTCTCTCAAAGAAGATCTGGAAAAATCAAATAAGAAGAATGAAGAGCTACAACAAACATGTGAAGAAAACGAAAATTGGTTGAAAGAAGAAATTCTAAATCTGAAGGATCAAGTAGAAGATGGAAGAAGGAAAGAAGAAAGCATGACAAAGCAATGTCAAGCCTTGGAGGTTGAGGTAAACATTCTCAAAAGGTAAATTAGAAGAAAAGGTTAAACTTTTGAGGTTTCAAGATAGTACTAATATTTTGGACAATATTCTAAGTAATCAAAGGTCTCCTGCTATCAAACTTGGTCTTGGTTTCCATGAAACTGTTAAAGGAGAATCTAGCTCACAAGGAGGTGCTAAAGAATCAAAGGACATCAATGCAAAATCTGAAGTGTTGAAAGAGTCAAAAGATCAACTAACAATCATGAATTCTCAAAGGAATTCATTCAAGAACGTTGAATGTTTTAAATGTCATAACTATGGGCATGTTACAGAAAATTGCAGAAGCAGAACAATTCAGCCACAAACAAACAGGTACTCCGGTAGCTTCAAGGGATATTGTTTCTCATGTAACAAGTATGGACATAAAGCAGCTGATTGTAAGAGGAGGAAGAGTAGAAATACTCATTATGATTCTTATGCTTATTTCTCTAGACACATGAGATGTTATTCTTGTAATAAGTATGGACATGTAAAAAAGGAATGTAGGTTGAACAGATATGAGAAATTGGATGACCTCCAGCACACAAATAGAAAGTTTAAACAAATCTGGAAAAAGATGGAGGGATGGAATCAGAATCAATCTAGAGAAGAAAAGGACACTTTTGTGGATGCTCTAGAAGACAATGATTTTCTTGAAGAAAACACTCAATTCAAGATGGAGGACCAATCAGAAACGTAGGGAATTCTGACCCTACTGTAGTCATCCGCTTCTGGAAGCTTACTTCTCTGATTGACTGCAGGAATGATGTGGGATACATTATGAGATTTAGTAATGTATCGTCACAGGGGGAGCAATGCATGATGACTCTCATGGTTGATTTGATTATTCTGATTATGTTTACTTCTGACAGCGCATCTGATATGGAAAGGACAGGTACAGGAGGTACAAGCTCAGGAGGAAATGAAGGAAGATGAAAATTTTATATGCTTCACTTTCCATACGCGGGTTATTTTAACAAAAGTCGCGTATACACGTGAGTTTCATCAGACACAGTAGCGTATGCATTGATGATAAGAAAATTTATCTGATAGCTGAAGATCAGGAGCAGAGGTTCAGGGGGAGCATCAGTCTAACTGATAATAACTATATTTTTGACTCTGTATTAGCTTAATTTCTCAGTTCGAAATGATAATGATATGATACTTGATGTCTTATGTTGAAGTTTATGGATGAGTCATGTATGCTTGTTAAATGATGAGTATTCGTTGCTGAGATGAAAGTCTCATAATTCAGAGACAAGGACAGATCATGCAGAGATTGTTGTTGATGACTTGCTGTTGAAGGTGTTTCAGATTGCACAAGTTAAGGAAGAGCTCTGGTTTAGGGGGAGCAGCAGGTTGAATACTAATGATTGCATTGTTGGCAATATGACTGCTTATTCTTTGGTTTTTGTGATACTCATGCTCAAATGATGATGACTTGGTACATGGTTTATTATGATGAGCTTTTGAGCCCTGGTTGCTGATAAGTATCTTTTGTACTCACACATGGATGAGTTGGATGTCATTTGATTCAGAAATAAATCATGCAGAGTGTGTTACTATGGTTGAGAGATCTTTTGCCTACATATGTTACTTCATGTTAAATCTTGAAGATCATGGTGATGTTGGACCACATGGATGATTTCTTGACACCTATGTGAAGATGTTGTTTTGATATGAGAATCTCTCTTGGAAAGATTGTATTGATGCTGCAAAGAATCTGAAGGCTTGGTTACTAATGTGCTTATGCTACAACCATTGGATGACGCTTGAAGACACAACTGCACTGTTCTGTCTATATGTAGTCCAGGGAAGCATTCAAAAGAAGATGAACACTGTCTTTGCCTCACAGAGAATCAGATCTGGTTGAAATTTAGAAGATGGCTTGGGATACGCGGGTTTCCTGAAACACAGTCGCGTATATACGCAAGTTCCTGCACAGAAAACCGCGTATGTTTGGTTGCTGGCAATTTTTTCTTGGTTTAGCTCTCTTCAGCACAGCTGCAGTGCTGTTTGGTATCTCTGATACTGTTTGGTATCTCTAGTGGTGTTCCAGTTCTCATAATTCTGTTTCTAATGTTTTGACGAAGATGCCTTGATGATTTGTTGGTGGAAGTTTTCAGGATGCACAAACTAAGGGGGAGCCTTAGTCATTTGGAAATATTGCTTGGTTGCACAGATTCAGGGGGAGCATTAGCTTTGCTGAGTATAATGCAGTGTTGGCATTATTGGTTCTGAAATATGTTCTCATTCTTGAGGACTTTCTGGTGTTGGTATTAATGTCATTTGATGAAAAGGTCATGTTGAGACCCATGATGTAAAACTTGTAATATTCAGACATGTAAGGACTTTTCAAATGTTGTAAACCCACTTTGTTGGGTAGCTGAGTCAAATGTTGTAAACTCACTTGGTTGAGTAGCTGAGTCAAATGTGTAAACCCACTTGGTTGGGTACTTGAGTCTCATATGTAAATCCACTTGGATGGATAATTGATGTAAGTATGAGTCTTTGGTGATAGGAAGTTCATAGAGTCATGTACCTCATTGAAAAATATGTTTGAAGATTCAGTATGAAATCAGGGGGAGCTTGGTCACTTCAGTTTACATCAGATCTGCAGAACGCTTCTTCTACATGAGGAGAAAAGGGGGTGAGTGTGTTGGCTTTGATCCACCCGTTGCCCTTGATTTCAAAGGGGGAGAGTATGTTGGCTTTGATTCGCCCTTTGCCCTTGATGTCAAAGGGGGAGAGTGACATGGTGTTTGAATGCAGATAATGGTGTCAAAGAATTGGGAGAGTGACATGGTGTCATTATACTTATCTGTTGTGGTAACCAAACACCATCATGGTTGCCATCAAGTCCAAAGGGGGAGATTGTTGGAAATATGATGCAGAGTGTTGTCCTTGATGGCAACCCACTGAATGAAGATGAAGACATGCGACTGTTGACATGTGTTGTCCTTGATGGAAATCCACCTGATGAAGTTATCCTTGACTTGATGGACTTAGTAAATGATGTAAATCTGATGTGATATGATGTTTGTTGACAATATGATGCTGAGTGTTGTCCTTGAAAGGTAACCCACTTGATGAAGATGATGACAACTTACTTGATGAAGTTGTGCTTGATAATATATGTCTTGATGTAAATCTGAATGTATCTACAGTGTATACAGAAGGCAATGAAGAAAGAAATTCAGCATGTGCTAAATATATGATGAAAAGAGTATGTTTCAAGGAATACGCGGATCCGTCTAGGGGAAGTCGCGTATGCACGCAGAAAGAAACGTTCCAAGTCGCGTATGGGCAAAAGCACTCAAAAAGTGCAAAACCAGGGGTAACCACCATGGTATTGACCCATTGTATTGGGTAATGATCCGCCTAATTGACCCCGTCCAGGTAGTTTTGGGCTCATGGTATTGCTTTGGCCCATGGTATTGAAAAAAGGGGCTCATGGTATTGAAAAAGGATAAACCTATATAAGGAGAAGAAATTTCATTGTGCAAAACATGTGTGAGGGTGCAAGATGTCTGAGCTTGAATGAATACTTCTCTCTGAAGTAGATCTGAATGGAAAGGGTTACACTTGAAGATAAATCTGAATGTATGATGCACCAATGATGAAGAAGGGGATCTAGATCTGAAATGCACTTGTATCTGCTAGATCTGCTTATGGAAGGCCTAGATCTGTGATGAGGCGAACATCTAGGCGAACATATGACTGAAGTGAAAAGGGTAAATCTGAATTGAACATCTGATCTGATGAAGTATGCAGCTCTGTAATTGTTGAAGATCTATACGCTACTTCGCCGCGGAGGAAGAGCGTATACACGCGGCTTCTCTGAAGTAAAAGCGCGTATGCGCAATAAAATATACACTGAGGTATACGCTGGTTTGTGTGGACGGAAACGCGTATATACGCGACATCAGTGAAGTAAAAGCGCGTATGAAAACTAGGGTTTGCTGAAGAAAGGGGTATGAAATATCTGATCTGTTCTGCTGTGTTTCTGCTATCTGATCTGTGTTGATATGTATCTGTTGGTGACGTATGTTTGTGCTTAAAAGTATGGAAAGGGTCCAGTATGAAAATATGATGAAATGTGGCCTGCAAGTGGTGTTCTATTTAAGTTGTTGGATCCAGTGTGAAAATTGATGAAACGTGGTCCAAGGTGGTGCTGAGGGTTGTAGCCTTCAGTCAGGGGGTTGTAGCTCCCTTCCAGGTGAGGCTGGTAAACGAGATCAGGAGGTCGTAGCTCCCTTCCAGGAGAGGCTGGTAAACGAGTCAGGGGGTTGGAGCTCCCTTCCAGGAGAGGCTGGTAAACGAGCGCAGGTGGGTGCCTGCGTGCTGGTCAAGTCTGCGCCAACACATATGTTGTAATATGTTTTCTCTATAATAAAATATTGAAGGCTGAGCAACTGCAGCGGTGGTTTTCTCCCGACTTGGGTTTCCACCTAAAAATCCTGGTGTTCATGTGTGATGCTTTGTGTGATGGCTTATTCTGTTCTTACTGCACTTATTTACTGTTTATATAACATCTAATAAATGAATGATGGAATTATGTAAGTGAAGAACTAATGGCATAATTAGATCTCTGGGTATACGCGAGTTTCATGAAGGATATCCGCGTGTATACGCTAGTTGGATTCAGCAAAGTAGCGTATGGGTTTTAAAGCATGAAAAAGTAAAAAGTTTGAATATGCTGAAAATACTGATTCACCCCCCCCCTCTCAGTATTTTTCCCAACAAAAAGAACAAGGGAGATTGTGGCAAAGCAACCAATCCTAGATTCTTTGAATAATGAAGATAAATAATTAACTTATGTGTAAATAACATATTTTGTATGTTTCAAATATGTATGCATTGTCTCTAATTGATACAATAGCTAACTTTGCCCAATAATATCAAAACCAATTTATTTCTTTTGGCACGAAAGTTGATTAGAAATATTTTTGTTCTATAACTGATTAATGTGTGATTTTTCATATGCATGAAAATTTGGCACCTAACCAACCATTTACTACCTACCTTATGACTATGATAATGCCTATATTTGGTTAATTGCATCAAAGCCACCCGTATTACCATTGGGATAAAACTATACTAGAAATGGTTCCGAGTCATAATAAATTAATGTGTGATTTTTCGTGTGCATAACAATTTTATCAACAATTTTTCCACCTTATATGTCCTTTTTGGAATTCAATTATTCATGTTCTACTAATATTACTGGCAAATTCATTTTCCAAATTTGAGTTTTCTTAAAATAAAAAACCAAAAAATAGCTAAAATCATCTAACTAGAAACCATATTTAAATAATTGATCTCAATACTTTTCTTGCATTAGTTTCTAAATTAATATGGCTCCATTTTGTTTACATTTTATGGTAAGCTAACATAGCTCCATTTTTGTTTACATGATAGGATAGTGTCAGACGGAAATACAAGATTGGTAACTTACCACAAGTGTCCAATCAATGCTCTTTGTGTGATAAGGTTAGACACATCAAATGTTTAAAAAGCACTAATTTTGGTGAAGGGTGGAAAAAGCACCAAACAATTCACATATTGAGATTATTTGGTACTATTTTGATTGTGAGGTAGAGCACATTATTTTCATGATCATCAAAGAAATCCAGACCTATTTATATGAAAACTATATTCATGATCGCTAACGAGGTTGAAACTTATATCAACCTATCTTTGGTACTATTCTGATTGTGACATAGAGCACACTATTTTCATGATCATCAAAGAAATCTAGACCTATTAATATGAAAACTATATTCAGGATCACTAAAGAGGTTGAGACTTTTATCAACCTACAAAGTCGTTGTTGAGACTTAAGGTTTCATTAGTAGGGTTGATCATTATTGTAACAAGAGTGAATTATCTTCCTTCTAATGTCTTAAATGGTGAGTTTGTGGAGTTTGTATTTCAATTATCGTTTGAATTGTATGAGAAATATCTATGCTAAGGAAAAATTAATTGGTAGTTACAAATAGTTATGAATATCCAGAGTTGTAGATGTTTTCATAATGTAATTCTGAAAGTGAATCCCCCAATGCACTATGGGATCCAACAATGGACTATAAGATGCAAAAATATTTATACTAAGGAAAAGTCAATTGGTAGTTTCAAATAGCTATGAATCTCCTGGAGTCCAAAGTTGTACATGTTTCTAGAATGTAATTCAAATGAATCCCCCAATGTACTATAACATTGAGCTTAATGATCTTAGGGATGAAATCAAGTGATTTAAAGGGAAGTTCCATGCTAAGGCAAAACAAATGATAGGTAAGTTTGATTTTGTTTTTTTTTTATATCATTAGAACTAATTTAAGTTTGAATTTTTTTATAATATTATATGTGAACATGTATATAAAGTTTTTATTTCACTTTTCTTAAAACAAATATAAAAAAATGGTAATTTTTATTTTATTTTTATCAATATTATTTACATCTATTTTTTATAATGTCATTCACACACTACGAAATAATATATTTGACATACATAAAATATTCACTATTTTAAGGTTAATGCTTCCATCCATAAAAAAAATCATGGAACTATTTCAATGAGACTTGATGAAGTGTCTATGGGTAAATGAGAGAGGGGGCTAAAGACAGTTAGGGAAGAAGTTAGTGAGAGAGAAAAAGATATGTAAATGGAAATACAGAGATAAAGAGTGTTGAATTTAAATAAGTCACAATGGTATAAACAAAAATTTCATCCATACCTCCCCCATGGTATAGAGGAGACAGTGATAGGGTATTTTATTAAGGGACTCACTCATGTAAAAGTCACATGTTCAAAACTCCTAACCTTGATAGGTTTATGGTTAGTAATGTTGTGGATTAGCTTAGTAAGAGAATCCTCACTCAATTGATTTTTTTCATCAAAATCTATATATATATATATATATATATATATATATATATATATATATATATATATATATATATATATATATATATAACTTATTATCATTAATATTTCATTTATTAGCATTGAATTTATAAAAAATAATTAAATAATCTTATAAATTTAAATGTAAAATTATATTAAATTTTAAAAATAATAAGAAATGAAATAACTTTTAAACATTTTTTTATTTAAAAATATTATATCGAAAAACAGTTTTTTAAAACATTATAAAATTTTAAGAAAATAATGTAATTTAATTTGTCTTAAGATAAATAATGTTTTAAAATAATAAATTTATTAACATCCAAATTTATAAAATATTATAATTTGATACTTTTTTACAAAGTTGTAACGGCTATAATGGATATTTATTATTAATAATTGTCTACAATCATATTTCCCTATCATTATTAAAAAATAATAATAACTAGAAATTACACCACATGTTGCAAAAGAAACGCAGTAAATAAATATCATAGGAAAGAGTAGCCTAGAAGAAATAAGATGTTGCAGAGAAGGAGCCATCGTGGAGGAATGAAAATCAAAATTTTCTTCCATGGAAGCAGGTAGTGAAATCTTAATGCAATACTGCTTCCTTGAGCCTTACAAATCATGAGGCCTATGTTGAAGTTAAGTTAAATACCTTGTATGATCATGCCAACATGAATGCCTCATAAATAAAGAAATAGATCGTGATTTTATACCTTCAAAATCAAAGGTTGTTTTGGTGCAGTTCCTCCATATTTAATCTTGATCAATTCCTAGTGAGTCACCTATGTATTATTTCCTTCCTGATCTTTGAAAATATTCAAAATATCACATTGTTCTTTACCACTGATGTCCCTTGTGTCTGCCATGTTATTGTTTTTTTTAGTATTGGTGATATGAAGTTGGTCCTTTTTTTTCTTTGCGAAGATAGTAAAAAATGTATGGAGACGTGACTTTCATCACTTCAAGAGCAGTAAAAATTAGGCGATTGAGAAAATAGCTCCAACACCGAGAGAAATTTGGTAGCATTTATGGAGTTGGCTAACATGTATTGTTCTGTGGTGTTGGCTACTCGACATAGCTTTCTTGATCTTGTTTAGAAGAAATGAATTTTTATTTATCTTATATATTACATTAACCATGAAATTGTCAATATTCATGGCACACTTTCCATCACATTTGCAGAGAAAATTGTAACAGAGTATCACATTTTTCTTATCAGAGCTAAATGCTCCTATATGCAACAATGATGAATTTCATCACTTAAGAGCAGTAAAAACAAGTTTATTGAGAAAACAATTCCAACACATTTGTAGAGAAAATTATAACACAGTATCTCACTTTTCTTATCAGAGATAAATGCTCCTATATGCAACAACGATGGTTTTCATCACTTAAGAGCAGTAACAACTAGTTTATTGAGAAAAAAACTCCAACACATTTGTAGAGAAAATTACAACACAGTATCACACTTTTCTTATCAGATCTAAATGCTCCTATATGCAACAACGATGACTTCCATCTATTCAAGAGTAGTAAAAAAAAGTTTATTGAGAAAACAACTCTAGCACTGAGAGAGATTTGGAAGCATTTGTTAAATTGGTGAACATGTCTTGCTCTATGGTGTTGGATATTGGGCGTAGTTTTCTTGATCTTGTATACAAGACCGTAAATTTGCATGTAGTTTATACTACATTAACCATGAAATTTTCAACATTTAGGGCACATTTGCCATCACATTTGTAGAGAAAATTACAATAGAGTATCAAATTTTACTTATCATATCTAAATGTTCCTATATGAAACAACTACCTTGTGCCTCATAGTTTAAATTTTTGCGAGGAGGAGAGGAGGAGTGTCAAGGTGCAAGCTAGAATATGAAGAGAAAGGATAATATTGTTTGCGACTTGAGATAAAGTCATTCTCTACACATGTAGAGTAAAGCTTAATAAAACAAAACTCACCATACTTTGAATTTTTTAAACAAATATCTTAAAAATTAGAATATCAATTTAATACAATTTACTCAATTACACATTTAACAATATTCATTTAAAAAATACAAATACAAATTACTATTTAAAATAAAAATTGTACAACACATTTAACAATATTGATTTAAAAAAATACAAATACAAATTACTATTTTAAATAAAAATAGTACAAAGAATCAGATTAATTACCATGGCCCTCATGTAGGTTCCTCTTATTACTTTTTAAATACCCAATGTGTGTAACTTATTATTAATTAAATAGTGTCAATTTTGTAGAACTATAATCTACAAGGCACACTTTTTATAGCTTTGGTGGAAGGGTAGAGTATCTAAATTCTCTTAGCCTTTAAGAAGCATCCTCAATTATTGTACCACCCACCTCGAAATCCAATCTAGACATCTTAGGTTATTCTAAATTGCTCTAGAGTATATAATTTATAGGGTGGTGTTCTATGTGCACTAAAATTCCCATGAGGTCCGTCACTATGTATGTGGTTCATTGCAACCTTGGATATATTCAGTGAGTTGTTGTGATTTTTTGCTTGTGGCTACAACTTAGTTTTGGTTGTCATCTAGTTATCATGATTCAAAACTTTGTTATCATCTCAGATACTTATAGCATTAAATATATTTTGTGAGCTAATGTTTTTTGTTTGTTTGTCACAATGATTCAAAACCCAGTTATTATACCAAAATATTGACTTTCTCGTTGTCTATTTTGTTTATAAACCCTTTAAAAAAAACACAAGAACATTTGATTTTACACTGTGATCTCTCGCATGGGCAGGGGTTTCAAAAAGTGGAGAGTAAATTGAGCGGTTATTATTAGAAATTGTTGTATAAGATGGAAAATTTGGATGGTTTGTGGGCAATATGGATGTCATAAGAGATATCTATTTTAAATGTTTTAGTGTCTTTGGCCACCATGCATCTAATAGGATCCATTTCATTTGAGAACGTCAGTAAATCACTCTGCGAATGATAAATTGCAACATCTCTAGCCATTTTATTTGATTGTGGATCAAGTTATAAACTAATAAATTGTGAAATCCCTAGCCATTTTCTTTGATCCTGGATTAGGTTATAAACTAGAATATAATCTCTCTTCAGAAGACTCTACGCTATATATTGGATGGAGGGAAATATTATGATAAAACTTGTACAAATACCCCTTAGGTTTGTGTTGACAGGAAAAATTGTACTGCCGACAACAAGGGGGGTCTCCCCGATGAAAGGTCCCAACTAGACCTCACACCGTTTGGGATAGAAGTCCCATCTGGTATGTGGGCCCGACTTCTGCCATAAGTGTTTCCACTCTTGGTTGTCAGACGAGAAGATGATGGAACAAAGGAAAATATGAAATGACCAATCAGTGAAGCAAAATCAGCCCAAGATTAACGAACCATAAACAAAGATACAAGAAAGTCTAAGCAGCAAAACAAAAAAAGAGGGTGTGCTGTGACTGGGATTAGTGAGCCGAAAACCAGTCAAACATACGTGAAATAAAACATGCCAGAAGTTAACTGCAAATTAATTCACAATGGATCACCACCGTGGCAAGGAAAAATAAACACTAATCCAAAAGAAAACTTACAAGCAACCACTGAGAAATAGTTCATAACCAATCGCATGCATGAAAGCAGACGTACAACATAATGAAGTATTGGATAGCTAATACTGTCACCACAAACAAGCATGTGAATAAGTGCTGGAAAGGAGAATATATTATTAATGTTGCTGCAACATCAAATACATGTTTACATATCATCAAAACTCAATAGTGGAACATGGGCTATTCATCTCAATGCATGATACAAAACCCTAGCCTCGCTACCTCTATTTCTACTTGATACCAAGAGCTAAGTGCATTTAGCTCTCTAGCAATAATCCCTCTATCATTCTGGCTTTCATTGTCGAGCTAAAAGTCATTGTAATCCTTCTCGAATTTGTATATATAGGCTGAGATGGCTCTTGAGTTGCCCTTGACTCTTGGTCTTCTCGACTGTTTGGTTGGCTTGCGACTTTGGGAAATCTGCGACCTGCGACCTGCGACCTTGAGAAATTCGTGACTAGCGACCTTGATGCATTTGCGACCTATGACCTAGGGGCTACTTTCAAGCCTGAGTCATCTGCAACTTGCGACTTGATCCATTTGTGACCTGCAACCCAGGGGCTACTTGCGACCTCCGACCCAGAGCAATCTACGACCTGCGACCTTGAGCAATCTGCGACCTACGACCTTGAGTAATCTACGACCTAAGGATAGTCACGACCTAGGAGGTTGTGACCTAGATCTATTCACCCGATCCTCTTATGGAGGGCTCAGACCTTGCAGAACTCAATGTTTTTCCTTGGTACGAGTATTGCATGAATGGATGGTTGATGGATGTGCCATCGAGCTTGTAGTGCAGTTACTTCGAGCTTTGAATGGGCCCCCTTTGCCAGCTGGGCAAACCTTAGCTCCTCGTGCAAACCAACCACTTCTACGTGTTGCCTTCTGTGTAGTAGTGCTGCTATAAGCATGTGGTTGTTCTAGATTATATCTTCCTAGTTACCCTGCTACGGTCACCGGCCATGGGCTTTGCCTTGTTTCCATCAATCGCTTCAATCCTACAAACACATGAAACTGTACATAAGGAATTAATATAAACATGTCTAAATGGGATTGAATATAAAAAATCACAAATAATAATCATAAGCTACAAGTATCGTGACTACTTTAGCCTAGTTTCTTTTTATCACTCTTGATGGCGATATTATCGCATTTGTTTCACTCTTTCATATACTTTGTAATTTATACGTTGTGAGGATTCCTTTAAATGTGATATGTCCCTTTCCATGAAATCTCATATACCCATTTTTTAGCACGCCCTCATGGTTCATATGCCCAGGTGCTTGTCCATAACATGTTTTTTTACATTGCTGGCACAATCGTCTTCCGTTGAAATGTTCGAGCGAAGCCCTAGCGGAGGCTACAGGACGAAGTGTGCTCTATGCAGGTTGCACAATTATACTCGAGGTGAGGTTGTGTTTCACAACCCGCAAGGAAGAGGTCTCCAAGTCACATAATTCATCAGGTCGCGAAGTTCGTTGCTTGGTTATGATGCGACCCTGCGACTGGCCGCAGCTCATAAAGGTCGCATAGTTTGTGAGGTCGCGAGGTCTGCCACTTGGATGTTATGCGACCCTACGACTGGTCGGAGCTCATGGAGGTCGCATAGTTTGTGAGGTCGCGAGGTCCGCCGCTTGGATGTTATGCGACCCTGCGACTGGTCGTAGCTCATGGAGATCGCATAGTTTCATTGGAGGAGAGACCACATTCCACTAATACTGGAAAAATAAAGGTCACACGATCGCATATTTTGTGAGTTCTACTGCTAGGTGGTGATGTGACCCTGCGACTGATTGCGCATCATGGAGGTCGCGTGGTCGCGTTTGACCAAGCCTAGCATGAAGGCACACATGGTGTCCATTTTTTTGTTGGCTGAGCTCACCTTCGTGGGATAGGGAGCAGAGGTGGTCACGGTGACTCTGTGGGCAACCAGATGCACAACATTTTATGAAGATAGAGCGATCATGCTTGGGGGTGTCATACATATCCCTAGCTTTTTTTCTACTGCGATTCCTATGTTGTGTAGGGCTCATGCTGCCTATGAAACAAGAGTTTCAGAGGTTTCATTTTCTGGGTGCAACTGGGGATCATCAAGTGCGCTCTGTGTAACCTTTCCTAATACATGCAGATTGTCTACATTGCCGATGGAGTGCATTTCTTTGGAAATACCATCTGATGTTTTCGAATGGCGCCTATGCAGCTCTGTTACTGATGGTGAAAGTAAGCCGTGGGTCTTATCTATTCCTCCCTCCTTCTTTCTAGATGGTGGTTGAAGGCCGGTTTGTGACTCCCCTTTGAGATCACGCATTACAGTGGGACAAATCCAGTTGATAACCAATGCGGGTGATTTTATGGTGTTCCTTCATCTATCAAGTGGCTGGCTCTCCCCTTTGTGCGCATATTTTCTCCACTTTGTGGATGAGCTGCTATAACAACCTAATAGTTTTTTTATCCTTCCACGCACACCATTCTCAGGTTGGTTGTCAACTACCAAGACGCATCAAACATATTTCGTTGCTTCACAGTAGTGTCAGTGGGAAATCGGAAAAGAAGATGCAATTTTAGGATACCGCGGTCGGCCTGCTGGTGTTATGGTGCGAAGGGTTCGACCTTTTCCGGAGGCACTTATTTACCTGAACGTGTTAGTATGCACACCCCACCAGCTTGTGTTATTTTGAGAAACGAGTCATACACAACTAATTTTCATGTTGAACGCAGGTGCATACGTGCTTTCTGGATGAAGTCATTGACTCTTGCGTGTTTGACACCAATAACATTGTTACCCATGAAATAGGTAACCTTATTGTTACCTACTTTTTGAAGTATCAAGAAAAACACCTGATTTTGAAAAAGTGGCAATGAAGAATCAAGAAAAAAAAATTGAGCATGTGTTTGGCACTTTAAGTTTTTATTTTTTTATGTGATGTTTTTTATGTCGATTTTGAATAGTGGTGGTGTATCATCACCAACATTTTTTTATAGGATTGATTTTGACACTATAGATTTTATAATGTCTTCTTCTTCCATGAGATGTTTATTTTAAACTGCATTTATGTACTTGTGTTTTAAAAATAAAAAAAATTAATTTTTTTTTAAATAAAAGCTTGTAATGATATCTTCACTTTTTCACATAGATAAAAGATAGAAAAAGGGTCAATATTATAAAGTTTATATTTTCTACATGTTTATGTACTGTTAAATAATTTTTCAATGCACATCAAATAATTGTCACTAAAAAACCAATATTTTGAACCATATGACAAAAAAATACAATTTTTCAATATAAATACAATGCAAAAAATACACTTTTACAGACTTTTTGTTGGAAAAATCATGTTAAATAAACTAATTTTTTGGGAGAATCTTAACAAAAAAACTTAAGAAAATAACATTTTTATTGAATTTTATGTCAAAAAATAATAGCAATCACATGTTTTTTGCAAAAAATAAGGGTTGTTCTCATAAAATATCGAATTCTAAACATTACAAGTAAAACTGATTAATAGTTCTAAAAAATAAGCTTTGCTTGCAAGCATAACTTAAACATCATCAACAATATCAACTAATACATCTTCAACATCATCTAGAACAGCATTGATGGCTTCTACCGCAACATTTTCTTCTTCATTTTGATCATTGTCGTCTTCTAATGGATCTTTCATTTCAGTAAATCTTCCAAAGTGTCCCTTTCCAATCATTCCATATAATGGTGGTTTAGGTTCCTTTGCTTTTTTTGCCACACGTTATTCATTAAAATCTCCTTTCCTCAAACCAACTTCTTGCTTCGCATCTAGAAGGAATTTAAGAGCGTTAATTATTTGTTGAATAAATTTGCATTGAACTGGGTCTTTCTCAATGACAATGCAATTTCTTCCTTTTAGTATGCAACATGCTAGTGTTGTACCTAATCATCAAAAACAAAAGAAATAAGTAATAAAATTAGTATGGAGACATAAAAAGTAAAAAATACAATATTTAAATTTAAATTTGTATAATAAAACTTACCTGAACCCGAGAATAAATCCAAAACCCATTCTCCTTCATTTGAACATAGGTCTATAAGATAGTTAATCAATGCTTGTGGTTTTTTATAAATTTTAACTATATCTCCTTTTGCATCTTTATCCTCATATGTTAGTTTTCTTACAACTGCATCATAAACCAATACTTGACTATGACTCTTCCCATCTACTCGATTCATAATAATATGCTTAAAGCTATCATCTTTTGTCCAACATTCAACATGGATGAACTCACAATCATTTATAATAGGTTGATCTTCGGAAGAAAAAATATTTGACTTTTGCCTATAACATAACATAGTAAAAGTTCAATTAAATTTTACATGAATAAAAAAATTTAGGAGTAATCAAACATACTCAAAGTCCTACCATGTAAGTTGCATCCTTGAGTTTGCTTTACCCTTGAAGCTTGTTAATAACATTGGAAACTGTGTGTCTAAATGAAATGTCACAAATCGCCAAAGTGGTGGTGTTGTCACTTCTTGAAAACCTGTAACCACTTTACTAAAAGCTTGATAAGTATATGGTTCTCTACCATATTCAATGTCTGGGAAATTGAAACCATGAGGAATATCTACAATAACTAGGCCATATTCCCTTTTAGGTATTAGTGATGCAATGTCTTCACATTCACCTTGTATTATTTGATATTGGACACTGTCGAGCCCATTCCAAATGTAATTATTAAGAGTAGGATCAAGTTCAACAATCATAAGATGCTTCCTTCTCATGTTCTCCATCTTATTTTTTTCAATAAAGCTTTTGAAAGTATCTGGTACTCTATTTCCATCCTTCTTCGACATCTTTAATGGCATATATATATATATAATAAAATAAAAATAGTTTAAATATGAATAAAATGAATTTATAAATCAACATACCTTATTGAATGCAATATAAAACTCTCTTACTGTTGATGTAGAACTTGCTTCTGGGTAGTTGCATACAACATCATCCCAACTGTCTTCATTCAACATTTTAACCATGTGAAAAATTTTCTGGCTGAATAAATCAAGTTAAAAGTGTTAATATACTGACATGTATAACAAATTCTACCAACATCATTATGTTTTATCTAAAAGAAAATTATAATGAAATAAAAATAAGAAATAATTCAAGAAACTTACTTTTGAAATTCTGCATACATTTCTTCCAATGATAATTAACCCGACTTCACACGGGCTAATACTAATTTGACTAAATATCATCCTTCACACCTTGCATTGTTCTCCAAGGTGTGATAGTCATATCCTCTAGAAGTTGCTTCATTTCAGGACCCGCCTTACTGTTGGTACATATTATGGGTTTAATCTTTATAACCTTCTGATTTATTATGGAAATATTCTCCCACCGATCAAAAATATCATCAATCAAATCCCATACCTCCCCAGTTCTAAATGCCAACTGAAAAATGTTATCTGTGCCTCTGAATAAATTTGTATTCAATTTTCCATCTTTTTCTTTTTTTCATCAATTTGATAACCTGTTTCCATTAAACATTCCTTTCGAAATGTTACACTAACTTGTGTCTTATCCCCACCACATTTTTCTATGAATTCATTATGAATAAATCTGACCCTTTGGATGAAAGTCATTTTCATTCTATACTCATTATCTGCATTATGATCCCATGCCAATAACTTTGATTCTATTTCTGTTAAGCCAGCGTAAATGATGTATTTCACTGTTTGAAAAAGATAGTTATTGGGATATTCTACAATCAATTGTCTCTTAGCCTCTATCGAATGGTTCCCTCCAATTACATAATATTTATAATCAAAACATTTTGTCTTGTCAAATGCTTGTTTGTTGGGAACCTGACGTGGATCGACAAGAACCACATAATCCACCACATGCGCATATGGATTGAACCTGAACAATGTTTTCAGATTATGTACATGTAGGTGATGGGCTTTTCTAATTTGATATTGAGATTGTCCTTCATCTGGGCTATAAAATTGGTTAACATTAAGCTCAAATGTTTGGCCACCAAGAATTAATTTATTCTTCCTCAACTCTTGTTGAATAGCATTTTGTTTTATTTTAATAATGCCATCCTCTAACTCAGCACCTGGTGTTATGATTTCTCTGCTTCCGTGAGAGCTTTTAGTTTGTTCTTCACTGAGCTGCTCATGACCTTTACAGGTTCACCAATATTTGATTTCCTAGTTTTATTAGATAACATATCAGTTTTTTTGTAAACAAGCTCTCCTTCATGAGGTAAAAGAGAGACATCTTTGGCGATTTTTCTTTTTGGTGTCTGATCTATTTTCTCCTTTTACACAACAGTTCTAATCTCCTCCTCACTAATTCTATCATAATTTTATGTTTCATGTTCGACACCTTCAAAAGAAACATGTTTAAGTTTACTAGATTGACCCACCTTAGTGACTCTTGGTTGATCCCCTCTTTATACTACTGCAGTGTCACGAGCTATTGATCTTTGCTTCAATCTCCTTTCCTCTGCTTTTTCTTTATGGAAAGTGTTGATCACATCCATAACATTTGGCACCAACATATAAATACCTTCAAACATGTTTGAAAGACTCGGAACAAAATCCTATGAAACAAAATAAAACATGTCAATGATCAATAATTTATAAAAAATTGAATCATCCTTACAATAATTCATAGAGGAAATAAAAATAAGTATACTTACAATGTTATTTGCAATGTTGCTTGATACTTCTTCAGAAAATTTTGAAGATATTTCATGTGTCATACTTGACGATTGATACAATATCTAACCTTCTCACATTTCTGAGCCTTCCTTGCAAGAACATAAATAGTGTTTGTATTCGGGACCATACATATGTCTCGTACTCTTCCCATCACATCATATGGCTCATTTAAGTCAATCATACCACAAAGCAGATAGATGTGTATATCAGCCTCTGTTTCACTGTCTTCAAGATACCATGAGAAATCAGTTTTATATATTTCCTCAGCGTTCTTCCAATCAGAAATAAGTTTTAATGAACTTGGTGCTCCACTTGCTTGACTTTTATTAGTGTGTGCAACAATGTCCTTATTGTGTCCAACAATGTCCATAGTGCGCCCAGCTGCAACTTTAGATTCGGGAGTTGTATCCATAGTGCGTCGAGTTGCAGTTGTAGATTTGGGAGTTTCTGCCCTAGGTGCAGAAACATTCACAGAAATCTTTTTTCATGCCATTTTCCTCATAAAAAATATATATATACTAGTTAATGGAAAAATAATGCGGATAAAATAAATTTAATAAACAAAATTTATTTCTAAAACTAAAAAAATTATAATCTTTTAATATATTTTAAAATTTTAAAATTTAATTTTACATTACATAGCAATTGAATAAAAATAAACAAAATAAAATAAAAGAAAAATTTATTTTTCTTTACATAGCAATTAAATAAAAAAATATAAACTTAAAATTATAAAAAATCAATATAAAAGTTTATAAATTTATATAATCTTTTAATATATTTGAAAATTACAAATTTCTATTTCACATTACATAGTAATTAAATAAAAATAAACAAAATAAAATAAAAGCAATTAAACAAAATAAAAGAAAAAATTAAATTTTTTATAATGTTGTTTTAATACTTAAATTAAAAAAAAAAATTTAAAAAAAATTTAAACATTTAAATGTTAAAAACAAATGTTATAATATTATATATATTTTTTAATTTTTTTAATTATATTGTTATATAGTTTTTTTTTTTTTTTTGTATTGTTATATTAAAACAAATGTTTTTTTTATTTATTATATTGTATTGTTTTTTTTTTAATTATATAATGTTTAAAAACAAAACATAATTGTTATTTAATAAAATGTTGTTGTTTTATTATTATTATTATTATTATTATTATTATTATATATTTGTTATATTTTGATATTTTTAACAATTTTTTTTATTTACTAAATAATGTTTTAATAATTATTTATTAATTATATTATATAACTATGTTTTTATTATTTTTATATAACAATGTTTTTATTATATTATATAACAATATTTTTATTATTTTTATATATATAAATGTTTTTATTAATTTTTAATTGTTTTATTAAAACAAATTAAAAAAAAAAAATTAAAAAACAAAATAAAATAAAATTAAAATTAAAATTAAAAATTAAAAAAAAACCAACGCTTGTGCCGTGGACCTCGTGGCCGCACCCACGTGGCGCCGGAGGCCGGCCGGGCGGCGCCACGGGGGGTTGCCTAGCCGACCTCAGGCCCCCTGCTGGGCAGCCCCTCGTGGCACCGCTTGGCCGACCTCCGGCACCCCGCCGACGCCGTCCACGGCCGGGAATTGGCCTCCCGCCCAGTCGGGGACCTGAGGCCGGCTGGGCAGCCCCCCGTGGTGCCACCCAGTCGGCCTCCGGCGCCCCGCTGGTGCAGTCATGGTCACGGCCGTGGACTGTGCCCACGGGGCGCCGGACGCCAGCCGGGTGGTGCCATGGGGGGCTGCCCAGCCAGCCTCAGACCCCAGCTGGGCAACCCCCTATGGCACCACCCAACCGGCCTCCGGCGCCCCGCAAGCGCAGCCACGAGGTCCACGGCACAAGCGCTGGTTTTTTTTAATTTTTGTTTTTTTAATTTTTTTTTATTTCTTTTTAAAAAAAAAATTTTTTTTAAATTTTGTTTTTTAAATTTTGTTTTTTTTAATTTGTTTTAATAAAACAATTTTTAATTTTTGTTTTTTTTATTTTTTTTATTTTTTATTTTTAATTTATTTTAATAAAAGAAGTAAAAATTAATAAAAACATTGTTATATATAAAAATAATAAAAATATTGTTATATAATATAATAAAAACATTGTTATATAAAAATAATAAAAACATTTTTTTTTTCTAAATTATGCTAATTCTATTATAGAAACATAGTATTACAAAACTTCCTCAGTTCAGTGGTGTGAGCCTGAAGCTGGGCTTGATGTCCATGCTTTAACAAAGTGAAGAACTGGCCTGTATGGGAAACCAGTTCTGTTAGGAGAGATTTCATCGCCCTTGACAGGGAAACCGATGCATAGTCCATTACATACAACATAAGAAAACAAAAAACTTTCAGTAGCATGCAGCTTCTACTACTGTAGACAGCTAAAATAACAGTGCATCTTTCAAAATAGAGGAACTGAAAAACCATGTAGAAACCAGGCTAACCAGAGTCACTGCTTGTGGGTTGGTGAAGGCGGTTCCTCCGCTATGCGACACCAGTACTTATCCTTAGAATCTTCTACATCTTCATTCTGGTCACCATCATCACCTGCGCCTTCATTCTGGTCACCTTCATTGCCCGTAGGCATTGCATCCACCTGCATTGAAAATTGACCCAAGGTGGGAGGAGCAGTAGTAGGGGGAGCGACCGGAGGTTCAGAGGAAAACAAAGCTGGGGCAGGGTGCAGACCAAAAGGGGAGGGAGATTGCCCGGACAAAGGAGGAGTAGAGAGAGTCGACTCCTCACGCAAGGTGACAGTAATGTAAGTAGTAACAGTGGGTCGATCAAATGAGTAGTCGAAGTGGAGCTCCGCCCTCTGCGAGGTTTGCCTCAAGATATGACTACCCGATGGGCGTGGCATAGTGGAGAAGGGTCTTTAGGGATGCGAAGGGGGCTAAATTTCGTGAGCAGAACCAGGAGAATTGTCACTTCCCCAGTGACTACGGGTGGCCTAGCCCTGTCGTCCCTCAACATCTTCAGAGGAAGTCGCTTCGCCCCGACTGGAAGAGGGTCTCGAGCTTGCAGGCCGACCACGGGTTGAACCACGGCGGCATCGCATCCTATGTCGGAGCCTAGGCATGGCAGGCTCGTCTGCTTGTAAAGGCCTGAGACAATTAGAGCAAGACGGGGCTGAATCGAACTCACATTGAGATCCAAGAGGAATCTGCAAATTTGTGTTGGAGAAGCAGAAAGCACTGTGGGAAAAATGAGAGCCCGACGTGGTTTCAATACAACTGAGCAAGGAGCAACACTTCTCTTTCTGTGTGCGGGCACTGGCCTCAGCACCTGCTTCAGGGAAAATGCTACAGAGGAGATGCAAAGAGCAACAGGCAGAGCAAGAATGTTCTGGATAGCTGGAGACGAAGTCCATAATGAACCGACGGAGCAGAACGAGGCGGGGAGAATGTCGGCGATGGAGAATTAATGCGTCGAGAGCTGGCATATTAATGTTCATATTAATGGAGTCGCAGGGGGCCAGCTGGCTATCCCATGTGAGTCTCCTTGGGAGATGCCCAGGGACTGATGTCCCGTCATTCTGATGAATCATCCGCATTCGGAAAAAAATAATAAAAACATTGTTATATAATATAATTAATAAATAATTATTAAAACATTATTTAATTAAAAAAAAACATTTTATTAAATAACAATTATGTTTTGTTTTTAAACATTATATAATTTAAAAAAAAACAATACAATATAATAAATAAAAGATAAAAAAAAATTGTTTTAATATAACAATACAATAAATTAAAAAAAAAAAACTATATAACAATACAATTAAAAATAAAAATAAAAATATGATGTATAACAAAACAATAAAGAAAAAAAAAAACCTTAAGATTTAAAATTAAAAAGAATAAAAAAAAAAAAGAATATAAAATCAAAAAATTATAAAAAAAAGAACATTTTAAATAATGAAACCACTGATATATTTATGATAAAAAAAACAAATAAAAAATGTTATAATATTACTATTTTTTTTTACGTGCATGGTCGTTTTATGGATTTTTCTGTCTAGATGAACCTATAAGTCTTAAAAAAGACAAAAAAATTCTAAATTTTTGTCCTTAAAACCTTAAAAGAATTAGTTCTTTTTGCATTTTCTTCACTAAAAAAATATAAAAAAATTATGGTTTTTGAACCTAAAAACCTTAAAAAAGTAGTTTTTGGACACAAAAAACTATAGAAAAATAGATTTTTCCCAAAATCGTCTTTAAATTGACAGAATAGAAGGAAAACTAACCTTTGAAATGCAAAAAACTGTTGTCACGAATGCCAACACAGCGCCTCCACAAAATTACGAATAGCAACACAACGCCTCCAATGCCCATGCAATGCCTTCACGAAGTTACCAATGCCAATGCAACACCTCCACAAAATTACCAATAACAACACAACGCCTCCAATGCCAATGCAATGCCTCCACGAAGTTACCAATGCCAACGCAACACCTCCAGAAATTTACTCTAACAAATACCAAAAAACTTGATGTGATGTGATGAATAGAAACAATCATTCTTATTATATAGCGAATATTGTCTGATTGGTTTACTGTTTAACGAATGTGGGATTAAAATTTCAAATTTAAAATATTTACATTTAGTTTATTATAGTTTATACTATAGTTAAAATACTTAATATTTGCATGTAGTTATCATAGTTAATATTTTATTTAATATTTACATGTACTGAATGTTGAATAATTCAAATATAATCTCAGATTAAAATTAAAATATGAAATACTTACATGTAGTTAATTATAGTTAATATTATAGATAAAATAGTTAATATTTGCATTTAGTTATCATAGTTAATATTTACATGTAATCAATGTTTAAAATCATGGGATTAAATTTTAAAATCTAAAATATGTACATGTAGTTAATTATAGTTTAAATAGTTAATATTTACATGTTATTTTTGTAAATATTTATATGTAGTCAATCTTAAACCATTCAAATAAGAAAATTATTTTAGTTTCGAAGACATGCATGAAAGGAATATTTTGTGGATATTTTGAATAGAAAGTATGGTGAAATATTTGAAGACCAATAGTTTATTAATAAATTTTGAAATATATTTTAGATGAATATAATGTAAGTTTAAAATTTAAAATTTAAAATATTTACATGTAGTCATTATAGTTAAAATAGTTAATATTTGCATGTAGGTATTATAGTAATATTATAGTTAATACTTACATCTAGTCAATGTTAAATCATTGAAATAAAAACATTATTTTAGTTTGGAAAACATCCATGATAGAAATATTTTGTGGATATTTCGAATATAAATATCGGTAAAATATTTCAACACAAACAGTTTATTAAAAAAAGGTTAAATGCATTTTTTTGACTAATATTTGTACCAAATATTTGAAATGAAAATTTTGGAGGGAAAGTTTTTCGCGAAATTTTTTGGGAGGAAATTTTGGAGGGAAATTTTTTCGCGAATTTTTTTGGACGGAAAATTTGGAGGGAAATTTTCAGTCTTTAAGCTATATATTGTAAGTGGGAGAGGAATTTGTATCATTCAACCTATTCTTGTTGAAAGCCATGGTTTCTTCTGATAGAAAAGTTTTTCTTTGTACAACATCAACATCTTCGTCATGCAACAACTGTATTCAAAGTGATGAATATAAGGAGAGTTTGTTCACCATGAATAGAGAGTCAAAAAATTGACTTGGTCGTAATGCTAAAGATGATGAGAAAAAAATTGATGAGGCACAGCAAAATGAAATTTCTGTAAATCGAGCGCCATTTATACCACTTACTCTTAATCCTAAGGATTATGAAAGAAACAGTGATGAAGGGCATGATGAAGAATTTCCAGAGTCAAAATTTTCACTTCGTCCTAATCCTAAGGATTATGAGGACACCATTGATGAAGAGCGAGATGAAGAATATCCACTTCAGCTTAATCCTAAGGATTATGCGAGAACAACAGATGAAGAGGGGAATGAAGAATCTGCAGAGTCAAAATATCCACTCTGTCTTAATCCTGAGGAGTATGCCATCACCATTGATGAAAAGGGGGATGTAAAATTTCCAGAGTCAAAATATCAAATTCATCCTAATCGTAAGGATTATGCGATCACCACTGATGAAGAGGGGAATGATAATGTTTTAGAGTCAAAACATCCACTTCGTCCCAATCCTAAGGATTATGCTAGCACCACTGATGAAGAGGGAAATGAAAAATTTACAGCGTCAAAATATCCACTCCGTCCTAATCCTAAGGATTATGCAAGCACCACTGATGAATAGGGGGATGAAAAAATTCCAGAGTCAAAATTTCCACTTTGTCTTAATCCTAAGGATTATGTCAGCACCACATATGAAGAGGGGAATGAAGAATTTGCAGAGTCAAAATATGCACTTCATCCTAATCCTAAGGATTATGTCAGCACCACTGAGGAAGAGGGGAATGAAGAATTTTCAGCGTCAAAATATCCACTTCATCCTAATCCTAAGGATTATTCCAGCACCACTGATGAAGCTGGGGATGAATTTCCAAAGCTAAATTTTCACTTCATCCTAATCATAACTATTATAATTTAACCACTGATGAAGGGGGGGATGAAGAATTTCCAATAAATATAGATTTAAGGCATTCACTTATTCCCAATCCTAAGGATTATGAGAGCATCAGTGAGGAAGGGGAGGAGCAGGATGAAGAAATTATAGTGAATACAAATTCAAAGCTTCCACTTATGCCTAATCCCAAGGATTATGAGAGCACCACTAAGGAAGGGGAGGATGAAGAGTTTCTTGCAAATGATAATTTTAGAGGCACAGATCTGAATATTGCATTTTTTCCAAGTGACCATTTCAAAGACACTAATGGTGATGAAGAATTGAATCCTCCTAGGGAAGAATTTGAAAGCATGGGTCAGGATGGTGAAGAATTTCTTTTGAGTTTGGGTTACAAAAGTGCTGATGATTCTTGTGAAATGTTTTCTTCAATTGATGATGGTAAATAAAATTTTCCAGGCAATGATGTTGATGAATTTCTTAACTATGTTGAGGATGATGATAGTGGGGATAATATTCCTCCTAATGGTGATGAAACTACTTTTACAGAGGATGATGGAATGATGAAGCCGTTTCAAGAAAATATTGCAACTAGGAGTAGGAGTAGACCTTTTCATATCAATCCAAAGCATTCCAGTTATACAAGGGTGAGGACAAAATATCTCACAAAAAGAAGTTCTGTCATTCATTTGATTTCAAGTGAATGTTGTCGAAGGGATTGCTTGAAAAATATGGATTTCAAATTTGTTTTACAGAAAAGGAAAACATATATGTCAATGAATAAAAGCATGCAAAATTTATATTTAGTGGGTTGCATGCAATCTACACTAGCAGGTTATGATTATCATATTGGGAATGTATTTCTTTGCAGAAAGGCGTTCAAAATGTTGCATTCAATTGGTAATTGTCGTTTGTCAAGAATCCAGGATAGATTGGAAAGGGATCCCACATATTATTCAGAAGCACATTATAAACGGGAGGTGGGACCATTTGAAAATACTGCTAAGACATGGATGAAAGACTTCTTTTCAAATCATGGAGAGTGTATGCCAAATAAAGACACAATGCATATTCTAGATAATTTCTCGAGACGAGAAATATTCATGTTATACAAATATTATGCGGAAGTTGTTGAAGGAATTGGTAATTTTATTACATATTCTTATTTTAAAAGGATATGGAAAACTGAATTCAACAATGTTTGTATTCCTAAGAAGACAAGGATCGGGATTTGCAGCACATGTGCTTCTCTTAAAGAAAAAAGAGATAAATGTCAAGGGGCAGAAAGAGGTATGTGTTCAAAACATTGTTTTTTAAAATTTGATACTTATCAACTATGAAAATATATTTATTCATATTTTTCTTTTATTTTATGTACAGATTCCATTGTCAAAGAACTTCAAGACCATCGCAATCAACAAACAAGTGAAAGGCAAAAGTTGTATAAACATCGAAAGAAGTGTTATGATCATCCAAATAAATATCCGGGATTGATAATTGATGGTATGGACCAAAAGAAAACACTTCTTCCACATTTTGTCCGCACGCCAAAAAAATTACAGGAGGAAAATTTCATTCAGTTTCACTTGGTTGGTTGTATGGTATTTAATGAGAAGATGTTTCCAAGAGTTTTCTTCACAACTCCAAATATTCACAATGATGCAAATCCGACCATAACTATAATCCATGATGTGGTTACTCATTGGTCTGGGATTCTTCCTGAAGTTTTGTATTTACAATTAGACAACACAAGTCGTGAGAACAAAAATCAAGTTATTTTTGGGTATCTAAACATGCTCGTTGAATTGGGGATTTTTAAAAAGATAAAGGTTGGTTTCCTTCTTGTTAGGCATACTCATGATCATATTGATCAAATGTTCAATCGTTTTTCAGTAACATTGAGGAGGAAAGGTGTTGGGAGCCTGCCATCATTAATTGAATGTATTAAGAAATCGTACATTCCAGAGCCTGTTTTTCATGTGTTAGAAGAAACTATTGACATGCGAAGGTTTATTTTTGGATCGCATAGTGAGGAGAAATGCATTGAACAACTTAACGACATTATCTTCCAGCATCAATTTTGTATCAAAAAAATTGATGGGATAACACTTATATGGGGCAAGAAGTATTCAACTATTGAAGAATGGGGACCATCATCAGGTTTAGCATTTTTGAAGTTCATTCCAGAGTGTCCAATATTTTCATCAAAGATATTGTTATTACAGTCAGTTGCTGAACTCCATAATGCACGAAGGCAGAAGAGAGACATAAATTATTTTGAATGTCTAGAGGAAATTAAAAGATGTATTAGAGATACATATGAGTACTTCGATGTTGTTGATTCAGTTTGGTGGGAGTCTTTTTTTAGTAATCAAAGTGATATGATTTCAAGATCAATAAATGTGGATAAGCTTTTGAAGACTCCTTTTTTTTTGCCACAAAATATGCCAAATGAACATGAACATCAGGAAACACACAATTTTGAATAACAACAGCCTCAATCTATTATTAATTCCCCACAGGTAGAGGAAAGAGAAATCTATATTGGTTCTAGAATATCACGTGCATAATGTGAAGCCATGGAAGACCTTTACAAGGGTTCTGTGCAGGATCTTAAGGAGGGTTGCATGATAGCAATGTTAGCAGATGAAGATCCACTTGGCTATCCATTCTGGATTGCCGAGGTTATAAAGGTCATTAATGAAAATGAAGAGATTACAGTTGTTGATGTACATTGGTATGCCACAAGTACCCACCCTTTCAATGGTGTGTACAAGCTAGAGATGGTAGTGGAAAAAAAAATTGGCAGAAAGAGAAAAAGAAAGGGTACAAATATGAATCGTCACCGCACAGATGTCTTAAAATTGGAGGATGTTGACATGCTTGTGTATGACTTCAATTTGACAAAGAGAGGAACTCTTCGGTTGCAGACCATAAATATTTTAAAGAAATTTCTACCAGAACAATTACTGTTGAGATGGGACTCTGCAGAATGTAGACGTAGATCTACAAGACTTTTGAACACTGAAATGGTGGGCATGCATGTTGACTCAGATGGAGCACTATTTGATGAAAGAGAAGAATATGGATCATCTTCATCTGCATCGAGCCATTCATCTGAAGATGTAGGTTATGATGGTGTGCCAGAACCTATGGTTGATTTTGAATAACTATCTAAGACACTTTTATGTAATTGATGTTTGCATGGTAACTTGAAATAATTTTTTTGACTTCCATCTCATTTTTCATGAAGTTATGAGACATTTCTATGTTTTTTGGATTATATGTTTTAATTATGAAGAATTCATCTCTTTAGAATATTGACAATGCAACAATGAATTACAAAAATAATTTATGTTATATTCAATGTACCAATGTTGATATTTTAATTATAAGTAAAATAGAAAATAGAAACTAATGTTGAATTTTTAGATTATGCAGTGATATTACCATGATATTATGTATTGTTACCATTTGGTATAAGATAATTTTAAAATTTTTAATAATTATATGCGTGATTGAAAGGGAACACTTTGTTTTGATGCTTGATTTTTAGGTTTTGGCTGAAATTAGATTTAAATTTGTCTTATGCTAAGATTTGAAAAAAGATAAGTTTTTATCCTTTAAAATTAAAATTACTCTTACTTGTTTCTATTCAATGATAATTTTTTCATTTACTTGTTCATTTTTTTAAATTGTTTAAGTCTTATAATTTCTCCATAATTTCATTGTTCAAGTATGTTGAAAACTTAAGATTGAAAAACTTTAGATTTACAACTTGTCATTAAGGTTTTTCTGCACTACCAAATTTTATCTTTAATGTTATGGTTGAGAATAGTTACAATTTTGGGGTTGTTTAGAGTCAAGATATTTTATGTTTAACAACATGAATGAAAATTGTTCGAACTGATAAGCCCTTCAGACATGTATTTGTTTATCTTTAACATCATCTATCAAAAATGTTAGAAATTTACGATTTTAAAAAATGTCCTAATATGTTGTCTTTAATTCCATTGTTACAAGTGTCAAAATTATGACACAATTTTTTTTTGTTATTCCATCATCAACTGGTTTTGTTTTGAGGGTGTTTTTTCAATTCTTTTTTCAACAAACAATTTTGTTTTTAGTATAATTTTATAAAATGTTAAAATTTGACCTTCAAAAAAAACCAAGTGCATTATGGAAGACACACTTTTTGTTTTTGGGGTGTTTTTTCATGTTTTTTGAGACTTTTTGGGCTAGAGTTCCCGTTTTGAGGTAAGGTTACCTATTTCATCAGTAACAGTGTTCAATCACTGCTACACAGTATCCATGAAATCAATCTGGAAGGCATCCTCATAGGCATAGGTTATTTGATAGCGTTCTTCTCTATTTAGGCTGAGTCGGCCACCGTGCATGGCTCTTTGTCTACGTTGAAGGTGTGTTTAGCCACTCGACCACTTTATACCTTGGTTGCGGCTGAAACGAAATGATGCCAAATCGAAAACGGATATATGCCTTTCGCCTCCTTCCTCATTTTCATCCCTAGGTATTTCTTTGGAGTGGATTAGCCTTTATGACAAATACCCACACTACTTTGAGTGTGCTAATATGTTTTTCTGATTTTCTCCATGGTCTCGCATTGAATGGATCTTAAATGAACTTGCTACACCTTTCAACGCTTTTTGATGGCCTCCTCAACCAATTTCCCTTTGTTTGCACGTAGCAACAAAAATATCACTCGTGCATGAGTAACTTGCATCGATGGCATGCTTGGGCAACATACGTTTCATGTGATGTGGCATGAGAGGTGGGAACTCGCGCTATCCAGCTCACCTTTGTTGGATTTTCCTTTCTCGCAGTTCGTGGCTTTGATGCCTTATATCATTATTTGGGAGCCATTTTTGATAGCTTGGTTTTAGGTAGCCATTGCCATCGTAACAAATGACTTTACCGTGATTTATGCTCCCTTAATACGTAGCCAAACAAGGCCTGCAAAGGAAAAAATGATAGCATGAGCCATGATTTTATCGAACGAGTTTATAAGCAGGTCGAAAAAGCTATCCTCCTACTTGAGTTACATATAAGGATTTATATAAATAACTACAGCAAGGTATTTTGAAGCATATCACTTGGACATACAATGCTTAAAATGAGAATCCAGCTGAAGGCTTGGCAGTTTAATGAGTTTATTAATTTCACATGGCTATCATTAGAGGATGATGTCTCTCAATTTAAAATAATTAACAAGTGACCACCAGCTCGATGAAGAGCCCAAATATAATGCCTAAAAATACATGGTGAAGGAATTCTAGTGAAATTATGTCAAGCACTTAACACAGAAAAATTTCCATTCAAGTACATGCAATGATGATACCCCCCCACACATGGCGTGATTGCAGCCAAAGGATATGGTCATGATGGTGAGAAATCTTATGAGGGGCTAGGAATAGGTTGATTACAGTTGAGGTTGATATCATGACAACTAGGGGAAACCTACCTCTGGATTTGACGGGGAACTCCCAGTGTTCTTTTAAGCAGCAAACCCCAAGTCTTAGTGTATTGACGAGACACTGAGACCAGTGAGTGCGAAAACAAGGCTTAGCGGGGAAAAGGTCACGGGAGTGTCACTGACTAAAGGCCGGGTCAAAACCCTTATGGTTGAGTGAGCATAAGGGGACCCAAAATTTTGAATATACCCAAAATTTTGGGTATCTGTTGTAGCGGCTACAACAAATGGCAAACCAATGGTAGAATCCAGCATCTCTGTCAACATCCCAATAATAGTATGAGTCCAGATAGTGATGCAAGGGAATATTGAACAAGTTCTGTGGGTGCCCTTTGTATTACTTTGACCTTTTCAAATATGCCCAATCCTTGTGCCTCAGCTAGGTCTTGTTAATTAGAGAACGCCTAAGTAGAAGTTCATGCATGCCAGTAGTTTTACGGTGATGTAGAGAGCAAGGAAGTGGGCTTATTATATTCATAATTTTTAAAATAATTTTTCGATGTTGCTCCACTGCCAGCAGGCCTAGACAGTACCCCGGCGAAGTCACTTCAAGAAATCACAAACGTTGCTTCGCTGTTGTCGAACCTGGTCAGTACCCCGGCGGGGTCGTTGCGCTACCTCTCTGCACAGGAATCCTTTCTCAATCCTTTACCCTTATTTCTTTCATGTGCTTGTAGAACTTATTTTCATGTGCTCGTGGCACTTATTTTGTATGGGTGGATGAGGGATCCTGACTTATTTTATGGGCAAGAGTGGTTGTTTCTTGTTTGACAGAAACTAAAAGATATCCTGATTAGGGTTTGCCCTCATGCCAAGCATTCACATCCCATCTACCACCCATAGGCGAAACATGCAAAACAGATCATCAAGATGTTCAAGACTATGTTGGGCATAAGGCTCAAGTTATGGGTATAGGCCATTCAAACTCATTAGGGTTCCCCACAAGCAACCTACTCGTATCTCCCTAGCTAATGAATTTAAACTCATAGGCATTGTGTTGAGCACGTGAATTCAATGACCTATTCTGAGAGAAGTTGCCTCATGAGGTACCCACTGCAAATTCACGCAAATAATGGATTTAGGGTTTCATCAATCAGGGAAAAGCATGTAGGCAAGACCATCAGGGTTTCGATGCATGGAGAGAGGTAAAATAAATCCAACCAGGTTCAAACCTGTGCAAGGGGGAGTATGAAGTCTAGTCTAGCGTCGATGGTTTCAAGGCCTCGGTCTCAAAGATGGCTCATGCAATGTATGGAAAATTTCACATTTATCTCAACAACTGGTGCAAATGATGCGAAGAAGAAGGCGTACAACACGATGTAAGAGATGAGGCTTATGACACAATGTAATGCCATGTGTGAGAAAGACCAACTAGTTGTAGGTTAAAAATAAAAAAGGCAAAGCACATGTAGTGATTATCTGAATATTATGCAGCAATAAGAAAACCGATAGAAAATGAGTGCAACATAAATGGACAATTATAATGCATAAACCACTGACTGCAAGAAAATAGAGCAAGCATATTTTTAAACCATAAAGAAAAACCTTAGAAAGTAAATGTAATTAACAACTTGACTAACAAAATTTTATTAGCAGATCCTAGCTAGCCTAAACCTAAAACCCTATTTTAACCAAAGAGGCAGTTGGGTTATGTGAAATCAGTCTTCCAGTGTAGCCACCGCATTAGTTCCCGCCCTGCAAGAACAACAATGTTCGCAATCAGAGCCAACATAAAAAATCATGCACCAACAACAATAATCACCTGAAGAACATGTGCAACAACAAGAAGGTCATGGCTACTTACCAAAGAATGTGCCAGAAAGGATTGTTCAAGCTGAATTTCACTTTCATCCTGATACATAGAAATAGGTACTTGAAATCTAAAATGATTTATAAATGACACACATCCATCCCCACACAACCCTAGGTCCAATGAAAGCGGGGAAAGACATTACCTATTTGCAGGTTTATTCATTGGATAGGATTTTTCAAACTAGCCAGGAATCTCATCATGATTTTGAGGATGATCAATTTGACCAAACGGAAAAAATAGGCATCCGCCAGGCAAACTTGAGATGCTTGCAAATCCACTTGCAGAAACCCTAGTTTGAAGTTGTCCCTGGGTTTTGTCGAGGATACGGGGATCCGGAGCAACCTTCAGTGGAGGTTGAAATTCCTCACCGTCTTGGACAAACTCTGAACCTTCAAGTGGGGGGATTCCAAACTTAGATGGTTTGGTGAGATCAACTGGCGAACGAATGTGATCATTAATTGTGGTGATTGGACAAATGTCAGTGGGATTATCATGAATTCGGACAAATGTTTGTGCACTGACCGATTAATAATCCAATGTATCATATTCCTTATATTTCCCAGTATGGGGTGAATTGACCGGAAGACTTTTAGGCAGTAGAGAGTTTTTCCAAACATCATACGCTTGTTCCTGAGTGCAACTAGTACTGGTTAGGCGAAAACCAAAAAGATTAGAGACGATGGCTGGTGTTTCCCTTCCAGTGAATAAATTAGGGTATATCAATTGTTGCATACCAGCTGTTAGGGGATAGAAATATGTGCTCATTGAAACATCACTCAGATGGAAGACTTGCCTAGATGAGCTGAAATTCGGCATGGTTATGCTGAGAGGAGTGTGATATGTGGGAATCGTCATTTCAGAAACCCTGATTAGAGAAACCCTAGTTTGGCTTGTTTCAGGGGTCTCATCATGATTGTAAGAACCTGAGGTAACAACCAGCAAAAGCTAAATTGCTTCAATTTCCTGATGGGTCTTTGAATCGTCACAAAGCGGATCATCGAATTTCGGCGGCTTCATACGATTGACAGATAGATATGAATGACAGTTCTCAGAGGCGTGAATGAATATTTTTTCAGGTAAGTAGAAATCATTGGAGCCATCAATTTGATCAGGTTGGGTACTTGGCACGTTAGGCTTCCCAGGAGTTAAAAGTTGGGATGAATCGTTAAAAGAAACATCTTGAGGTTGTTGAGATAGGCAGTCACTCATTTGGCTGTTTAAAGATTGCAGATGAAAAAGATCAGGCATAAGAGATTCATCAATTTCGTAATGTGATTGTGAAACACCACTCGCATGTTCATGATTGTCGTCAATACTAGTATAATATAGTTTTTAATGAATTGAAGAAATTACTGGTGTGGCAGACTCATGAAATAAATCAGGGAATAATGGATGAAATGATTTAGATGCGGGGGTATCAACCGTACAAGGACTTTAATTTCACACATCAGTGTCATCCAGAGAAAACAATGACCCTGCATGCCTATCACGGTCCAATTATTTTGTAAGGAAATCAACTTTGTTTGGGACAAGAGTCAATTTATTATCAATATGTGAATAAGATTTAGGATTGTGCCCAAGGAAACATTCAGTGGACTCGAGATAGGTTTCATTAACCAAGAGAGATGTTGGGCCAATATGGTTTTCAAGCTCTGATTTGAAAGGGTGCGTGAAAGATTCAGAGGTGGTACAAAAAGTTTTATTTTCTTGCACACGTCTATCATTACTCAGAACTTTTGCGGTCACAACTCCACTACATGGCAATTCAAGAGGAGGAAGAGGAATATCACAAATAATAATACTCTTCTTGGAGGCCTGAATGTGCTCTGGACTCGGGGAGATAGACAAGGAAACATTAGGGACAAATTTTTAACAGTTGGAAACTTTAATACCATCATAAAAAACACTGGGATCAGGCTTGGTTTCTGATTGAAATTGTTGTAGGGAAATGAAAACCACGTGTCGAAACTGTTCAATTAAATATGTCCAATCAACATCCATCTCAGGGAACTCAAAACAAAAATTAAAAAACTTGATAGAAAACTCCTTTTGAGATTCTTAAGGTTCCATTCTGATCTCATTTAACTTTATTAATACATTTTGAAAATCATACCTGTGAAAATCTTATTGTAATTCACCGGCAAGCTACTTGAACAAATGGATGGAAGCTGCCAGCAATGTGTGGCACCATTGCTTAACGTGACCTTCAAGAGCAAGGGAGAAAAGCACACAAGCCAACTCCTCATCGTCAATTTCGTAACACTCACAAAAATCACAAAAATTCGAAAGGTGCTCGGTTATAGAAACTCCATCCTCAACATCGAATTTTAACTAAGACAAGTGATACCGAGGTTCATCAGGGATCAAGCATCGAGAACCAGATAAATCCGATAAACATCTCGGGAGAATGATTTGGGGACAAGCCATTACAGATATGAAACTAACCATAGGCTCTAAGGGCTCAGCTTGTCGTCTAGCCCTCCTTCTGGCGCCAATTTGTTGGCATGCATGAAAGCAAACGTACAACATAATGAAGTATTAGACAGCTAATACTATCACCACAAACAAGCACGTGAATCAGTGCCAGAAAGTAGAATATATTATTAATGTTGTTTCAACGTCAAATACATGTTTACAACTCATCAAAACCCAATAGTGGAACATGGGCTATTCATCTCAATGCATTATACAAAACCCTAGCCTCACTACCTCTCTTTCTACTTGATACCAAGAGCTGAGTGCCTTTAGCTCTTTAGCAACAATTCCTCTATCATACTGGATTTCATTATCAAGCTAAAATTCCTTCTACTCCTTGTTGAATTTGTATATATAGGCTGATAGGACTCTTGAGTTTCCCTTGACTCTTGGTCTTCCTGAATTTTGGGCTCGCTTGCAACTTTGGGAAATCTGTGACCTACGACCTCGAGCAATCTGCGACCTGCGACCTCGAGTAATCCGCGACTAGTGACCTTGATCCATTTGCGACTTGCGACCTACGACCTTGCGACCCTGAGTCATCTGTGACTTGCGACTTGATCCATTTGCGACCTGCAACCTTGAGAAATCTATGACTTGCGACCTTGAGCAATCTGCCACCTACGAACTTGAGTAATTTGTGACCTAAGGTTAGTCACGACCTGGGAGGTTGTGACCTAGAGCTATTCACCCAATCCTCTTGTGGAGGGCTCGGACCTTGCAGAACTAAATGTTTTTCCCTGGTACTATTATTGCATGAATGGATGGTTGATGGATGTGCCATCTAGCTTGTAGTGCGGTTACTTCGAGATTTGAATGGACCCACTTTGCTGGCTGGGCAAACCTCAGCTCCTCGTGCAAACCAACCGCTTCTACATGTTTCCTTTTGTGTAGTAGTGCTGCTATAAGCATGTGGTTGTTCTAGATTATATCTTCCTAGTTACCCTGCTACGGTCATCGGCCATGGGCTTTTCCTTGTTTCCATCCATCGCTTCAATCCTAAAAACACACGAAACTGTACATAAGGAATTAATATAAACATGTCTAAATGGGATTGAATATAAAACATCATAAATAATAATAATAAGCTACAGGTATGGTGACTGCTTTAGCCTAGTTTCTCTTTATCACTCACGATGGTGATCTTATCGCATTTGTTTCCCTCTTTCATATACTTTTTAATTTATACATTGTGAGGATTCATTTAAATGTGATATGTCCCTTTCGAGGCAATAATATATACCCATTTCTGAGCACGCCCTCACGGTTCATATGCCCAGGTGCTTGTCCATAACATGTTTTTTTACATTGCTGACACAATCGTCTTTCATTGAAATGTTCGAGCGGAGCCCTGGCGGAGGCTACAGGACAAAGTGTGCTCTATGCAGGTCGCAAAATTGTATTCAAGGTGAGGTTGTGTTTCACAACCCACAAGGAAGAGGTCGCCAAGTCGCATAATTCATGACGCCGCGAAGTCCGTTGCTTGGTTATGATGTGACCCTACAACTAGTCGCAGCTCATAGAGGTTGTATAATTTGTGAGTTCGCGAGGTCTGCCCCATGGATGTTATGTGACCCTGCGATTGGTTGCAACTCATGGAGGTTGCATAGTTTGTGAGGTCGCGAGGTCCGCCGCTTGGATGTTATGCGATCCTGCGACTAGTCACAGCTCATGGAGGTCGCATAGTTTCATTGGAGGAGAGACCGCATTCCACTAAGATTGGAAAAATAAAGGTCACACAGTCGCATATTTTGTGAGTTCTACTGCTAGGCAGTGATGCGACCCTATGACTGATCACGCATCATGGAGGTCGCATGGTCGCGTTTGACCAGGGCTAGCATGAAGGTGCACATGGTGTCCTTTTTTTTGTTGGCTAAGCTCACCTTCGTGGGATAGGGAGCAGAGGTGGTCACGGTGACTCTATGGGCAACCAGATGCGCAACCTTTCATGAAGATAAAGCGATCATGCTCAGGGTTGTCATACATATCCCTGGATTTTTTTCAGCTGTGATTCCTATGTTGTGAAGGGCTCACACTGCCTATGAAACAAGAGTTTCGGGGGTTGCATTTTCTGGGTGCAACTGGGGATCATCAAGTGTGCTCTGTGTAACATTTCCTGCTACATTAATATTGTCTACATTGTTGATGGAGTGTGTTTATTTGGAAATACCATCTGATTTTTTTGAATGGCGCATATGTAGCTCTGTTATTGATGGTGAAAGTAAGCCATGGGTCTCATCTATTCCTCCCTCCTAATTTCTAGATGGTGGTTGAAGGCCAGTTTGTGACTCCCCTTTGAGATCACGCATTACAGTGGGACAAATCCGGTTGATAACCAATGCGGGTGATTTTCTAGTGTTCCTTCATCCATTAGGCGATTGGCGCTCCCCTTTGCGTGCATATTTTCTCCACTTTGCGGATGAGCTGCTATAACAACCTGATATTTTTTTGATCCTTCCACGCCCACCATTCTTAGGATGGTTTTCGGCTGCCAAGAAGCATCGAAAATATGCCATTGCTGCACAGTAGCGTCAGTGGGAAATCAGGAAAGAAGATGCGATTTTAGGATACTGTGGTCGGCCTGCTAGTGTTATGGTGCAAAGGATTCAACATTTTCCGGAGAAACTTAGTTACCCGAACGTGTTAGTATGCACACCCCATCAGCTTGTGTTAGTTTAAGAAACAATTCATACACAGCTGCTTTTCACGCTAAAAGCAGGTGCATACCTGCTTTCTGGATGAAGTCATTGACTCCTACGCGTTTGACACCAATCGCTGCTACATAGTACCCATGACACCAATTTGGAAGGCATCCTCATCGACATAGGTTATTTGACAGCATTCTTCTCTGTTTAGGCTGAGTCGGTCACCGTGCATGGCTCTTTGTCTGCGTTGAAAGTGTGTTTAGCCACTCAACCACTTTATGACTTGGTTGCGGCTGAAACAAAATGATGGAAAATCAAAAACGGAGATATGCCTTTTGCCTGCTTCCTCATTTTCATCCCTAGGTATTTCTTTGGAGTGGATTAGCCTTTACGACAAATACCCACACTACTTTGAGTGTGCTAATATGTTTTGCTGAGTTTCTCCATGGTGCCACATTGAATGGATCTTAAATGAACTTGTTGCACCTTTCAACGCTTGTTGATGGCCTCCTCGACCAATTTCCCTTTGTTTGTGCGTAGCAACAAAAATATCACTCGTGCATGAGGAACTTGCATCGATGGCATGCTTGGGCAACATGTGTTTCATGTGATGCGGCATGAGAGGTGGGAACTCGCGCTATCTAATTCACCTTTGTTGAATTTTCCATTCTTGCGGGTCATGGCTTTGATGCCTTATAGCTTTATTTGGGAGCCATTTCTGATAGCTTGGTTTTAGGTATCCATTACCATCGTAACAAATGACTTTAACGTGATTTATGCTCCCTTAATACGTAGCCAAACAAGGCCTGCGAAGGAGAAAATGATAGCATGATCCATGATTTTATTGAACGAGTTCATAAACAGGTCGAAAAAACTATCCTCCTACTTGAGGTACATATAAGGATTTATATAAATAACTACAACAAGGTATTTTGAATCATATCACTTGGACATACAATGCTTAAAATGAGAATCTAGCTAAAGGCTTGGCAGTTTAATGATTTTATTAATTTCACATGGTTATCATTAGAGGATGATGTCTCTAAAGTTAAAATAATTAACAAGTGACCACCAGCTCGATGAAGAGCCCAAATAGAATGTCTCAAAGTCCATGGTGAAGGGCTTCTAGTGAAAGTATGTCAAGCACTTAACACAGAAAAACTTCCATTCAAGTACATGCAATGATGATAGCCCCCCCCCCACACATGGCATGATTGCAGCAAAAGCATATGGTCATGATGGTGAGAAAGCTTACGAGGGGCTAGGAATAGGTTGAGTACAGCTGAGGTTGATATCATGACAACTTGGGGAAACCTACCTCTGGATTTGACGGGGAACTCTCAGTGTTATTTTAAGCAACAAACCCTAGGTCTTAGTGTATTGATGAGACACCGAGACTAGTGGGTGCAGAAACAAGGCTTACTGGGGAAAAGGTCATGGGAGTGTCACTGACTAAAGGCCGGGTCAAAACCCTAATGGTTGAGCGAGCATAAGGGGACCCAAAATTTTGAATATACCCAAAAATTTGGGTATCTGTTGTGGCTACAACAGGTTGTCTCAACTTATTCTATTTTTAATTACATAGTGTGAATTTTGTAAAACTATAATATATAGTAAGGACTTAGTGGGTTTTTTCTTTTGTAAGTTTTGTTTGGAATTGCAAAATAAAAAAAATTATAAAAACTAAAATGATGTAGCGAAAAACTTTGTTTAAAAATAAAAATTTGAGTAAGTTTGACGTCATATAATATGAAATTGTTTATGATTATAAAGTAAAAAACATGTAAGACGTTCTTATCTACAATTAGGTAATTAAATATATGTATATAGTTTTTCTGAAGGGCAGAAATTTGATACTCATTAACAAATAAATATCGGAAAGAGTATGTATGTAGTTACAAAGTGTTATGTAATTAGAAACTATTACAATTAAGTAATTAAAGATAAATTTAGTGTTGTTTAAGAAATGAAAATTATGAACATTCATCATTATTGCCCAAGATAATTCATGTCCTGTGAAATAATTTGGAAATTTAAAAAAAATCACATATTTTAAAATTTTTCATTATTAATTTAAATTTCTATATATTAAGAAATACTACCCATGAATAATAAAATAGTTGTAACATAAATAATATATAATAAAAAAAAAAATTACATTCCACATGAATACCATGGGTCAATACCATGGGCTGGTGGGCTGGTTTTACAGTTTATTATTATTTTATTTTATTATTTTTAATTTTTATTGTATTTTGACCTATTTAAAATGTTCATTACATTATGTCAATCTTTTTATTTAATTTACTTTTATTCTTATTTTTGTGTCCCTCTTGGCTCTTTGTAGATCCACAGTTAAGATTGATCTAGACCATCTTAATTTCCCTCTTTAAATAAACTACATTCCACATGAATACCATGGGTCGATACCATGCGTTGTTTTTATAGTTTATTATTATTTTAGTTTATTATTTTTATTTTTTATTGTATTTTGACTTAGTTAAGATGTTCATTACATTATGTCAATCTTCTTATTTAATTTACTTTTATTTTTTATTTGTGTAATTTGGCATAGTCAAAATGTTAAATTGAGGTTAAAATATAACAAATTTTTAATAACAACATTTTAACTTAAAAGTCACCAAAAATTAAATTCAATCTAACTTATTAAAAAGAAAAAAAACTAACACTATAAAAAACATATAAAATACTTGTGGATATAATGGCCTAAAACATTTCAATCGTCCAACATTTGATCCAACAACTGAAACATGGACACAGTGGCAGCTAGGGGATTTCAATTGTCTAACATTTGATCCAATGACTCAAACATGGACACAATGGCAGCTAGGGTAGTTGTTTTCAAATAATAACCCTTATGGGGTAATAATAATAATAATGATGATGATGATGATGATGATGATGCATGAATTATGTAATGTTATGATTGATTTTTAGGTAGAAAATATGGTTTAATTAATTTCTTACCAAAATAATAATAATAATAATAAAACCTAGTAATAAGAGATTTTGAAAATTTAAATTTGATCCCATAATAAAGTTATGATCATATTTAAAAATTAAGTTATGATTATATCTAAATATTTTGCTCAAGTTGATTAGATTATGAATTTTTTTTTTAATGATTGACTTGGTCCTAAAATATCCTAGTACATAGCTTCCCATTTTACTGTTTTTTTTTTTTTTGTAAAATCAGTAGTGCCTTTCTATTTTCTATTAAAAAAACCAAAATGCAAGTTATAGAAATATACAACTTCTTACCTCAATCTTCCCATAGGAAACTAGGTCTGTTGGTCATCTTAAAGAGTTATAGGCCATCCAAAACTTAAATATCTTAAAGCAGTCTCTTACTGTCTTTAAGGGTATATTATCTATCTTAACAACCATAAACATATAGTAAAAGTAAATGCTATCCGTTTTCATTTCAAAAATAAATAAATTTAGAGAAATCATTCCTCTGAAGACTCTATGGGAGCCAGGTCTTTGACACTCGATCCTGGCATATCAACTTGATGCATGCTTTGCAACTGTCTATCGATATGTCCGAGTCAGACGTTCTGGTGGTGTTATTGTAAATTGATCTCCTCGATATCTTTGCGAATTTCCGCCAGAATTAAGGCTACATGCGGGTGTCCCCCAATCTATTGGACTGTGACAATCGCCTTCACCAATAGAAATTTCAAGGTCCAGTAGGTATGAATCTACTGTTGGAAAAGATACAGTCTACTGTGGGTATTACCCGAATTAGTTAAAATTGGGTCCATATCTTCCTCGGTCAGTTCTACTTCCTATTTTTCCCTTGCATCCTGTCCCCACTCGAAGATCAAGGATTTCATTTGGCTAGGAGTGCCATCCCAGTAAGCTTGAAATAGGTTCTTCATTATCTCTTTCCCATACTTATATCCTTGTCTAGTTGTTCCAACTTTGGCTTTCCCCTTGTCTTTTCCTTCTTTCTTGGTCGACTGAGCTTTAACCAATGTCTTCGGAGCCTTTTCTTCCAACAAATATCTGTACAGATGAGAATCGCTAGGAATACCTACAGTAGCACATATAATGGCAATATCAAAGTTAATTGGAGTGATAAGAAGAACAGGGTGTTGCCTGGTAGCCACTGAATACTTGACATCCCTACCAAGAGAGGTACCAGCTTGCGCATTTGGCAACGCCTTAACAGTGAGTCAAGAAACAACATTCCAAGAATTGGTGTGCCAACCCTTCAAATTATTAATCATAAACAGAATAATATGGAACAGACACAACATAACCCTATAACTAGCCCCGACTACAGAGAAGACTCCCCTCTTAATTTGTATAACAACATCATGAGAAACAACAATAGCCCGAAAAACCTAGATGAAAGAACATACAATAACCTTTACCAACCCAAAAATTAAAATTCTAAACATTCTGGAAGCAAAACCAATGGTTTTAGCCAGAGGTGCACTAACTCGCTTTCCAGCCGAACCATTCCAACCATACATTATCAACCCACCACCCACAGGAATATCATTATAGGCCATACGGTCAATTTCCCAAAGATGTTGACTGCCATAAGGATTAGTAACAGAGACATGCATAGGCTAGAAGAAAGAAGTTGGATACCAGAGAAGGTCAATAAAAAGAAATCCAGAGTCAGAGATGGACATGCATGTCCGTTACCACACCATGCAAAATATTCTATGGGAAGACATGAATTAATGATGTAAATCCATGCAAGGCCATCAAAAAAGTCATAAAAAACAATGATAACGGAGGCCTCCGCAAATTGTGGGTGGTGGAAATTTATTAAGCCCTTATCAGGATGGTGAGTGGCCAAAGTACCCACCATAAACCCATAACTAAAATGCATAGAGGAAGAGACGTAAACATCATCAAGAACTAGGAAATAAATGAAAACATATTTAAGAACTAGGTAATCCTGGGTCACAAATTGCATATGGAATGAGTAATCCAAAATAACCAGGACCAAAGAGAAATCCCCAATAATCTCATTGAAAACCTTGTTAAACATGGACGAAGGACTAGATACAAGCTTCATAGCATAGGTAAGAGGAACATTCAATACATACCCTCACAGACGACACACTGAAGTTGACAAAGATCTCCACCGAGCACGTAGTTGCCTCCCGATGCTTTGCGCTCCACCAACTACCTTACACGATAAGCTAGAAAAAGGAATTTTAATATGATTCCTCCACCTATAGCGCCGACACTTTCCCCTATATTTTTCTGACAAGCCATCTGACGTGTCTGATTGTTCGACATGATTCATTAATGCAGTCATTAAGCTTCGTGGGTGGAGCTTCCCACCGTTGTCAGCACACATCATTATCAATGTGGGTTTGGTGGTTGTTGCATGCACCTGCCACGTCTCTCCCCACGTATCTCCCCACGCATCACCACTTGGCACCCCGATCGGGGGAGCTTCCCACTTTATTGTTAAAGTCTAAATTTCTTAAAATTTAATATAGTGAAAAAAAACGTTATGAGAACAAGACATTTGAATAGTTATAAGCTTGATTTTAGATCATAGCTTAATATTACTCTTCAATTAAGTGATTGAATTTATGTTGCTAGATTGTTTAGACATTTTAATATATATTATCATTTAAATTCATCGTTATATAATATTTTTTAAATTTCATATTCAATTAACAAAATATTATTTTATTAAAATAAATATTCAATCAACATAATATTATTTTATTAACATATTATTTCATTAAAATCAATTTGAAACCATCGAGCATAAAATCTATTTCAAACAATCTACCAAACATTTTGAAACATTTTGAATACCGAGTAGAAAGGAAAAATAATTCAAAATGGCAGGAGTACTCGATGATATAATTCGTAAGACATTTAATACAATATAAAATAGGAGGTTGGAGTATTGTAGTCAATATATGTTGTAACACATGCAACACAATAAATTACAGGAGAAAGTACATGATAAGTTCTAGTCGACAACTTTTCTAGTAATAACGTGTTTCAGTGATAAACCCAAACATCTGTTTATGTAAACGAATACAAAGAGGTGATCCCTAACAGCACATAAGCATATTTATGAATCAGCAATCGGAATAAGGGTTGCCTCAACTCCATCCTCCAACTCTCTACCACATGCAGGTTGATCCTTGCTTGACACACAGGTCTTCAATTCTTCAACATGATGACATAACATGAATTAAGCATGGGGGGGATATAAGAGATATATGATCCTTTGATTGATTAGCATAAGTGAATCGGTGAAGCATCGTGATTGCATTACTTTTATGAGGAAACATATTTGCATAGAATCTTGTAATTTCAGAAGGAAGAACATTCACATAAAATTTATTTAGAACATGTCATTGACTAAAATCTCATTCATGAGTGATTTGGAATGACGGTTGAACCCAATTGTTACAATTATATTTTAAAAAAAAATTATTAAAAGGTTGTATAAAATTGTATATGTCACACGTTATGACGCCCTTCCTAGTGGACATTGGGAATTGGAAACCTTTATTGTCCCACTCATGGTTGCCTTATTTATGAGAATGAAAACCCATTCTCACCCAAGGATTACGTTTTAAAATAGCTAGTTACTCCTACATGGAGTTTTATCTAAATTTAGAGAGTTAGTCAAGTCGAGTTAACTCATAGTCGAATTTAGTGTGTAGTTGCATGTCAATTTATTTTAGGTGAGTCACTAGTTGGAAAAGGTTAAATACCCCTCACCGAGTTTATTGTAATTAATTAAGTTTGTGTGATCAATAAAAGAGTTGCAACTCGTGTTATTGTGTGTGAATTATTTGTGTTATTTTGTGCCTTTTACTCCTCTTCCTTTCTAATAAATTGGTATCAGAGCAAGGTTACAAAGATCCAGAGAGTGTGGATTAGTAGTAATCTCTGAGAGAGAAGACAAAAAGAATGATGCACAATCATTGTAACTTATCCAGCAGAGAGTGGATGGAGGAGTGTTCTAGAAGATCATGATCACCTCTTTAGAAAAGAAAACATGAGAGACCTTGGCAACAAAATATAAAGGTATGTCCAAAGTCAATATTGTTGTTAAGTTGCAAAATAGTAGAAGAGATTTTGAAAGTTTGCAGATGAAGGATACAAAGGACATCTATTCATTCATGAATCAGGTCATGACTATCATAAATCAGTTAAAAATTTATGGTGAAGATATTAAATATAAAAAAATAGTTGAGAAGGTCCTCAAATATTTTTCTACCAAATTAGATGTTGTGGTAGTAGCCATAGAAGAAGCCAAGGATTTGTAAACATTGACAGTTGATGAGTTGATGGGATCACTTCTATCCCATAAGGCGAGGATAGACATAAATAAATATTTCGCTTTAGAAATTGCTTTCAAAATCTAAGTTTCTATTTCAAGATACATAGGTCGAGACGGAACTAGATCGAGAGGCATAGGACGAGACGTAAGACATGTTTGTCAGAGAGATGGCCGAGAATACCATGAACATGAAAGTGGAAGCAACAACAGAAGCTTTAACGATAATCAAAGAGTTGGAAAATAAAATTTGAGATGTTATTATTGCAATAAATTTTGTCACTATGCCCATGATTGTAGGAAGAGGATAGTTGATCAAGGAAATCAAAGAGCTAATGTCACTACAGAGAATAATAACTCCATGTTTCTAGCTTTCCATACCATGCATGAACCTTCTAATAATGTATGGCTATTAGAAAATGGTTACAGAAACAACATGTCACGAAACATGAATTTGGTTGCAAATTTATATCAATCTGTGAAGACAGAGGTAAAGTTGGGGACTGACAAGATTTTGAATGTAGATGGCAAAGGACTGGTCGACATTAAGATCAAGCAGGGGGAGCCAAAGAAAATTTCATAGCTATATTATGTCCTTGGTCTCAAACATAATTTGATAAGTGTTGATCAATTGACACAGAAGGGATACAGAGTTACCTTTTAGGGAAAATAGTGTCTTATATATGACAAACCCCCATGAAAGCAGCTAATAGAAAAGGTGCAGATGATAAGGAATGAACTCTTTCCTCTAATCATGAATTACAATGATCAGGTCAGTTCTTTTATAGTTGCATGTTCTAATGATTATTGGTTATGGCACTTTTGGTTTGGACACTTACACTTTTCTAGTTTAATATTGTTGCGACAGAAACATATGGTCATAGGATTAACTCCCATCAAAGAACGTGGTAGTACTTGTGAGTGTTGTATCTTCGGAAAGAAACACCATGAAATTTTTCCAAAGGGGGTTGCATACAAAGCAAAGCAACCACTTGAGCTAGTGCATACATACTTGTGTGGTCCTATGAGGACACAGTCGATTGGGGAAAGTTGTTATTTCCTCACTTTAATTGATTATTATAACAGAAATACTTGGGTTTACTTCCTAAAGTAGAAGTCCAGAACTTTTTCAAAGTTCAAAGAATTCAAAGCCTTAGCAGAGAACCAAAGTGATCAGCAAATCAAGGTATTGAGGTCAGATCCTGGTGGAGAATATGATTCAAAGGAAATTCATGATTACTGTAAATAGCATGGAATTAGAAGGAATTTTAAAGCCAGGTACACACCGCAACAAAATGGTGTACTAAAGAGGAATAACATGACAATTATGAACATGGAAATAAGCATGTTTAAAGGAAGAAACTTGTCTAATGAGTATTGGGAAGAAGTAGTTGCATGTGTTGTTTGTGTGATAAACAGATCTCCTACAAAGAGTGTGATGAACAGAGTACCAGAAGAAGAATGGTTAGTTATTTCTTGCAGGGTATCCCATCTTAGAATGTTTTCATGTGTAGCTTATGCACATGTGCCTAAGGAGATCAGACGAAAATTGAATGATAAAAGTGAAAAATGAATTTTTGCTGGTTATAGTGAGCAATCAAAAGCTTACAAATTGTATAACCCTGTCACCAAGAAGACCATAATTAGCATAGATGTTATTTTCAAAGAACAAGAGTCATGGAATGGGACTGTAGAAAAAACATTTGATGCACAAACACAATTGATTCAAGAGGATGTAGCAAAGAAGGAGCAACAAGAATCAAAATAGAAGACACTAGTAAGGACTCTAAGATTTTCTCAGTAGCATGGATATTCAAGAAGATGAGCGTATCGAAATTCTCCTAGCAGTCAAACAGGTGATGAATCAAACAATGGTAAGAGAAAGATGGAAATTTTGAAAGATATTTATGATGATTTAGATGTTAGTTCAAACTTTGCATTGTTGCCATTCCAACCTTTTTCGTTTGAAGAAACAATTAGACATGAAAATTGGGTGCAAGCCATGGATGAAGAAATTGATGTTATTGAAAACAATGATAGATGTTATTTGGTTTATTTTCCAAAAGAAAAAAAATATCGTTGGTGTAAAATGGGTGTAAAAGACAAAGTTGAATGAGAAACTTGAAATTGACATATTTAAAGCAATACTTGTAGCAAAAGGGTTATCGCAGCAACCGAGAATATAATTTAGACAAACGTGTATTTTGGTAGCCATGTTAGATATTGTAAGAGAGGTTCTAGAAACAACAGCTCATAACAAGTGGAAAGTATATTAGATGGATGTGAAATCAACATTCTCGAATGGAATTATAGAAGAATAAATTTATGTCCAACAACCTCCAGTATATGAAGTTGATGCTAAAGAAGGTAGAGTTTAAAGGTTGAAGAAACTGCTCTATGGACTCAAGCAGATGCCTAAAGCTTGGTATAGCAGAATCGACAGCTACAAGATTAAGAATGGATTTTACAAAAGAAACATTGAGCCTACCTTGTATACAATGGTAAATGAGCATGGATAGATTTTGATTGTTTTCTTATATGTTAATGACATGACTTTTACAAGTGATCTTGAGTCAAATAAATTCAAAGAAACCATGATGAAAGAAATTGAGATGACAGACCTTGGTCTCATGAAATATTTTCTTGGCATGGAAGTTGAGAAATTTGAAAAAAGAATTTTTTTTTGTCAAAATAAATATACTAGATATTTGTTGAAAAGATTCGAGATGGAAAATTGCAAACATGTCCCTACACCAGTTGCAATAGGTAAAAATTTAAGAAAGGATGATGAAGGATCATATGTCAATCCAACTCTATTCAAAAGATTGGTTGGCAGCCTCATGTATCTCACAGTGACAATACCGGATATTATGCAAGGAGTGAGTTTGATTTCTAGATTTATGTAGACTCCAAAAGACACAAATTGGAGAGAAGGAAAAATAATTCTGAGATACATAGCAGGAACCAGAGATTGTGGCATAATGTATGCAAGTACACAAGATAATGATTTGATTAGATATACAAATAGTGATTTTGCAAGAATTTCAGATGATAGGAAGAGCACTTTTGGTTATGTGTTCCATCTTGGTTTAGGTGTGATTTCATGGACATCTAAGAAGCAACCTATTGTGTCACTATCATCAACAAAAGAAAAATATGTAGCAGCAACATGTCAAGCAGTGTGGTTAAGAATATTCTTAGATGGACTCAAGAAGAAACAACAAGGATTAACAACAATATATTGTGACAACACTTCAGCAATTGCACTATCCAAGAATAGTGTGTTTCATAAAAAGAGTAAGCATATTGATACTAGATATCACTTTATTAGAGAAATTGTGAGCAATGGAGAAGTTCACTTGAATCCTTGTAAATCTAGTGATCAATTGGATGATATATTTACTCAGCCATTAACAAAATATGTGTTTGAGTTTCACAAAAGAAACTTGGGTATTGTAAGCCTAGCTGAGACATAGACCAACAAGCATGTTTGAGTTGTCATGAGTCATGTCTTAGTTTAGCGGTCATAATTAAGGGAGAGTGTTAAAATAACTAATTAATCCTGCATGTAGATTTATCTAAATTTAGAGTCAGTCAACTGAGTTAAGTCATAGTCGAATTTAGTATGTGGTTGCATGTCAAGTTATTTTAAGTGAGTTTCTAGTCGAAAAAGGTTAAATACCCCTCATCGGGTTCATTGTAATTAATTAAGTTTATATGATCAATAGAAAAGTCGTCATGTTATTGTTATTGTGTGTGAATAATTTTTGTTATTTTATGCCTTTTAACCCTCTTCCTTTCCAACACTATGAACAACTTCAAAATAGTTAACTGAAAGTTTCTTAATCCATGGGGTCATTCTTACTACTTCCATGCCGACAGGTATAGTGTCATACACAACCATCATTGTAATCCTCAACTCTCGTCCTTCTTTCCTCACGAACTCCCTCCACAAGAGAAAGAGTAGGCAATAGGTATCCCAGCGATGGTGAGACAAGGAAGTTTGATTTCATTTTCAAATTACGTCGAAATAATAATAGAGGTGAACGCTTAGATTGAACAAATGTGGAGCTAATGATCTAAGTAGCTCATTGTTTGAAGCTTCACACTCTCACACAATGAATTAGATCATTGTGCAGGAGTGAAAATCTCTGCACAACGTAGTGTCATACACAACCATTGTTGTAATCCTCAACTCTCATCCTTCTTGCCTCACATACTACTTCGACAAGAGAATGGGTAGGTGACAGGTATCATTAGCGATGGCGAGACGAGGAAGTTGATTTCGTTTTCAACTCATGTCAAAATAATAATAGAGGCGAGCGTTTAGATTGAAATACTGCATAGATAATGAGCCAAGTGACTCATTTTGCAGAGATCCACAATCCTGCATAATGAACTAGATCATTTTTCGGGAGTGCGGAGCTCCGCATAACATAGTCCCATAAACAACCATCGTTGTAATCCTCAACTCTCATCCTTCTTGCCTCATGGACTACTTCCACAAGATAAGGGGTGGCCGAAAGGTATCACCAGTGATGGCGAGACAAGGAAGTTGATTTTTTTTCGCTCACGTCAAGATAATAATAATAGAGGCAGGCACTTAAATTGAAGTAGTGTAGAGTTAATGAGTTAAGTAGCTCATTATGCAGAAGTACGCACTCACGCACAATGAACTAGATAATTGTGCGAGAATATGGAGCTCCGAACAACATAGTGTCATACACAACCATGGTTGTAATCCTCAACTCTTGTCCTTCTTGCCTCACGGGCTACTTCCACAAGGGAAGGGGTAGGCGAAAGGTATCACTAGTGATGGTGAGACAAGGAAGTTGATTTCTTTTTTAGCTCACGTCAAATAATAATAGAGGCATATGCTTAGATTGAAGGAATGTGGAGATAATAAGATAAGTAGTTGATTGTGCAGAACTCTGCGCAATAAGCTACTTAGCTCGTTACCTCATTGATATACAATTAGCTACTTAGCTCATTACCTCCACACCCTTATGCAAAACAAAAATATTAATCATTTTACCATTATTGTTATGACATCTATTTTTTTAAACAAAATATGAATGGAAATAATAATAAAGGCATATGCTTAGATTGAAAGAATGTGGAGATAATAAGATAAGTAGTTGATTGTGCAGAACTTTGCAAAATAAGCTACTTAGCTTGTTACCTCATTAATATACAATTAGCTACTTAGCTCATTACCTCCACACCCTCATGCAAAACAAAAATATTAATCATTTTACCATTACCGTTATGACATCTACTTTTTTTTTAGCAAAATATGAATGGAAGTTACTTGGTGATGTTATAAATTGAAACGCATGGGTATTTATGTAAAAAATTATGACAACATTATTCGATTGCTAATGATTAGTCCACAATAGCTAATAGTTTACATTATTGATCGAACTCTAATTTATGCAGCGCTAACTACTCCTTTCATAATGAATATTCCCATCATCAAATTAACCAGTATAATTTAAAATAAAAATAAAAATTATATACAAATTGAAAAGTGAAATATTTAAATTCCCCATAGCATTACACTATTACCAACATTAGCTTTTTGAAACCTCGGTATGTGTTTCTTGTTGAAAAAAGGGCGTAACAATTAAACGATATGAAAATTTAAGGATAAAATTGTTCAAAGTTTATAGTTTTACATGTGCGGAGATGCAGAAGTTGCTTGTTCTCCCGCACATTCCTTCTCCTCAGCATAGTGTCATTTCATTTAATTTGTTCAAAATTATTATTATTTTAGAGGAAGCTAAGAAGTGTGAAATTCAATAATAATTATTATTATTATCTAATTTTAAGTTCATGATCAAGTTAGATATTAAATTGGTGTATAAAATTCTTTGTTTGTGAGATAAGGGATTTCACTGCCAAGTTTACAAAGGCATACATGCTCTACACCCTCTAATTTTGAACTTGTGATTTCTTAGGAGGAAACACATGCTCTTTACCATTAAGCCCACTCAAGCTCTTTACCATGAGTTTATTTATTAAAATCACATTTTGAATGAGTTATTGTGTGAAGCTCACTCCACACAATCAGTCAAAGTACATGCATATGAATACCCATTATTATTACCTATAAACCTATTAACTGTGTTATCCAGCTCGACATGTTATTAAACTATGAGTACGCAAGTCAATTAAACTATCCTTAAAACTTCTACAGAAAATTGTGCGGAGAGCTTTCACTATACAAAAAGCAGCGTCTGAATGAGATTTTTTTTTTCTTTTATTATGTAAAGTTTTCTCTACACTCCGCATATCCTTTAATCAACCTTTAATCAATTAATTAAAAATAATGGTAAAACCATAAAATAAATAAATTATTGTTATTAACTTTATTTTATTATACTATTTATATACAATCTAACTAAACAAAAATATTTATTCATACTCTCTATATACAATCTAACTAAACCAAAAAAAAAATCATATTTATCGATTCATATGTATCTTTTTGTAACACTGTAAGTTCAAGAATCTTATGACATATTTTTACTTGCAACTTTGTCATTATTAGGTTAAGAAATTAGTAAGACATAGGAGTATGTTTTTTTTCTTTTCACAAATTTATAAGTTGCAATGTACTCATAAGGTAACGGTGAAAATGTTTGTTTTCTGACGTTTCTTTTACATTATATAATTTTAATTTTTTTTTATATATAATTATTAATTTAATAATAGATACGTAATGTAAAAGTGATATTCACTCTAAATTAGATTGAAATTATTATATTGCAGCGAAAGTAAAAGAATGGATAGTTTATTATAAATTTGGCCATTTGAATGTGGAAATTGAAAAAATATATATTTTTGATATTATAATTAGTTTTGTTATTTTATATATGTGAATTTTGAACATTGATGAGGGTGCTAGGTTTTCATTGTAAGGTGTGAGGTAGCATGAGACCGTGCAGGCCACACAGTGAGACCATGCTGACATGCGAGAAGGAATGTGGGTGGTACCACCCACGCCATATAATGATGGCATTTAATATGGGTGGCAGACTGTTCATGATATCATACATAGCTTGGAAAAAGTGTCAGCGCGGGAGGAAGGTAAGGTATGTTAAGGTTGATAAGTTGGTTTTGTTGTTATCTATTGAGCAGGTAACAGAACGAGACATTGGCGAATAGGCGAAATTTTTGACAACGGTTGTGTGGTTCTTCTCTGAGTATGTTCTTAGCCTCATTATTAGTATCTATGTTGTTGCGCTAAGGGAAGCCCTTCATTCATTGGATTTATTTATTTTTTCTGCATATGGGAGATATGAGAATCATCATGGTTTTACTATGATGTCTCGGTTTTGGGCTGGTTTATTGAATTCTGCATGTAATGTTACGGTGCCTTGGAAATCCTGTTGTTTTGAGTACTAGGATTTATATTGGTATAGTAATCATGTCCCATTTAGTTATCATAAAATCTACTCTACTTTCCTCTTCTGTTTAGTTGTTGTGGGTCGTGACAATTCCAATTTCTTGGGCATGATGTATGTTGTTGAGGTGGTAGCAGCTAGCATTTTGGAATCCATGAAGCCCGCCTTATCTGACCTATTATATTATTTGAATGACCTTGCATGTCCTCCAATTGACTCTGCATGTCCTCCAATTGGTTGTGCATGCCATCCAATTGGCTTTGCATACCGTTATCTTAGACCTGTTTATCACTTCCTAGACTATGGTTGCTACTCTTTCATTTCAATTTACCATATTCATCGCACTGATAACAATTTTCAGAATTTTCTAGATTATGGCTTTAATAATGCAAGCCATCCTTTATGCCCTGTTTGCAACCTCCATAGCTCGGCCCAACAACTCCATGAAATTGAATGCATGGATTACAATCACACTTTTGGGGGTAGAGTCTTTTCTGATACCCAGTTTGGTAAGATGGCCTTTAGGTTCTCCCTCGGGGGGCATATTTCTACTACCAATAATAGGGAGTGTTTCGTTTCTAATTTCATTTGTGAAACTGTTCAAGTCTTTTGTCTGGGGGGCATGAGTGGCGCATATCCGGTTTTGTTTTGGGGTTATCATCAAGTCTTTGTCCAAGTTTTGCTAGTGAATGGAAACACTCAGTCTCGATATGATTCGTCGTTGCATGTCATGAATGTAATTCCTCTTTGGAAAACAGAGGCGCCTCCTGGTGGCCCTCTTGCAAATTTCATAGTTCGTAGGGATAAAGGAAGAAGGATTGGTGATACGCAACATACCACTAAAATTGAGGAGGCTACTCTCAACAATCATGATACTTTCCTCTATTGTTTAACTAAAACAATTGTTCAAACTCTATTGCCCTCCACAGGTATTCTTAGCTCCTCTACAGGTATTCTCGGACACCTTGTATAGCACATGTTCTAGATGAGAAATATAATTTTGTTGTCATTTGATTATCTGCAATACAAAAAGGTGAAAGGTCAACCAGTGAAAAAAGAAGCGAAGGACAAAGGAAAGTTGGAGAAAGGAAAGCCAAAAGTGAGCCCAAGCAAATGCAAATAAATTCATGCAAATAAATAATGGAAAATATCTTCCAAGCCTACGAGGTTGGCACACCTGCTCATGTGAAATCACTTATTTCAAGTTGGAAGCGAGACCATCAAATAAAATAGGAGGAAGAAATTTCAAAGGAAGAGATGGAGTGTTTGACAGATCTAAGTACTACCAAGGGAAGAATGTCTTTATTCAAACAGTCCATTCATACATACTTGACAATGAAATGTTTATTGGCCAAGGCCATTATTAATGTTCAAGAAATAGGCAGCGATCCGAAAGAAGCATCTATTTTAGTTGAAATGCGAAGGGAAATCTAGGAAATACATCTTTTGCAACATCACTAGAATGTCCGCCTTGGCTGAATAGAACGTCAGATGCAGAGTATGGACCAAGTTGATATGCCTGGGTCTAGTCTTAAGGACCCGATGCCTATCGAATCATCTGGTAATTAAGTCTTATTACTTTTTGTATTTTTTAGATTCACATTACGGATAGCATTTACTTTATGATTAATTCTTTGGATGTAATAAATAACAGACCTGTTAAGGCAGACAATGTTAGGTTTAAACTTTATCAATTTTGGTTTGCCTTTAGCTCTTGGAGGTGGCCAATAGACCTGGTTTCCTACGAGAAGCTTGAGGCCATCTAGCATATATTATGATTGTAACCTACTTTTCTTTTTTCTCTATGGAAAATAGGGAGTAACTACCAAAATTAGAAAATATATGTGTGTGTGTGTGTTTGAATTTTGAGGATACAATATCTTTAGAGAATTATAGAAAAAATAGAATGAATTTAAAAATTATATAAGCTATAATTTTAAAATATAAGCTATAAGGGGGGATGTTTATTTTGGCCCAATGAATTCTCATCATTTCTCTGGTTCTATTCTCATCTACCTCTATGATTTAGGGGCATCAATCAATTTATGCTTGTGCTATTCTAGAAGTCTAGTTTAATTTAGTTGAGTTGAATTTATTTGAGTGAGTTCCTTAATATTAGCGCTAATTATGTGTTAATAATGATTTATTTTCCAAATGTGCTCTTGAGTTTTTGAAGGAAAAATTATGAAATTTCTTACTTAAAATAAAATCGAGGGTCTAGCATTAAGTTGGAGATCCTATTAGTTTGGATTTGGAACAATCTTCTTGTGTATTTTAATGTGAAAATTATATTTGTAAGTGTTTGATAGATGGAATAAAGAAACAGAGGGATCATCTCTTTGTATTATGCTAAAATTCCAATCTAGTTTGAACTAAGAGAAATAAAGCATGTGAAAGGAAATGGCATTGTTAATTTGATCTTAAATGGAGAGCATTGGCGTTGTTAAATCTATGCTTCTGAATTGTTGAGCTAGCTAATGAAACTTGGCAAGTTTAGTTTCATTGTAAATCTAATTGCTATTGTATGAGGAAAATCACTTCAATCTGGGTTTGCCTAAGCATTAGAAGGATCTCTATATGTTGGAGGTCATTTATGAATTTAACTCTTGTCTTGATATATTATAAAACTGGTGAACCCTAAATTAGTGTTCCAACAATGATGAAGATCATCAAATTGTCGATGTAAAGATAAATTTACCAAACTAATTTGTCATTGTTTTATATCTTGCCTGAACGGTGAAGATTTTTGTTTGAATGGCCATTAAATGTTTAACGTTATCCAGATTTGTTTTCAAGTGTACTATTACTTGGAGATTGTCCAGATGTGAGATCATCTGTTGATATTTCCACATTTGATTTTTTCAAAGATCGAAAGTTTGGAAGTTTTTCATATTAAGAGGAGCATTGTGAATTCAATTTAAGGATTGTTGTGTTACATAGGGATACATGTTAGTAGCTTTGTTACTTTTAGTAAACCATCACAATTACACTAGATCTCTACATCACTCTTCCACCTCCCTTCTTTGTCTTTTCTTGAGCTAGCCCTCTTTCACATCTCTAAGTTTACTACTCCCTTTCATTGGTTCCCTAAGCCTTCTCCTAACCTTTTCTCGATTTTTCTACCTAATCCCTCTAGAGTCCTACTCCCCTCCTTGTCACACCAGATTTCCCTCCACATACCCCTAGCATAAGGTCTAACTCAATGTCTAGGCATCAACTCTCTTCTCCTTAGAAAAGTGGAAGAAGAGGGTGGCGTGGTTTTTCCATTGCATCTGAGCATAGTCCTTCTTTCGTCATCACACTCAGAACCAGGAAACAACAAAAGCAACAATGGAGAGCTACAAGGATATTATCCCTGTAGAAGTTCAAAGGGTCATCTTTTATGTAGAGGAGTAGAGAGGAGTAGGTCAGGAAATCAAGACGTTACATTCTGGATATACAAGTTGACCGAGACATTAGGGATTGGATTCCAGATTTGGGGAATTCAATTAGAGACAGAATCACCTACTATATGTAGACCATCAATCCATACTAGCATATCAATATGACATAGTCCTAACTAATAGAGTTGATGCCCAACAAGAACTGATCATTTGTAGCGGAAACATTGATGGCTTAAATTGCCAGGTTCAATAGGAAAGTCACAACCCTTTCCAAGAACTTGATAAATCCTGAACTTTCCTCATCTCACAATGATAGTGAGCCACAACCACCGATTTAGGTGAATTCTCTTTTAAAATGAAGTTCAAGCAAGATATTCACTCGAATTATAATTTATTTAATGCCAATTTCATTAGCATGTTTATTAGTTTAGATTTTAATATTTTTCTAATAATAGTTCCTTTTTGGTGGATTATCACATAGAAAAAAGAATTAGTAGTCTTAAAACTTTTAATTTATGTTGGTGGTCTAGTTTCCCAAACATCACACCAATAAGAGGTGATGATGTGAAACCAGCTCCAAAAATAGAAGAAAAGAGATATCAACGCCTTAGAAATAAGCCACTTCAAGGGGGCAACCTCCAATACATTACATGAATGAACAATTCTTGGATGATACAAATTACAAAACCTCCTTTCTATATAGAGGAGTCCATGGGGCCACAATGTAATCCTTGTCGACCTAACAATAATAATTTAAGGGCATAATAATAACAATATGGGGGTTACAGGGGTACAATAATAACAATAAAGGGGTTACAATAACAACAATAAGGGATTATACTAGTAATATATGGAACTGACATGCCCCTCTCCTTAAAAAAAGTGTTGTCCTCGACGCTTGAGTAGCTCTGGGTGCTTCTGTATAAAATTCTCATCCTCCCATGTAGAATCTTCAGTGGGTAAGTTCTTCCACTTGATGAGATACTCTGAAATTAATCGATTCCGTAGCTGTCGATTTCTTGTTTCCATGACCGCTTCAGGTTCCAATATATTTTTCCTTCCTCATCAAGTTATGGCAATATTGTTTGAATTGGAAGATTTTCACCTATAACTTTCTTTAAGCATGAAACATGGAAAACTAGATGCACTCGTGAAGAAGCAAGAAGCTCCAAGTTGTATGCCATAGTACCAATATTTTGTAACACCTTGTAAGCACCATAGTACTTTGGAAATAATCTATTATCCTTCTTAGCCTGCTTGAGGGACATTTGTTTGTATGGTTGTAGCCATAAAAATACCCAGTATCCTACATCAAAACTTATCTCACTGTAATGTTGATCTGCCTGTTCTTTCATTCAATTTTGTGCCAAATTCAGGTTATCCTTTAAGAGTTGGAGACCTTCTTGTTGATGCTCGATGTGATCCTCCACTACTTGAAACTTCGAATTTTCTCTTAAAGATGATGTGATGGATGGTGGATGATATCCATAAAGTGCCATAAATGGCGTCATTTTTGTTGCAGTATGGAAGGAAGTGTTATACCACCATTCAACGAGAGGTAACCACTTGACCCATTATGTTTGTTTATCAGATACAAAACAACGAATATATCCTTCCAAACATTTATTTACTATCTTAGTTTGACCATTGGATTGAGGATGATAAGATGAGCTATGAGCTAATTGAGTACCCAAACAAGAAAATAACTTCGTCCAAAAATTTCCAATAAAAATGGGATCTCTGTCTCTCACAATAACCCTTGGGTTCCCATGTAGCTTTTGAATTGTGTCCATAAATGTAGCAGCAACTGTACTTGATTTAAATGGATGAGATAATGCACAAAACTATGCATACTTGGTAATTCTATCAACTACCACCATGATGACACTCTTTCCTTCGGACTTAGGTAAACCTGTGATAAAATCCATTGAAATCTCCTCCCAATGTTGACTTGGAATGGATAAAGGTTGTAGAAAACCCAGGGTCTTAATTGTCTCAACTTGATTCTGCTGGAAAGCCAAACATTCCGCCACAAACTTTTGAATATCAGATTTAAGGCCATCCCAAAAAAAATCTTTCTTAACCCTATGGTAATTTTTTAAAAATCCTGAGTGTCCTCCTAAAGGAGAAGTGTGCAATTCCAAAAGAATATTTTCTTTTAGTTGGAAATTCTTACAAATATACAAGCAATATTTGTGCCATAACGAATCATTTTTCCAACTAAATGTATCAGATTTACTAGGATCTTGCTGCAACTTTTGAATGAGTGTCCACACTTCTTCGTCCTTCTTCCATTCATCTTTTGCTTCGGTTATCCAATCTGGTTGGATAATAGAAATGGCACAAATCAATGCTTCCACTTCTTCATTCTTTCTTGAGAGTGCATCTGCAACAACATTTAGCTTCCCCTTTTGTATATTATTTCATATTCATAACCCAACATCTTTGTGACCCATTTTTGTTGCTCTTCTGAAGATATTCTTTGTTCCAAAAAGTGTTTAAGACTATCATGATCATTTTTTACCTTGAAGTGTCTTCCCATTAGGTAAGTTTAAAATTTATTTAGTGCATGCAGTATTTTTTTTTTTGTAAATTTAAGCAGATTGTATTAGTCTTTTTGTGTAAAATTACAGAGAGTCCTAGGAGTCAATGTGACCTCCCGGAGATGCAGCTGTCCATGTACAGATTCTCTTATGAGTGAGGCCGCGTGGCCCGTATACCTTTGCCTGTAGCTCCAGACACGTTGGCGCGCCCAGAAGGTCCGGTCAGCTCCAATCTGCGCCTTCTGAAGATGGCGATTTAGCATTCTGCCCTGTGGAATTTCGTTTCAGAGGCCTGTGAGATTGGATTCTGCATGAATTTGGTCGGTCCTGTAGGCTGCGTGTCTTGTTCGTGGTTTGGAGTTTGCCATCGATTGAGTTTACCATGATTTGCCATCGATTGAGATTGCCATCGATTGAATTTGCCGTGATCTGGAGTTTGCCATCGATTGAGGTTGCCATCGATTTGAGTTTTGCCATGATTGCCTGGAATAAGGACTCCTTATTGCTAGGCTTGCATTTGCAGATCCGCTTGTTGGAGATCTTGGCATTTGGCTTTGATTTCTCCCTCCTCCTGATCATGCCAGAGGCTGTGATACTCTGCCAGGTTGGAGTCAATCCCTGCATTTGCCAGTGCATCGGCTAATTTGTTCGCTTTCCTTCAAACGGCTTGGAAGGTGATCCCATTTCTGTTACAGAGTTGGTTTTGGAGATCTTTGAGTATTGCTGACAACCTCCAGCTTGGGGTGACTCTGTGCACCTGTGCACCCATCTGGAGTTTCCTAATCATTCGTATTATTATCTCTGAGTCGCCCTCCACAATCAGAGGTGTGAGCCTGTATCTGTTTGCCAGTGCGAGGCCTTGGAGGAGGGCTATGAGTTCTGCAGCATTGTTGGTATTCACTCCGAGGTTGCCATGGTAGATGAGGTGGATTGCTCCTGTGTGATCCCGTACTTCTCCCCCATAGCCTGCCATGCCCGGGTTTTGTCTTGAAGCCCCATCGAAGTTGAGCTTGAAGGTGTTGAAGGGGGGCAGAGTCCACTTTTCCTGTGCCATTGCGGTTGAGGTCTGGTGCCTTCCAGCAGAGTTGGTCTTTGTTTGTAGATGCAAGATCTGTATTATTCTTGTCTCGTTTGGTGAAGCATTGCCCTCTGTCTTCTGAATGCCTTTGGTGTTGACTGTTTCTGTGATGAGCAGTCGAACCTTCCTTGTCAGCATGTGAACTCCTGTAGCTGTGTTTTTGAATATTCTTGCGTTTCGCTCTTTCCATAGGGTCCACACTATAGCGCCTGGAGCTAGATTCCAAGCACTGTTGACCAGGGGGTTGGAGGAGATGGAGGATCTCCACTGGCTTAAAGAAGATTGGATGGAGTTTCTGTCTCTATCTGTCTGTCTGAATACCATGGCCATGTCATCCCACAGGGAGCAAGCCATGGGACAGGTATTGAGCAGGTGATTTAGCGTTTCCTCCCCATTCTCGCATAGCATACATCGAGAAGGGCCTACAAAACCGCGTTTCTGAAGGTTGTCCCATGTGAGAGCCCTGTTGTGCAGGACTAGCCAAGAGAAGAGTGTGATTTTTGGCCTTAGTGCATGCAGTATTGCTAACATTTCCTTCTCATAAATAGGTTTTTGTAAATAATTTCCTTTGATTGGACGACTTTCAAAAGAAATGGGTCTTCCTTCTTGCATTAAAATAGCACCAATTCCATTTCCTGAGGCATCACATTCCACAATAAAGGTTTTTGTGAATTCTGGTGTAGCTAAGACCGGTGTTAGGCACATTGCCTCTTTAAGATGGTCAAAGTCCTTAGTTGCTTCAAGAGTCCATGAAAATGCATCTTTCTTCAATAATGTTGTTAGAGGTGCTTCTATTATCCCATAACTCTTAACAAACTTGCGATATTACCCTGTTAACCCGAGAAATCCTCGCAACTGCTTTATGGTTATGGGGACTTTCCATTCCTTAATGGCTTTAATTTTGTTAGGGTCTACCTTAACACCCTCGTGAGATACAATATAACCCAAATATTCCACCTCTTGTACTCCAAATAAACATTTGGATGTTTTTGCATATAATTGTTTCTCTTGAAATAGTTTGAGCACCCTGTCAACATGTTCAACATGATCCTTCCAAGACCTGCTGTAGATTAGTATATCATCAAAAAATACTAGCACAAATTTTCTAAGGAAGGGTTTGAAAATGGAATTCATCAACCCTTGAAATGTAGAAGGTGCATTGGTAAGGCCAAAGGCATGACCAAAAATTCATAATGACCCTCATGAGTTCGAAATGCTGTTTTTGGAATATCTTCAGTCTTCATTCTAATTTGATGATATCCCGAACGAAGATCCAACTTGGTAAAATAAATTGCTCCATGTAATTCATCCAATAATTCATCAATCACAGGAATGGGAAATTTATCTTTAATGGTGAGCTTATTGAGCTCCCTATAATCCGGACACATTCGCCATGATCCATCCTTCTTGTGTACCAATATTACAGGAGCAGAGAAAGAACTTTGACTAGGTTGAATTATACCCGCCTCTAACATTTCTGCAATCATACGTTCAATTTCGCTCTTTTGGAAGTAGGGATATCTATAAGGCCTGATGTTTGGAGGAACACTTCCTGGAATCAAATGAATAGCATGATCATGATCACGAATAGGTGGGAGTCCTTTGGGAGTTTCAATCACCTTGGAATGATTGTCCAAGACTTGTTGGAGATCTGCAGAAATAGATGATTTTGATGTTGGAACTTCTAGTGAGCATAATTGTGCAATTACACCTCGTTGTTATTTCTTTAGAAGATTTTTCATGACATTAGAGCTTATTATCTTTCCTGGCTTCCCTGCAATACCCCGTAATTCGACTTCCTTTCCTTCTGAAAAAAAATTCAAGAAAAGTTTTTGAAAATTAAAAGCTACCGTCCCCAAAGATTGTAACCATTGTACTCTTAGTACAACATCAACACCTCCCATAGGAATGGAAAGTATTGGACTATTCAATACATATTCCCCCATGGTTAGCTTGATATTATGGCATTTTCCAAAGAAATTTATAGTTCCTCCATTTGCAACCATCACTTGACATTCTGGTGCTGGGTATAGGAAACAATTTAATTCCTTGGCTACCTTACAATGAATAAAATTATGGGTGCTACCTAAATAAATCAACACTATTACCTTTTTCTTCTTGATATGTCCTTCTATCTTGAGAGTTTGAGGAGTGGTAATTCCTGCCAATGCATTTCACGATATGGTCGGACTCATTTCTTCCTCTTCTAGTGCTGGTTCCTGTTGTATATCCTCTTCTTGTTCATTTTCTTCTTCCTCCTCACAATCTATGTAAAATAATTTCTTCTCAGCACACTTATGACCTTTAGTGTATTTGCTATCACAACTGTAGCAAAGCCCTTTTCCTCTTTTTTCTTCCAATTGTTGTGGTGTCAACCCTGTGGGTTGTGGAAATCTATGAGTAGCAACACTTCCATCTTTATGGAAGTGAGTGGTAGGCTTCCTTGTCGCCATAATTTTACATTCAATTTTTCTTGCCAACCTGAATAAATTCTCCAATGAATCATGTTCCAAAACATGAACTTCATGTTGGATGTTATCCTTTAAAGTACCTATGAAGATATCAATCTTGTGTTCCTCTGAAATATTATTTACCCTTATATTCAATTTTTGGAAGTCCTCAATGTGCTCCCCAACTGAACACTTTTGTTTGAGATTTATCAATTGGCTAAATAAAGTGTTGCTCTTTGTATCCTCATAACGTGCTATCATTTCCTTTGTAAAAATTGACCAAGTGACAATTTTTTTATGGGATCAAAGCCATCGATACCATACAAATGTATTTTTTTCTAAATGTAAAGTTGCAATGCATACCTTTTGTGTGTTTTGCACATTATTGAGATCAAAATATTACTCCATCTATTGTATCCATGTTAGAGGATCCTTTCCATCAAACTTCCTCATATCCATTTTTGGAATATGGTGGTTCTTCCCTCCAACATTAGAGTTTATGAAATCACGATAAACATTTATTTTGTTCTCATCATGAGTTTCCTCTACTATCTTTTCACCATTAGGAAACATTTCTTGTATCAACTTTTTCAAATCTTCCATGTCTGTTTTTAGATCATTCTTCATGTTTTCCATCTTAGTTTCCATGTCATCCATCTTAGATTCCATGCCAGCTTCCATGCCATCCATATTTGCTTCCATGCCATTCTTAAAACCATCCATGCCTTTCTTCAAACCATCCATCTTATTTTCCACGCCTTTCTTCAAAACCTCCAAGTCATCTTTTGTTGCTCTTTGCGAGAAAGAAATTTGTTGCACTTACTCTTGTAATTTTGATATGTCATGTTGCCATTCTTCGTCTTCATGAGTCATAGTAGAACCTGCTAAAGGCTTAATGGGTGTTGAATTCCTTTTAGGGGCCATTTGAGAATCCAATATTGATATCTATTCTATAACATGCCCTTGGAATCAATTCAACTTGATTCTTCAAACAAGACTTATGCAATTCGAAAAAAAAGAAACACACACCTTTTACTTTCTTTTGAGGAGCTCGATATTGAAATTGACTTATCTACATCCTTGTAGATTCTCAATATCTGAAATTCGGCCTTGTAGTAGTCTTTTGAAGCTTCTTTCAAATTCCATAGGTCTGAATTGATTTGGATACTTCAAGGAAAATTTATGTCCAATCTCCCACAATGACCTAATTATGGACTAGTTCAGTAGAGCGAACTTTTCAGACTTGCCACGTGACACTGTTTGCTCCTTTGGCTCTGAAATTTATAGACAGGAAACTATAGTCAGTGTACTTCCAGTAAATTTTTACAGAATTCCAATTTGATGCTCAGAGAGAGAGATATGAAGTTTTTCCCACAATCACCTCTTTGAGATGAAATTCGGGAGCCTGAAACAGACCTAACTTCCATAGATCATATCTCCAAAAATATTACAAACCAAGCTCTAAAATTTTGCGACATTGTTCCTCAGGATTTCAAATTTGCGCTTTAAAACTTTCAGCTTTTGAACCTTCGTAGAAAAAACGTTATAGCGAAAATTCTGCGATGACCTTTTTAAGTGAAATTCAAGAGCCTGCAAAAAGACCTAACTTCCACATATCATATCTTTGAAAATATTGTGAACCAAGCTCTGAAATTTTACGACGATGTTCCTCAGGATTTCAAATTCGCACTCTAAAAATTTTAGCTTCTGAACCTTTGGAGAAAAAAATTTATAGCGAAAATTCCATGATGACCTGTTTGGAGTAGCGAAACCCTAGAATCCAAAGCTCTGATACCAAATGTTGTGAAACCAGTTCCAAAAATAGAAGAAAAGATATATCAATGCCTTATAAATAAGCCACTTCGAGGGGGAAACCTCCAATACATTACATGAATGAACAATTCTTAGATGATACAAATTAGAAAACCTCCTTTCTATATATAGGAGTCCATGGGACCACAATATAATCCTGGCCGATCTAACAACAATAATTTAAGGGCACAATAATAACAATATGGGGGTTACAAGGGTACAATAATAACAATAAGGGGGTTACAATAACAACAATAAGGGACTATACTAGTAATATAGGGACCTAACAGGTGATATATGTTTGTATCAAACTTTTTGAAGGTACTATAACTATTTTCACTTCACCAAAAAAGCATGGCAAACAAAAGGTTCCTAAATTTACCTCAAAATCCTTCCAAACCAACCTTTATTTAAATAGTGATAAAATAGTGATAGCATATGATTCCTAGTGTTAACTAAACCATTGGGAAAATGCGTCCCCGAAATGTGTCTGCTTACAGTTTCGACTATCAGGTGGAAAATAGAATTAGTAATCTTAAAACTTTAAACTTACATTGGTGGTCTAGTTTCTCAAGCGGCACATTGGTAGAAGGTGATATAGGTTTGTATCAATATCTTTATGATAATATAAACGTTTTAACTTCACAAACAAAAAATATGGAAAATAAAAGGATTCTTAAATTTATTTCAAAGTCTTTCTAAACTCACTTTTACTCAAATAAGGATAGCATAAGGATATCTAGTCTTGACTAAACTATTGGAGATTAAACTAAGAGAACATTTTGCAAAATATGGATAATATTGAAGACATCATTACAACTAAATTTAAGGAGGAAATCCCTTGTAATAATTAGATAAAGAGTTAGAAAAAAAGAGAAAATTAAAATATTAGGAGGTGATATTAATATAAAAAATCAAAAATATGTTTTTATTTTGACAAATGTAAAGACCAAAATAAAAGTTGCTAAAATTAAAAAAATATTTCTCATGAACTTAGTAGTGAAATATGGAGTTGGTCAATTTCCAAAAGTCCTTGGGATGAAAGAGCATGTCACATTTTTAACATTAAGAAGGTTGAAAATGAAAAGCACTTTCTCTTAAAATGCCATACATATATATTCCACTTCTAAATAAAATAATTAAAATGTTATACATATTTTTAGCTTGGAAATAAAGTTATAAAGAATTCCAAATCCATGATTTAAGCAAACTTTTCAGATTCATGATTTAAACAAACTTTTCCTGATAAATCATATTTATCATTTAGGGTGGAAGCTTTTGGAATCTTTTATCTTCAAAAAGTTTGCTAAACTAAATTAATCTTAATAAGCATTAATCATCATTATTTTCACCATCATATAAATTAAATATCTATAATATTTTATTTCTTAACTATACATTAAAATTGATAATATCATTTTAGATATGAATATTAACAGATGTCTAGAATCCCTTATCTTGTTTTAAATTTTGATAAACTAAATTAATCTTAATAAATATTAATTATCATTTTTTTACCATCGTATAAAATTAAATATATATTTAAATATATATAATAAATATATAGATAGATATTATCCATATCCATATTAACAAGATAAACCCTCATTGTTAAAACATTAACAACCCGGCTAAAATTCAATTCTCTTAATACTCTTAATATCTTAAAAAAATATATAATTAAAAATATATATAAATTATGTCTAAATCCAAAAAAGATAAGTTACATTATAATAATAATTGATTAAAAATAATAAAATAAATTAGGTCTAAATCCAGTGTTTTTTAATTTACATCATAATAATAATTAATTAATAATTTATTCTCTGTTTTGTCTCAATCAGATTTAAAATGTGTCCCAGAAAAGAGATACGTATTTTCTCTCTGAAAAGATGATCCAAAGTGTTTCGAACATTTTGCTGAAGTGTGTTGAATATATCTATCGTAACGTAATTCAGAGAGTGGCAAATAGTTTTCAAATATTTTTAAATAAATAAATCGTAACTTCCTTGCAAACTTGGTTTTCCCATATTTAAACAATGAAATATAATGTTGCGTCTCTGGAAACGTGACACCATCGGGTTGTTTCATCATAGAAGAGTAAATACGGGCAAATTGAATCGTGCAAAACATGAACTGCAATTCAAGAAGCCACCGAACGTACACAACGTCAAGCTGTAATCAGAAATTTTATTGACAAAAATGAACGAAATAATGCTGTTCGTCCACATGATCTACAGCGTGTCTATTCTGTCTGCGTAGGCGCCGTGGTCCTCCTGTTCGTCCCCAAAAGGTGGAAACACAACCATGGATGGGCAATTGCTGTGCAGATGTAACAGATCTCCCCGTAAACACTTACGGTAAATTAATATTTACGTTAAAATCAAGATTCGTTTTAAAACCAATTCTTGATAACGAATTCTTGAAATGAAAATGGAGTTGCACAACCTTTTTTAGGGACGAATGGTTCTCAGTTCTTCTGCTCTCCACGGGATTCCCTCCTTAGAGCTCGTGGTTTTTCTTAGAACCGAATACCAATATGGCTCGTTGTTTGAACTCTCTCATTCTTGGTTCGCTGATTTGGGTTTGGATCAAGTGAAACACAAATATCTGCAAGCGGAGAGAGATAATCCAATGGGCGGTCAATCTCAAGCCTCTGCAGCTGCTGTATTACTCAAGAGATTGAGAGGCATACAAAAATGGGGATTAAAAGTGATAGCAGACCTAAACGAGAGCAGAATCTTCTCGTTGTTAAGGTGGAATCTTACAGAATCTTCTCGTTGTTAAGGTGGAATCTTACAGACAGCGTTTATATACGGTGGAGTCAAATATTAAAGATAAGTAATTTTTTCTTAAGTTTATTTTAAAACTTGAAATGCGCTTTCATGAAGGAAGTTTAAACATCTTGGGTAAAGATAAGTATTCCTCAAAATAATAGTTTCCTTTGAATTATTTTACTTACTTTCTCAAAAGAAAATGAAATATATCATATGAATAGTAGTTTTCTTTTGAATACTTTATTCATTTTCTGGAGAAGAAATGAAATATGAAATATTTCATATGATTTGTTATAAGCAAAAATAGTTACATTTAGCAAAAGTATAGAATTTCATTTGGAAATAATATCTTATCTTGTGAAGTGAAAGATAAGTCCATTGTGTTAAAAGAATATCTTTATCTTTATCTGGTGGGTAAAAGAGCAAGGTATTATTGTGTTATATATTGAGTATTTGATTTAATTGCATGGGTTAATGTATAAAAGATTAACCTTGTTATTATTTTAAAAATTTATTCTTATTCCTTATGCACAATATAAGGATTAATTATGGTACCTTCTTGAAAAATGTTACCTATTGAAAAGATTGCATCTTAGGTGTATAAAATATTAAGTCAACCTTGTTATGGTTCCCTAAGTTTTGTGCATGAGGAACTACATAGAGTAACTAAGTTATATTAACCCCCTTTTTGAGAAATAATCATGTATATTTTTACATGGAAATAGTAGTTAAGAGTGGTAGTATTCTAAGAATTTTTCGTAAAAAGAATCCAGGTTGTCTTAAAGATTACTATTATGTTAATATTTTTACATGAAAATAGTATTTCATGATGATAGAAATCTAAGAAGGGAATATGTGTTTCCTACGGTAAAGGAAGAGCTATTCTTTCAATCTTTCAGATGGTCAGAATAGCCATTATGTTATAAAGGCATGTTCTTCGTATGTATGAAAATGTTGAGCTATCTTATCGCATGTGAGTACTTTGTTGATATCAAAACTAATATGTTAGTTATGTTAGTTCTTTTGATGAAGATCATGTATACAGCTAAATATAAGTGTATTAGTTTTTATTGAAAAAAATAATATAACTACATTGAATATGATTGATATAATCTTGAAAATGAGACATGTATTTATATTCATAATTGTGTATTTTTACATATGATTACATGCTTACTAGCATTGAGATTTTCTTTGGGAAGACTCGTGAAGGAGGTTATGTGCTTTGTTGTGTAAGCACTCCTTTAGGGAGAGTCTTTTGGAATCGGTATGCATTCACATGCATGGAAGAAACAATTGTTATGTTAACTTGCATTCCATGCACTAAAGGTAATAGCTTAAAGGTTAGCTATTTTTATTAAATGTATGTAAGTCACATGCATAAATATCTTAGCTTATGTATCAGTTTATTTTAAAGAAAGGCTTGGGAGATGTAGCCATCGTCTTGCAAGAATGTGTGCTTATGCGATGGAAACAATTAGTTATTGTGATGACTTATAACCAACACATATGAGGTATGTGTTATTATAGAGAGAATGACAAGGTACTTTACTTGCTTGTCATGATTATACATGAGTAGATGGAGAAACTACTATAGTGATTGATTAATACTTTATGAATCTTGACATCATTTTATGTTGAAGGCATCATAGCAGGGAATGATGGTGACATGTACAAAGGAATATTATGCTTGACATGTACAAAGGAATATTATGCTTGTCATGTACAAGGGAAAATTATGCTTGTCCCGGTGGCAGGTAAATGATTAATGTTCATGCAGATGAGTGTGAGTTGCAGGAAGGTCCAATGTACGATGGTCCATTGTAGGTACATCCATGCCACCAAGATGTGAAGATATGAAGATATGAAGACCAGAGGGTAAATGGTATCATATTTATTATAATGGCTTTAATCTAGATATTTGCATATTTCCTTGTAATATTATATAAATGATGGTTAAGGGATGGTCTCCCTTATAAGCCATTGAGTGATGGGCTGAACACCCTCACGAGAGTTTAATAATCAAATTAAACGTTTGCTGGTTTTCACCCTACGGGGTTTCCAGGGTATATTGGTGTTCAATGATGTGATTGATTATTGTGTCCAGATGATGAGGTTGATTCCTTTCTTGTTATGATGTTCATAATGGAAATTATGTGATGACTATATGAGTAATGAGATGAATGGATGGTTACATCGTATAGTATTAAGTTAATATACTGTAATGGAGGTTGTGTAAGGGTTAAGGAGTTTACTATTCTTATTTATAAAATTACACTGTGAACTGTTAAACATTCTATGTAATGATGATTAACTTGTATAAAAAAATTTAACTCCTTACATTTCCCTGTGAAGTTAATGGTGTAAGTTATAAGTGGTATCAGAGCTAAAGGTTCAAAAATTGGCACCTTTGGGATTTAGCGAAAGAAATTGAGAGTTTCGAGATGAAATGCGCGTATGTGAAGGAAGACATCGCATCCAGGTTGAACAATGAGTTTCAAGAGATAAGTATTAATATCTTTCTTGTCTTGAAAGCAATAGTTATTGAATTTATGGAAAATACACTGCTTACAAAGTAAATAACTATCGAGTTACGGTTTCGTTAAAAAGGATATGTATTTTCCATGTACGTAAAACTTCTATTGTTGTGTTGAAGTTTCCTTGAAGGGAGTTGGGAATTTGGGTTCTTGAAAAAGAAACATGTGTGTGCTTGAAAATTTAACTAGTATCCATTTGATTCTTCTTGAGAGAAATATTGAAATAATTCTTGCATGTGAATCTTGCAAAGAGACAAATATAAAGTAAAATGTGGTTTTACTTAATATGCAAGATTGTGCTAGTTCTTTTGGAAAGTAATAAAGCATTGCTAATAGGGTAATCTTTTAGAAAGATATACCATGGTAAAAGACCAAACTACTATGCTATTTTTGCTGATAAGAACCCCTGTGAGTCTTGCAAAGATTACTAGTACGTAACTTGAAGGGTGTGAGCAGTAGTAAAACATAAACAAGTAAACTTGCTTGCCTTTATATATATCTTGTTTAAGAAAAGATAGGAAGCTTGTTTTTCTATAAAAGGGGATTTCGTAATTGTGTGTTAAGTGAAAAGGAATCCAAGTTTTTTCTTGAAAATAAATATAGGCTAAAGAGAATAACCTCTTGAATATACTACATTGCTAGATGGATTATGTCAACTTCTTGATTTAGGTATATTAAAGGTTAAGGTAACCTTGTTAGAGTTGCATAGTTATTATGCATAAAAGAGGCTATCTATGGTAAATTATTGGAAGCAAAGCATGAGCAACTTGCATATAGAATCATAGATGAACAAGGTTCTTTGCATGCAATAGTTGTATTAGATATCATCGGAAAGAACATAAGTCTATATGTGGAAATGATAACATGTTTTGTTAACATACTTTAGAAAAGATTCTTTGGCAAAGAAGATGAATTACATGTACAAAAATTAAAGTAATGTTTTGGTTTCCTTGAAATATATACATGGCTTATGTGGGTATAATATTTCAAAGATAAGACATGTATTCTTATGTTTTATTCCATTAGTTTCATGGAAAAGAAAACCATGTTTTGCATGCCTATTATGTTATGTGTCCTCGAAGAGGAATCATGAGTTTGCCTACTCGATTATGTTAAATACTCTGTTGGGAAATTAAGATTAGAATATTTATGCATTATATGCATAGGAACGACAGTCAATGTGTTAGCTTTATTATATTTGCATGCTCCAAAGGCAAAAGCTGAAGTGGTGGGTTTTTTGTGAAATTTTGAGTAAAGCGAATGCACATTGTGTCATTTTCCATTAAAGGAATTTCTAAAGAGATATAGTGATTTGTCTTGAACGAATGTGTGCGTGTGTGAAAAATGTCATAATAATGTGGGAGTTATTTGACATGAATTGTTAATTACTTACTCACAATAATGTAGAGATGTTAGAAGAAAGCATGTTGTGAGATTGCATTTACATCTTATATATGCACATGAATAGGTGTTAAAGGATCACTCAAAGAATGATTATTTATCGATTAAGCATTAATTATTTGTTGATTAAGGTTTTATATAATCATGCTATAAAATCTTATTGATGCTGCTAAAAGAAAACATTGCTGTGGAGGAGCAATGTGAATTCCTGATGATGATGAGTATTGCAGTAGGGAGAGAAGTTCTTCAAATGAAATAAAGATAACTATTTTATGTTATTTTATTCTAAGAAGTCTATGCATATGTAGGTTGATTCTTTTAAAAATGAATTGTTACATACATGGAATTGCATGAGATTAGCTTCCATTTAAGAGAGTTATTAAAAAAGGTACATGCTATTATAATATATTCTTTTCAAATAAGAATATGCATATGAGCTTGAAAAGAAGCAATTGTTTTTGCATGCAATAAAATTGCTAAGTTACCATGCACTACTTAAAAAGAGGTGCGTGAAACTAATGCATGAATGCAAAAGATGAAGGAAGTCCTACTCTAAGATAATAGAGTGTTAAAATTAAATTGAATGAAGTCTCTTAATGGGTCAAGTTATGAAACTTGACTAAAATGACTAGTTGACTGACTAGTGTTGGCATGAGTCGTCATGGATGCATTAAAACTATTAACTAGTTATGAATGAATAACTAATGAAGGTTATATGAACGAATCGATTTTGACTAAAGCTATTCGAAAGTTGTGAACAAGTGATCATAATAATTACTTCGTATATCATTTTGTTGGAACAGAACATTATGGGAATTGGAAATGTTTGTACCATAATCGTTATTGAGACATACACATTAATGAATATTTATATATACTGGTATGTGTGACAACATCTTATGCAGGAACTTAAATGATTGCATACGATAATATGTGCTTGAGAAATACATATTTACTAATAGCATTGTTTCTTATAGTAAGCATGAGTAGCTTACTGGAAATAGAAAATCTATGAAAATAAAGCATTGCAAGCATTGCAATGTGAGTTGCAACAGTAAACGTTCAAGTATCATGTTTTAATAATGTACAACACATATATGTTACTTCCAGGGGGGAAGTTGTGATAGCTTCATTAAAGTTAACTAGTATTAACTAGTTAAAGACAATTTGTTTAATTTTCTTTTATCTGACAAGAAAAACTTAAAGCATCACTGTTGATAAAGCAAATTATTTAATTTGCTGGAATTAATTAATGAAAAGAAAATCTTTTTAAGCTGATGGTAAAAATGTTTCCAAGAATAGGAAATGGTTAGGGAACAGTTGGAAAGACAGTTACCTACTCCTCTGAGGATAAGCTGGATCCCCGAGGAGGAGTAGGCGTTCTATGAAATTGGTAAAGGGGGAGTATTTTTCTCGAGCTGGTTGAGACCAGTTGAAAATAGCTTCCAGCAACCCTTGTAAAGCCAAAAACATCTGAGTATGACTGGAATTGGAGAATTGGACCGGACTGTCCCGAATTTCTCTTCCAGGCTTTTCTGAGTGTGACTGGATTGGCCATCCTGATGTCACAGCAAAAGAATCCATTGTTGACCCGTGACACTGTCTAGATTCTGGAGCTAGGGGGCAAGTGGAAGACGTAATTGCCTCACTTGATGGTTGGGAGGACCACAGCTTGAAACACTAAATTTCCAGATAAGTATAAAGACATTTTAGTGTGGAAAGATTCACTGTTTGAATATGAAAATGACTCAATCCTACGGATCAGGAGGAGCATTTTATTTACCATTGCAGTTCTCATAGTAGAACAAGTTAAGTAAAAGTTGTGTTATATTAAAATGAATTATTGAATGTATAAGTTCATTTATATTATTACTAATTTGTTTGAATGTCTTAGCAGATGCTAGGATATGACCATGGTGCATTGATTGACCATTGGTATGATGAAGAGAGCTAGGTGCTCTCTCAGTACTTTTTGAAGTACTTTGTGGATGTCTTTAGCAGGAGCTAAGACAGTGTGCACATGATGCATTGATGAGAGAGTTGGTTCTCTCTGAGTACTTATGGAAGTACTTTAATTAAAACATCTCTTTATATTGTAATAATGTTTGGTAGTTGCAAGTATTTTTAATTTTGAAAACTATCTGACTAATGTGATTGAATTGTTAGTAATACATTACAGGCTCTTTCCAAGAAGTGTTGATGGGTGTTCAACCATTCTATGAGAGCTTGCGTAAAAGACATCTTTTCTTCCAATAGTAATTGGTAAGCTGATTAAGGAATAAGCAGTTAGAAATGAAAATGAAATTTTCTTTGCGCTGTACATGCTTATGGATATGGATAAAAACATTCATTGTTTCAATTAATGGCATTTAAGGAAACGAAAATGTTCACCAAGGGGAAGGAACCCCTTTTGGGTTGTTTATATTATTATATCATGAGTGTAAGTTTCAATTTTAGTGAGAGAAGCACACCGAGGACGGTGTTCTCTTAAGGGGGGGGAGTATGTAACATACCTCCCCGTAAACACTTACGGTAAATTAATATTTACGTTAGAATCAAGATTCGTTTTAAAACAAATTCTTGATAACGAATTCTTGATATGAAAGTGGAGTTGCACAACCCTTTTTAGGGACGAATGGTTCTCAGTTCTTCTGCTCTCCACGGGATTCCCTTCTTAGAGCTCGTGGTTTTTCTTAGAACCAAATACCAATATGGCTCGTTGTTTGAACTCCCTCATTCTTGGTTCGCTGATTTCGGTTTGGATCAAGTGGAACACAAATATCTGCAGGCGGAGAGGGATAATCCAATGGGTGGTCAATCTCAAGCCTCTGTAGCTGCTATATTACTCAAGAGATTGAGAGGCATACAAAAATGGGGATTAAAAGTGATAGCAGACCTAAACGAGAGAAGAATCTTCTCGTTGTTAACGTGGAATCTTACAGACAATGTTTATATACGGTGGAGTCAAATATTAAAGATAAGTAATTTTTTCTTAAGTTTATTTTAAAACTTGAAATGCGCTTCCATGAAGGAAGTTTAAACATATTGGGTAAAGATAAGTATTCCTCAAAATAATAGTTTCCTTTTGAATTATTTTACTTACTTTCTGAAAAGAAAATGAAATATATCATATGAATAGTAGTTTTCTTTTGAATAATTTATTCATTTTCTGGAGAGGAAATGAAATATGAAATATTTCATATGATTTTTTATAAGCAGAAATAGTTACATTTAACAAAAGTATAGAATTTCAGTTGGAAATAATATCTTATCTTGTGAAGTGAAAGATAAGTCCATTGTGTTAAAAGAATATATTTATCTTTATCTGGTGGGTAAAAGAGAAAGGTATTATTGTGTTATATATTGAGTATTTGATTTAATTGCATGGGTTAATGTATAAAATATTAACCTTGTTATTATTTTAAAAATTTATTCTTATTACTTATGCACAATATAAGGATTAATTATGGTACCTTCTTGAAAAATGTTACCTATTGAAAATATTGCATCTTAGGTGTATAAAATATTAAGTCAACCTTGTTATGGTTCCCTAAGTTTTGTGCATGAGGAACTACATAAAGTAACTAAGTTATATTAACCCCTTTTTGGGAAATAATTATGTATATTTTTACATGGAGATAATAGTTAAGAGTGGTAGCATTCTAAGAAGTTTTTTGTAAAAAGAATCCAAGTTGTCTTAAAGATTACTATTATGTTAATCTTTTTACATGAAAATAGTATTTCATGATGATAGAAATCTAAGAAGTGAATATGTGTTTCCTACAGTAAAGGAAGAGCTATCTCTCTTGCATGCACAAAGAGGGAGAGTTATCTCTCTTGCATGCACAAAGAATAGCCATTATGTTATAAAGGCATGTTCTTTGCATGTATAAAGAAATGTTGAGCTATCTTACTCATGTGAGTACCTTTATGATATCAAAACTAATATGTTAGTTATGTTAGTTCTTTTGGAGAAAGATCATGCATAAGCATGCAACATATGTATTAGCTTTTATTAAAAAATAATATAACTACATTGAATATGATTATTAGTATAATCTTGAAAATGAGACATATATTTATATTCTTGACTGTGTATTTTTACATATGTTTACAAGCTCACTAAAATTGAGATTTTCTTTGGGAAGACTCGTGAAGGAGGTTATGTGCTTCGTTGTGTAAGCACTCCTTTAGGGAGAGTCTTTTGGAATCGATATGCATTCACATGCAAGGAAGAAACATTTGTTGTGTTAACTTGCATTCCATGCACTAAAGGTAATAGCTTAAAGTTTAGCTATTTTTATTAAAATATATGTAAATCACATGCATAAATATCTTAACTGATGTAATAATCTATTTTAAAGAAATGCTTGGGAGATGTAGCCATTGTCTTGCAGGAATGTGTGCTTATGTGGCGAAAGCATTAATTATTGTGATGACTTATAACCAACACATATGAGGTATGTGTTGTTAAAGGGAGAATGTCAAGGTACTATACTTTCTTGTCGTAAATATACATGAGTAGATGGAAAAACTACTATAATACTGATATGTGAAATGTTTGATTAATACTTCATGAATCTTGACATCATTTTATGTTGAAGGCATCATAGCAGGGAATGATGGTGACATATGCAAAGGAATATTATGCTTGTCATGTACAAAGGAAATTATGCTTGTCCTGGTGGCAAGTAAACGATTAATGTTCATGCAGATGTTGCAGGAAGGTTCAATGTACGATGGTCCTTTGTAGGTAAATCCATGCCACCAAGATGTGAAGATATGAAGATATGAAGACCAGAGGGTAAATGGTATCATATTTATTGAATGGTTGAAAGCTAGATATTGTATATTTCCTTGTAAGATTATATAAACGATGGTTAAGGGATGGTCTCCCTTATCAGCCATTGAGTGATGGGCTGAACACCCTCACAAGCGTTTAATAATAAAATTAAATGTTCGCTGATTTTCACCCTACGGGGTTTCCGGGGTATATTGGTGTTCAATGATGTGATTGATTATTGTGTCTAGATGATGAGGTTGATTCATTTCTTGTTATGATGTTCATAATGGCAATTATGTGATGACTATATGAGTAATGAGATGAATGGATGGTTACATCGTATAGTATTAAGTTAATATACTGTAATGGAGGTTGTGTAAGGGTTAAGGAGTTTACTATTCTTATTTATAAAATTACACTGTGAACTGTTAAACATTCTATGTAATGATGATTAACTTGTATAAAAAAATTTAACTCCTTACATTTCCCTGTGAAGTTAATGGTGTAAGTTACAGCAGATAAATGGGGCATTCAATTACAGTGGAAGCATCAGTTTTATCAACACATATATACACTTGAAATACTTGATGCTTTCCCTCATCGCTTGTGTTGCAATCCACTCCTGGGAGCTGCCCAGTGCTTTGCTTAATGGCCTTCTTTATATCTCTCAAACTGTATTCCCTCCCATCTGGTTTAATACCTGAAAGAAAACTACCAATTAACATTACACATCTATATTTTGTAAGAAAGAACTAATCTCACAGTGACCTTATGATATAATTTGATCACCTGCTGCTTTAAGAGCCCCAAGAGAATGTCTATATTTTGTCTCAAGGAAAGAGCCTTCTCAAAGTATGAATGCTCATCAAGATTGAGGGAGCAAGTGCCATGTTTTTTCCATTCGTGTCCCCAAAATTTGTGCCCATCGCTGCTTGGACAGCTTAACGACCCCCAATACCTGGTCAGCTCCTCGTCCAGATCTGAAATCTGCAAAAAGAAATTCTCAATATATATTATTTTTAGCTAAGCAGCACTATATTTTCATTATGTCCAATATAGTGAACATAAAAATAACCATTATCATATAAACAAACATTAAAATTTATTTCATAAACACTAGAATTAATAGTACTTTTGAATAATCAAATTCTCTAGATGAACCACATAACTGCGGCCATTTACCGGTATTGTAGTTTGGCCAGAGGCCATGAATGGAAAATTCAGAAGCGGGCTTCTCCGAACGAGGGTAACAACATCCTCTACGAGTATCGCAGTATGAACCAGGCCACTATATTTACAAGCAACTAATTACCATCAACATATACAAGAATAAAGAATAACGCTGAAAATGATTTTGAGATTCAGGAATCACATAGTGAAAATACCTGTTAAACGAAATAATATAAATCAAAAGATCTGGCAATAGCAGCAATGGAACAGCACTAAAAAATGATGAGCACAAACATTATCCAACTTCCATTGAAACTACGACTAATCCCCATTATCAAGAATTTTCTGCAATGAACTTTGCTCCTTGTTACAATGGCCGGCTTGAATCAACTTATATCATGAATGAATGAATGAATCGAGTGATGAAAACTATGGCGTGAGCAGCATGCATTTATACACAGCTTGTCATGCTTTCGGTTTATGGGTTTGCGTGGAATTCAATTTCAGTTTGTGGTGAATTGAGGTACGCCAAGCCAACAGATTGACAACTTTCGTTTCACACACTTTACATCATGCACAGAAAGATTGTTGCAATTGCTGTTGTGTTTGGCATATTCCGGCGTGAGTGGCGTGGCTCCCCATCCAAACTTTTCTTCGCTTGCGTAAACAAATTTGATATTTGGTTACAATTTTTAATAATTAATAGATGGATAGCATAATTTTTTTTTTAATGAAATATTTTAGAATATTTATAATAATATACATAAATTAAAATTTAGGATTTATCTCTAAGGTAAATATGTTTTTTTCTTTTCTTATTTAATTGAATAAGTAAGAACATATTATATGAAAAGAGTGGTGGTTTTTTGGGATGTATTATTGATAATATAGAGTATAGGCCCATGGTATTATGATAAATTCTATTTACAAATGAATAATTTACATGATAAAATGAGGATAATTCTCCATGGTGAAAAATTTGGTTCTATGTTTTTTTTTTATATTAATTATTTTTATAATTAGGAAAATTTAAAATAAAGTTATAATTTAGCTAGTTTTTTATGAAATTTTTTTTTAGCAAGGTGAGACATATCATGAAAGAAGTGTTTTGAGGGGTATTATGGATTGATATTTATCTCCATTAACCAATCATTTAATTTATATGGTTGAGCTAGTTACATATTTTTTAACCTATGTTGTTATGTTTTTTTAACAATATAATAGAGATCTATACTCACATCGATCTATACTAAGGGATTTTAAGCATCACTTTCACAAGCATTTTAATAAATATGTATATTTGTAGTAACAATCTATGATTCAGTTGTTTTTAAGAACTCTAGAAAAGTTATTTTCTTCATATACCTCAATTTCATGCACTTTAATGGGCCACTTTATTGTGTTTGATTTACATAATTCAATAGTCATTTTGGGAAATATTGATTGAATGTAAATTATAGAAAAGTTATTTCTTTTAATGAATTTAATCAATGAAGTGCACAACTTTTATTTTATTGCATTACAATTTTGTCATACAACTCATGCTCTAGAATATTGACCTATTTCTTTGTCTTCTTATGACAAGTTTAAATTTTTTATTTCCCTCTATCGTGTTCATAGCTTGATCTTAATGTGTTAAAATTTTCTTTCAGGGCCATATAGCCATTATAGGCTTAACCTTATGCTTTGCTTTAAATGGGTTCTTGTAGTTTTGCTGATCATCCTCCCTTTGAAATATATTTCTTAAGCCAATCAAAACACTAAACCATCTTTTTTAGCCAATAGAAAATTTTACTAATTCATCAATATTTTTGTAAATGTTTTTTCCAACTAAATATTATAACAAATATACATGCTTTATACCTATAATTTCAATTTTCTAATCTTCTTGCATCATCTCACCTACTTCTTGTTTATCCATGATTTCAAGGCATGTTAGAAATGTACAATTATGGTTTAAACCTTGCAATAATAGTTATCCATTAAGAAAATAGCAAAGTTTGGTTTTCACCACCCATGATTGCCTTAAATGAATGAAATTTTTTTATGCTACCTAATCGATCTCTATTAAAATGGACAAGCCAATTTTTTCGTAATGTTTTTCGTAATGTATCTAAACTATAAATTCTATTAACATAAATTAAATAGTTTATTTGTTCCTATAATCTATATGGTTTATCTTTATTTCTCTTGAAATAATTTCAATAATAAATAGAGAAAATGAATACACACATAAATAATATTACATAAACCTACAAATTGCAATTTGGATGCTTCCAACTTCATCCGCGTGCTTTAGAACCTAAAGTGTTATGACTATAATTGTGGTATATATAATGATACATTGTATGTGGTGTTGGCTTAAGGGGTCCTAACCCAGGTTTGGAGTATTATGCGCAACCAACAAAACCCTTTGATTACTAGCCTTTTCGGCAATCATCTGCTTGCGCAGACCAAAAGCTCACCCGAAGAAGTATAGGGGGGTGGTGGAACCAGGTTTCCGCATGTTGAGGGAACATTAGATGTGTGTTTTCCCTTACTTAATGCTTGCTTGTTTGCACGAAACTTCCCAAGAAACCAGGGCTGAGCATGGATAAAACCCTTAACAAATAGGCATTAACAGATATGTGTCACATATTATATTTCAATCAGATTTAACCCTTCACTGAAACCACGTCTACTTCCATATAACCCTTAAAAAATAAAGTAGTTTCACGTGGCCAAATAATAATAGACATGCTTACATATAATTACAAAATTATCCTTACTTCAATATAGGCTTGCGTCGAACAAATCATTATACCCAATTCTGATCTAACAGTTAAAGTGGAACAATATTTTCTCACAGATGCAATCTAATTCAAATTATCATTCACTAAGATAAATATGCATTCAATAGCACATATTTAGATCTAGAATCGTAGTAATCAACACATAAAAAATCTAAGACAGTTAACCACATAAATCATATAAAAGTCTGAGTTCGCCAAATTTCCTTCTTTATTAATAGATCTTCAATTCAGTACAATATTTTCCCTTTTGCACGCACAACAACAGAGTTCGTGCACACAGCTCAAGACTGGGTCTCTGCACACACTGCGAGCATGAGCCTTTCTACCTAGACAACCCAACCCAAACTTAGATCAGAACACAAACATAACCATAAAATTCATTGATCTGATATATAAGATATATATCATTTTCAACTCTTACATATTAATATCTTTCCAAATACGCGCATACCATGGTCTCAAACCATGGTTTGAGACTCATGATTTTCCCTTTTACCTCTTACAATAATTAAGGGACTTTGACTCGCCCCAAAGCCCCTTTGACATCTGTGCGTAGCACGTATAAACAAAAACTTTAACCAAAAATACTCAAAATTGTGTTACCCCAGGGGACCCTACTCCAACAGGCCCCCAACACAATTTGGTGACTCGTCCCAAGTTACTCTAGTCCAACTGCTTGCATTTTGTCTTTGAGTGCATGCACTGAACGTTGAAATGGAAAAAGTACTTTGGCATTTTTTGCTACAATGCTCTACTCTTCTTCCACCAATTTGGTTGCGGTTGGTCCTTCTGCGACCAATTTCATGCTTCATTGGATCTATTGTAGAGTTTTGAGGGCTCCATCAATGGTTTGTGAGAGATGCAAGGACTCATCTACCCATGGCTTCATTCACTCATCCAAAAAGTGCTCTCGTTGACGTAGTGTGTCGATTTCCATCTGAACGGTGTGGCTACTTGTAATTGGGAAAATCTCTAGGCGGGCATGAGGGTCGCCACAGTGACCCAAATTTCATCGAACTACTTCTCTTTAGCCCTCAACTCTAATTTCAGTTGTCAGATGACAACTTCATCTTGGATGGGCATCAAAATTACCATGGCATATTCAATTAGCTTACTGCAAGAATCCACGGTAGCGGTGATGCTAGCAGTTGACTCCTGCACGACTGTGGCACACTTTGTGGGCACCTTCGGAGGCATCTCTCATGGTAGCTTCATCTGGAGGTCTGTTATCATTTTCTCTAGCTCAGCGCGGATTGTTGTTATCTCCGATTGTGTGGCCTTTAACGTGGCTACTAATATTTCTAAATTAAATGTAGGCGCAACGTTGGAAGGTACTGTGACTTCAGGGAGGTCACTGCACAATTGCTTGATCATGGATTCCAAAGCAGTGCACTGATCTTCGACATCCCAACGAGCTTCTTCTACATTTTTTTGTGCCTTCTCAATCATGCTCACCTGTTGTTGATTCCCCACAACAATATTTAAGGTGTGGACCTCCTGTTACTGCATCTTGACCACAATCATAGTATGCATGGCATGAATATTTCCATTGGAAAGCATGGCCAAGTTAATTCTTACCTCAGTGAAGGCTTTCACATTACGCGTAGCTCAAGTTGCTCAACTGTAACTAAAGGCCCTGGAACATAAAATACCAAGTTGTCTAATGGTGCAACAGTGTTGAGGGGTTACACGCTCACTTGTGCTACGCTCCGTTGTTGCACGCTCGCTTGGATGAGGTTCATTTTCATGCGGAGCTCCTGGAGACCGTGCTGCACATCCTCGAGGACTGATTTGTATTGAGACTCCACATTAGTCCAGAGATCCTTGGTAGTAGCTTTGACATTGTTTTCAATTTCTTTCAGGTAATCTTCTATAAGGGTCAGGGCCTTTGTCCCTGTTTTCTTTGATCCCTTCCTCTTTTTACGTGAGCCTGGAGAGGTATGAGATCCTCTCTAAGTCCCTTTTTTCAATCCTAGCTGTGTTGTAGGTTCCCCAACACTATCACTTTTTGTATCCTCTATTTCCATTTCCAAGTCAATGGTTTCACCCACCGTTGTTGGCTCTGTCTCCTTTGTGCATCCTTATCCTTTTGTTGGGTATCCTTGCATGTCTGCAACTTTGTCAGAATCTTCAGGAATACTGAAGATGAGGCATTACCAGTGGTGCACACTTCCAACAATAAGGTAGGCCATTCTATCATAACACACACAAGTTCATCCTTTGTGACCATGGAAGGTAACTCATACTAAACACCTTAAACATATCCCTTCACATGCATGTGAATGTTGTGAAAAGTAGATTTGAAGACTGTGACGTGCTTTTACTGCTTGTACAGCGTCGACGACAATCATGACTTGGACTACACCACTTGAAACAACTCGGAATCAAAGAGGACCCAAAATATTTTTGTTTTTAGTTATCCAGGAAGGAAGCTTGGAATTCCACACCATCACAAATCGCACAGCTTCACAAATATCGGGCTCAATATCTAGGAACTGATCCTCAACTGGTGTCTTCCAACCGATCAATGCAATTACGAGCGTCAATAAAGCATAATAAAATTTCTTTCCCTCCTCCTGTACCTCGTGGAAATTCGCCAAAAACTCTACAAATATGTACTTTTCGGAGTTGTATTGTATCCCTCTCTTACATTTCCCAGGTAAAGCAATCACATGGGTCAGAACTTCCTTCGGCCGACACGTCCTCGTCATCTTGCAGGAAAGGATTAGAGTACCAAACCGTATTGTGGGGTTATTGATCTCAATGAAGACAAACCCCCGAGTTTTGCGTGATACCTTATATTTTTCTTTTAATGTGTTTGCAACATTTTGCTCCAAGCCCTTTCCTCCAAAGGTTAGCACAGGGTTTGTCCCCTGATAGGGAAAATTGGTGATATGGTGGATCAAATTTGCATCAATGGGAATTAGCTCTCCTAGCCACATATATTCATTGTGCACTAGGGCAAGCAATAGGCGCACACAGATATCATTAACCATGATGCACCCTAAGTGTGGGATGTTCAACAAAGTTAACAGCCCCGACTTCTGCAGTCCCAACGCCCAATGCTTCGACTCGACCTTGATCACCCCCTCATCATAGGTGACCGACTCCAAGTACATTAAGGGCGTGAGTTCAGGAAACTTGTCCTAGTCGGCCAGGTCCTAGTCTTCCATTATGAGTAGGAGGATTTTCACAAACATATCCCCCTCATATGGCACATATTCATGGATCAACAGTGAATTAATACAGGACCGAACCTTATCCAAGTCCTTAAGGACCTTCACAGATGCTTTGCGCGGTGCCACATATGTGGTCAGCTGCGAGAGTGGATATACCTCCTCGAAAACATCTTCCTCCATAATTACTTTAAGTATCTTGGCTATAGGTCTCTTCTGGTTCTCTATGGGGGTCGACCAAGGATTCAGGGTATTCTGGCATGACGACTTCCGGGACTCTGAAGATTTTCCCTTATTAGATTTCTATAGTTAGGGCACAGGCACAAGGGTTTCAGCGGCATGCGTGGGGGTTTCATCGACCTGCATTGTATATGGGGTAGGTTCGATAGTTTTCATACTTGGAGGAAACAAATAAATCAAATCCAATTGGTGCAACGTCTCATAGAAAAGCCGGTTGATCTCAAACATAAGTTGCAGAAAACAAAACAATATCATTGTGCACAAATCACTTGGAAATAAAAGGGAACTAATGAGACCCTTCTTTTCATGTGTAGAGTGTTGGTGTGGCTTAAATGGTCTCATGTGCATTGATGTAGCCTCATAAATGATAAAATGGTTTCAAATCTGGAATAATATCCTCATTAAATGTAGTTTAGACGCTTGTCCAAATGATAATAAAGTTGTCTTATCCAGATTTACTATTCCAACAACTAGTTTTTGGCACCTCTGTGACTTCTTCATCCTTCGAGCGTAGCCTTCATGCGGTTGTCGCACCTGTCTGCACATCCACCATTCTTGTCTAGCAGACCCACTTCTCCAATGCTTGATAGACTACTTTATGGTCATGCTCCCTCTTACAACTGTCTAGGGTGGTAAGACGTTCCTCTGGCCATATATTCATTTGGCGTGCGCATGGATAGGGTCATCCTTTTATGGCTTCAACCGACTTCCATTCACATATCCAGGTTGGATTTAACCCCTTAAGGTGACCAAATGTAACACACCTCCTTCTGTAATCTCCTTGACAACATACGATCTGAGCCAATGCATTTTGAACTTTCCTGGGTGGCACACAAACTTGTCCTGCGCAAAAAAAGTGTGAACCCTAGTCACTCATCAAGACTTTAGGACACCCAAACCTTGTCAATATATTCTCAATACTGAAGTGCATAGTTTTCTTTGTGCTGCAATCCTTCACAGGCTTAGCTCCTTCCCACCAGGTCAAATAATATATTACAATAATAATATAGCGTGCACCAGTATTCTTTTTGGGAGGGTTGATCGGTCCTACAAAGTAAATGGCCCACTTATCAAAAACCTGCAAAGTCACTTATGGTTGTAGTAGAATTTCATCTCTATGTGACGACCTCCCTATTCTCTGACACACATCACAAGCACGGAAGTACTCCTTTGCATCACTGTGTATCGTAGGCCACCACAACCCAACCCTCAAAATTTTCTGCGTAGTTGGTTTTCCTACATATTGACCTCCTGCAACCCCTACATGTGCTTCAACTAGGATGCTTTATCTTTCAAACTCTGACACATAGTGTCTCAATATCTCATCAGCATCCATCGTATACAACTGGCCAGCAATCAAGGTAAATTCAACTACACGCAAGACCATTTCTTTCTTCTACTTGACTATATACTTTGCAGGCGCACTACCAGTGGTAAAAAAGTGGATAATATCTATGAAGTGGTCATTGACTACTTTAATGGAAAATAGTTGTGTGTTTGGCAATTCATCCTCCAAACTAGTTTTCTCCTCTTCTCTTTCGATTCACGATACGTGATATGGACCTGCATTATGTTATCACTATCCCCAAATTCCTAGGTCGAAAATAGGATTGAAGAAAGGTAACCACAAACCAAATTTTAGTTAGGTATCTAGCCCTACCTAACTAGAGAGGGCTATCTCTATGTCACTTTTTAAAATATTCAATTTAAGTCTGAGTACCATATTTTAGGCTAGATATAAGTTAATATGTTTGAAATTTGTTTAATAATTTGTTTGTTGGATAAAAATAATGGTTAGTGAAACTAAATCTGTTTTCAAAGACTGAATTGCAAAGAATAGAGTGAGGAAATGTAGGTAAACTATTTGAACATACTTAAATCGTCAATGTGTATAGTGATAGAAAAGGCAGGGGTCTGAATGAGCATTTTACTGAATTCATTCATCAAAAGAAAGACACTCCTATGAAAACCTTATAAATAGAGCATATAAATAATGATTTATGTTTATAAAACTAATAATATAAACATACAGAAGTGGAAAAAGAGAGGAAAATAAAATGCTAAAAATAAATACCACATGAATCTCACAGTATTCTCTACAACTTATTTGATTTCATTAAAAAGTGTACAAAAGCTCCACAGTAATACACAGAGTTCTCAAAACTCAAATTATGCAACCTAGAATACTTTGTATAGTGAAGCATTTATAGAAAAATTATTTTACAAGAGGTTGCATAAATGTTATTTTATCAGATAAATTTTTATCTTCCAAATTAGATTGTAGCTGTAACATGGAAATAAAGTGGATTTGATGTGATGTCCCTGCTCTAACTGAAAACAGTTGCTGAAAGGAGATAATTGTGGACTGTAATGGCTCTGAGCTGATTGATGATCTGACAGAGGTTGAATTTTCTCTTTTACCATTCACTCCTGAAATTCACACAATTTTTCCCAGCGACTTTCATCCGGGATGGTCAATTTTATTAACTTACGGTAAATTTCATCCATTTCAATCTACTTGGCAAAAGTGGGCCTCACCATGAAAACATGTTTTATCTCATACTAAATGAAAATATCATTGCTCAATGTTCCCAACAACACCCTTCTTGACATTGTGCCTTTGATGTTTGAAAATTTGGTAGTGTCCCTTGCAATTTCTTTAAGTCTTCTCCAATAATCTTCTTTGGCCATCAATTTATCATTAATTACAAACAAAGAAGGCAATCCCTTCTATGTTAGAGGCTCTAATCTGCTGAAAAATATCTGCACTGTGATTTCCAGACTATGAGACTTCTCCTCAAGATGAAGAATTAAAGTCTTTTTTGTGAGAACCTTCTTGACCTCCAGGATTGTTTATGTTCTATCATTTATGCCCAAATCATCCAACTCATACCTATTCTTTGAGTTCAGAAATTTGATAATGTTGTTTGCTTTAATTGTTTCAATGGCCTTATTTTCTTTCTGTATCAATTCCTCTTGTTCAAATATAATCTGTATACTTCGCGAAATTTAATTAATAGATTCCATGATATCTTCCAAGATTATTTCTTTTACTTGGCCCAAAGTGTTTCCAATGGTTGATTCCTTTTGTTCTTTTTGCAACCTCTGAATTAGCTTTTTAGCTCTCTATGCTTCAGTTGCATGTGAACTTTCATCTTTAGATTTATGATATTGTAGCAATTGTACTTGGTCTTGCAGTTTCTTTATCTCTTCTTTATAAACTCACATATTCTACACTACTTTAGTAAGTTGCTCAGCTCCATCTGTAGTACTTACTGTAGAAGGTTTGGCAGTAGGAATACCTCCAAGAGACACTACTTCTAAAGGAACTTTAGATGTTTTTGTTGTTTTTTCCTATTCCTTTATCATTTTCTCCAGTTATGATTCCATCTGTTTTATTTGAGAATTCTGTTCCATAATTAGCTTCATCATTTCTTCTTTCTGGGATTCAAACTCTTCCATGTCCTTTGCCAGAGGATCTTCTCTGGCTGGAATCTTCAATTGCTTCCTTAATGCTGCTATGTCAGCATTTTTCTTTTGATAATTTCTTCTGTTGCATTGACATTGGAAGGATCATATCAAATTTTGATCACCAGGTCTTCAAGAGTTTTGGTTCTTGTGTCTTTAGAAAATGAATAAAATTTCTCTATTTTCAGCTATGATTGGACATTAGCCAAAGAAACCTAAAATTTTGACAAATGAATAGTAGTGTTAGTTAGAGTGGATGAGATCATCTCACCAGTTTGTTTATGTAACTCTGTTTGATCTATTGGATGTATGTCCTTAGTATAAAATTCAAATGCAGTATTTTTGTAATCTATTGCTGACTTTGGCTGTGGAATTTGTGCTTGAAGAAAATAAAACTGCATTTTTCCCTTATCTGAATCAAAATCTAAGAGAAACCTACTCTGAGATTTGGGAGTTTTATTCCAAAACTGATTGTATGTGTTGGCCTTCAACATTTCATACTTCAACTTTATCTTCCTGAACGTATCAAAGATAGTCTTCTCCTTTTCCCCTGTAACAACTGTACTAGGTTGAATGATTTAATGTTGATCTTGAGAAATCGTTGAAGTAGTAGGAGTAGAAGTATTTTGACCACTTTCCTGTGTGGAGGGAGGTGTCTCTTTGGTAATAATAACCACTTCTTGCTGTGAATATTTTCTAGGATTGAATTTTGAATTGAGCTTTGTATTCTTTCTGTAATGGATTTTGAATTATTTGATGGATGAGTCAGTCATTGGAGATGATTGATCTTCTCTGATCCTTTTTCTTGCTCTCTCCTGTGCAACAGGAGTATGTAATACTGATTTAGACATTTCTTGTTCTTCAAATTCCTGTAAAGTACCTTTAGTCCATTCAATTTGATTCATATATCTCTCAATTTCTGGTCTGTGTCTGAAAATAAGGTGTAGATTTTTTCTCTACCCTAGTTTAGAAATAACACGAGCTGGATCATATGACCATGTGAAATTGAGTCTAAATTGCATCTCTTTCATATATTTTTTTTCTTCTTCCCCTATTTTCCTTTTATTATAGATAAAAGGTCTTATCTGTGTTTTGATTTTGAATTGGGACTTCTTTTTAGCAGACACAAAATGTACTTCATCGGCATTAAGAATTTTTCTAATGTATTCTAATGCAAAAATCCTCATTGGGAGGAGTTTTGGAAATTTGTAAGGGGTATGCTCACAACCATAGATTCTGAGTTCTTTGTAATTCTGATAGAGATACCAATCCCCTGTTCTGGCTTGATCTGATAGTTGTAACACTTTTTTGATTTCTTCACTAATCCTAGGCTTCGTAGTGTTGTTTAGTAAACTGAGTGCTAGATGTAGAAACAATTCTACAAACTTCTTATATGAATATTCATTTTGTTCCTTCATCACTAATGAAGTCCAAAAAATAATTGATTGTTGATTTCCTTCCTCATCTAATTTCTGTAATGAAAACTTGAATTTTTCTCCCTGAGAATATAAAAACAAATGAACTAACACAGAGGCATATTTGAATACCTCTTCAGTTGGGAATTTAAAAAACTTCTCATAAATGGAATCTGCAATGAATTGAATTAAATTGAACATGATGGAGGGTTTGGAATCAGTGGAGAAAATATACATGAATCCTATGATGGTGTCATCTACCTATTGGTCTGAATAATAACCAAGAAGGTAACATATAACTGTGATGATTTGTTTGGCTCTTTCAGTGAAAATGGATGATGGAAATGGAGGATTCTTCTTGGGTAATGGAGCATTTTCAGTCATAAAAATCTCAAGAGTTTGAGCCCTTTTTGAAAAATCTAATTTCTAATATATTTCAATCATTGATTCTTGAGAAAATGGAGTGGAATTCTCTATGATGGGGGCTTACATCATTTTTTCTATGGTTTTGGAAGGTTATGGTTACTGAAATCTCTCCTGTAGGAGCGATAATAGCTCTTTGGTTGGGCACATACCAGGCTTGGCATTTTCTGACAAATTCTGGGGCACTATGGGTGTGAGGAAAGATAGAATGAGGCAAGTTTGAATCCCATAGCCCTATATCATCATATTTATCAAGAAAATTATCCTCTAAATGGTGATGAAATAAAATTGAAGGTTTAGACAGGTTGTTTAGTGATGAATTTATAAAAATTTTGGTTTAATTCCTATTGAAATAGGCACAAGTACGTTAGATTTAATTGTTAGAATTGAATTTAATTGTTTAAAAATTATACGAGTGTTGGAATTCAATTGATTGGACAGTGGCTGTTGCATGACACGAATGGCAGGTTGAGAAGGTGGTTTCATCCAATGGATAAGCGGGATTTCAGAGGGATCCATCAGTCGTAAGTTTTTTTATGAGAGGGGGATGAGAAATCACGCATGGTTGCCACATAGTGGTGGTGTCGGGTTATGAAACCACTCTTTTAAGACCCCACCCCCCCGACATCAAGTTTTAGATGATGATGGGGGGTTGAAGTTATGTGCAAGTTGTTGGATTTAATTATGATGTAGTGGATGAAAAGTGAGATTGGTAGTAGTTAGCATATAGTGGTGATTAAGTAATGGTGGGGTAGGAGGGATAATAAATACAATGTGATTTGGATAAGTGATGGGGTAGAGGTATGTAACGTGTCAGACGAGTAAGGGAGGATGATGCGTAGGATGAGTCCTATGGTCATGCGAAGGATTTTTCATATTTTTGAAGAATAAACAACCATAAAGCATGCAATCTAAAATAATTTTCTTGGCTTCCCCTTTCTTTAAGAATACAAAAACAAATTATGAGTTTTCTATTACATGCAGATTTTTATTTCGAACTGTAAAAAACAACTTGCTCCTTAAACTAAAATTTTTGAACAGGACGGAAGACAAACTACTTTATTTGATAATGGAAATGTAAATATTTTCCATAGGCAGCTAAAAACCTATAATTGACCTATATGAGATGAAAAACCTGACTTTAGACCTCTAAATGGTGATGAAATGATGTGAAGGAGAAGGATACTAAGATAAGACTTCTTCAATGACCAAAAGTATTGCTGAGAACTAACTGAAAAAGAAAAATATTTTGACTAATGACTTGATGAAAAATTCTCAAAAGAGTTATTTTTTGATCACTCATAAACTGACTCTAACATTGGCTCCAGCTAGGGATGGTAGCTCCTTCAGGAGGTATCGAGAACACCATAGATCAGGTAGCATTACCATTGGGTTATGGATTCAATTGGATTATGAAAAAATTTAAATAGATTGAAAATACTGAATTATAAAAGACTAAGTTGACCGTGACTCAATAACTGACTAAAAACTATGAAATTTAAAGGAAAAAGAGAGTTGTTGTAGGAGTCTTATGGCCTTCTCATCGAGCTTCAAAATTCTGTAGAAATTCCTATGTTTGCTTAGATGTCAAATGTAAACCGACATATACAATGACAGGGAACTTATTCCTCAATATTTCAAGAAATATAATGCTTTAGAAACCTACCATTGATAGGTCCTCCCAGTACTTCTTGTCCTTCAAGATCTTCTAGCAAAAATGCCTTGTTTCCTCTTAATGCTACGATCTTGTAAGATCATTTCCGCATATTTTCAAATTTCCCATGCTTTCCTTTATCTTCATTTCTGGAATCCCATATTAGAACAATATCTCCAATCTTGAAGTCATGAGCCTTTGTTTTTCTATCAATTTTTTTTAATTTTGTCATGTAGCTTTGAAGTATTGTTGAAAACTTCATCTCTTGATTGTTTCAAATTTATCATATGACTGATCCTTCTCTAAATTTCATTAGGTTCATTGTCAACCTCCTACAAAATATTCATTCTTGGAATAGCCAAGGAAGAAGGGAAAACAATGTCAACTCCATAAACAAGCTGAAATGGAGACATTTTAATTGATCTTTTTGTGCTCACTCTAACATCACACAGAGCATTTGTAAGCTTCTTGTGTCAATTCCTTTTGTTTTCCTATAAAATATTCTTGATAATATTCACCAAATATTTATTAGAGGATTATACAATTCCATTTCCCTAAGGATAATATGCAGTAGAAAGACCAAGTATAATGTGATATTTATCACAAAAATAGATCATCTTCTTGGATTTGAAAGAAGTTTCATTATCAGTAATAATATTGTATGGACAGCCAAATCGACATAGAATATTATTTTCAAGAAACTGAATGATAACAGAATCATTTTCTTTCCTAGTGGGGATAGCCTCAATACATTCGCTAAAATAATTTGTAGCACTGAGAATCCATTTGTATTGAGTTGAAGATGGAGGATTAATTTCATGAATAAAGTCAAATCCCCATTTCTGGAATGGTGCTTGAACTTCAGTTGGCTTAAGAGGCAAAGGTAAAATTTTCCTTTTTCCTTGAAATATTTGACACTCACGATAACTATTGATTGTTTTGTAGACATTAGAAAATAAGGTTGGCAAATAAAAACCTACTATCAAAATTTTATTTGTTGTGGTTTTCCAATATATATGACCTCCACATTCACCCTTATGGAAAGCTATCATGACTTTCTCGATTTCTCCTTCAACTAAACAGTTCATCAATATTCCACCAGGATCTTTCCAGTATAGGACACCATTCAGAATGCAGTATTTCAATGCTTTTAACTTCAATGATTTTTCTTTACTACTTCGCATGCCAGGAGGAGGATTAAAATGTTGCAGAATATATATAATATCATCATACCAGGGAGATAAAAAAAATATTTCAGTTATCTCAGGTAATGTTTCAGCAGTTTGTTCATCGTACAGTGCACCAATGAAGTTTATGTCTAAGGCATGAAGATTTGACTCTACCATTAGCTTTGCTAGGCTTTTTCCTTTGATTAATTTTGTGGGCTTAAACTCCAAATCATACTCAAGCAAGGGAGCAATCCATTTACCTCTACAACCTTCTGGATCATTCTGTGTGAGCACTTATTTAACATCAGCATTTGGCACATAAGAAATGACATGGGAATGTAAAATGTACACTCTGAAATCCTTCAATGCTTTTAATAATGCTAAATATTTTTTCTTAATGATATTTTACTTTAAGGTAGCATCACTTATTGTTTTACTAAAGAAATCAATGGGTTGTTCTGTATTTTTATTTTTATTTTGCATTAAAACAACAACAAGTGTATGCTCTGAAGAAAATGAAAAAATTATAAAATCAAGTGTATATTCTGGGCTAATGAGAATGGAAGCATGCGATAGAGGTAACTTGACTTGATTAAATGACTTCTTCACTTCCTCAGACAATTTTACTTCAGTATCTTTCTTCAACATGTCAGTAATTTTCCTCAAATGTTTAGCAAGATTGGGAAAAAATCTTCTCAGAAAATTAATTTTACCATTAAAAGATTGAATCTCCTTTTTTCTCCTAGAATAATCTAAGTTTTGAATTGATTCAATCCTTGAAGGATCTACTCTTATGCCATCTTTAGATATAATATGTCCTAGCAATTTACCTTCTTCCATAGCAAAAAAGCTCTTCTTTGGATTTAATGAAATACCAAACTTTTTGCATCTTTGAAACACTGTCTTTAAATGCTGAAAATGGTGCTCATATGTTTTTGAGAAAACATGAATATCATCAAGGTAAATTACCAAAAATAGATCTTTTTTATTGGAAAAAGCAATATCCATTTCTCTTTGAAAAGTCCCCCCTACATTATTCAAACCAAAAGGCATTTTGGCATACATGAAAGTAACCCAAGGTGTGCTGAAAGTTGTCTTTTCTTTATCATTTGGTTGAACAAGAATATGATTGTATCCTAAGTATCCATCTAAAAAATAAATTCTAGATGATCGAACTACCCTTTGCAAAATGTGATCCATTTTTAGTAGTGGATAATTATCCTTTAATGATACTTTGTTCATACTTTGAAAATCAATGAACAATCAAATTTCTCATGTCTTCTTTCTCACAAGCACTAGATTAGACATCTAGTTTGAGAAACGGATAGGAACAATTATTCCAGCAGTGAATAATTTATTTACTTCCTTCTAAGATTCTAGCAAAATGGGTTCTGATTTGGCTTCAAAGGAATAGTGTGTTGAATAATGCTTTTATCATACTAGACCTTAAAATCTGAATATTCCCAAGAAAATACATCTAAAAATTGAGACATAAGCATTGCATACTTAGCTTTCATTTCCGGACTCAATGATTTTGAAATCTGCACCATCTTTGGCTTTTTTCTGAAGTGCCAAGATTTAGATCTTCCACTCCCACTTCTGTTGGTGACATAGTAGCCTTTCTTGCAACATCATCCTGGTCAAAAATTTCTTCCGAAGATACCAAACCTCTTGGAATAGAATTGTCCTTAAGCTGTAGTACTTGCATCTCTATAGCATGAATTTCTTGGTCATATATTTGGGCATTGATGAATTCTTCTTCTTTCTGCAAGAAGTTATTGATTTGCTCATAAATTTGAAAAACTTGCCAATATTGAACATTGTCAGGGATAACAGGGTGATGTTTGACATGTATTTCATATTTTTTGTTTGGATATCGTGGTATTTTTAACATACTAGCATAAGTGGCAAGAGAATCAGTAATAACATTAGTGTTTCTAGGAATTAATGATAGAGTATATTCAGGAAATGTTTTGAGGATATCTAGGACTTCATTTCAGTAAGCTCTCATTCTGGGATGTTTGGTCTGATACTCTCCTTTGACTTGCTTGATAAAAAACTCGGATTCACCATATACAGAAAGTTTCTTTGCACCAAGCATTTTTTAAAAATTTAGGCCAACAATCAAGGCTTCATATTCAGCTTCATCATGTGTGCAGTTAAATGCTAGTTTATAGGAATACATTCTAACATTTGGAGGGATATCCAATGACTGATATATTAGACTGTGAATCCATATTCCAATGCCAACACCTTCTTTTCCCATTGCTCCATCAAAATCCATAGTCCAAAGACTATTTTTTTCATCTGGAAGGTGTAAATCAGATGGCTAATTTTCGTTTTTTGTTTGAGATATCTTTATTCTATCTAGAATGTCTATTTTTTTTGTTTTTTTATTATTTTCTACTTGAGGAGATGTCTTCATTTCTAAACTGTTTGGCACTATTTTTCAAAATTATGTCTCTGCCAATTCTACAACAGAATTTGAATTTTCTGGATTTTCTGATTTTTCTTCAATCAAAAACTTTGAAGATGTTGAGCATTATTCATTGAATAAAATAAAATATTCTACATCTGTATGTACATCATGAATGGGATGATTGTTAGGCTTTTCTCTTGTACTAATCATATAATTAATCGTACTTTCTTTATAAAGTTTCTTGAATTTTCCAAAGATAGGAATTTTTGCATATGAAAAGTCAAGTTGCAGTGTTCCTCTAAGATTTTCTCCCCATGATCTAGAAAGTATAATTCCATACCTAGGTGGGATGTTAGCCACAAAAACATACGTAAGGACATTATTGGTTGGAATTTGTTCTAATGAGACCATTAAATCCTTGTTAAGACCAAAAAATTTCACCCTCCTTAAATCAAATGAATAAATATCATGGTAAGGTCTTGTGATGTTTAGTCCTAATTTTTCCATAATGGCTTTAGGCATGAGGTTTTGGGATGCTCCAGATTCAAGCATTGCATTATGAAGAATAAAATCATGAATCTTGAGGCTCAATTAAAAGGGAGTAACTTCACTATCTTCTGATTTTCCATCAACAATAGGACCAAAAAGAAACTCGGGATGATAATCACTTAAGCTAACCATATTAGATGTTTGATCTACTCTAAGCAACTTAGAAACTTCAAAATTGTACTGATCATTTTTTATTATCTCAGTCAGATGAATAGAGACCTTCAATTTTGTAGAAATTTATATAACTGATATGTTATACATTCGAGATTCTCTTGATCACACACCATTTGACTTCATGCACAATACATAATCTCTTCTACCATTGATCATTAATTGTGGAAATAAAATCAATTGCATGCACACATTAAAACCATAAAAATTCACACATATGAACACAATAATTTATGAGAAAGATTAAAGCTGAAAACCCCCAACTATCTGTATATTATATGTCATAGAGATCATGTAAGAAATCATCATACAAAGCTCCTCACAAGCTCTCAGTACAATCTCCAATTGCTACACACTAATCAGGCCCTGATCTTTCAAATCCATGCACCGATCTTTGCCAACCTTTAGCTTGCCTCTACTGCACAATCACTGCTGAAGAATGGCTCTAATTGAACTCGAATCCATCCTATATTGACCACACAATACTCATTGGCATCTCCAACCACTGTGTGTTGCAAATCATGCAACACTATAGTCACAACTGATAGTCACACTGCTCTTTCACCTACCTCTCCACTGGTCTCCACTGAAACTGTCCATGCATTGTAGTTCACTGATGTATTCTTAAGTTGATTAATGAGTTAATAATTAGTGAATTAATTAATAATTAATTCACACCACTCTCACTAGTGTATCAATCAGTTAGACTAGATACAATTCAGCTCAATCGTGTCTAACCGAGTTAAACAATAACCCACCAATCGCTCAATTCCAGTACTCAAACTCGAAGACATGAGTTCTAATTCAAAGTCTCCATGAACAGCCTCTCCATAACCTTAGGAATAGCGAAGCGTAATTCCTTCTGTCAGCTCCTGTGCCACATCTGTGCACTTAATCGAAGTGCTCCAAGAGAATAAGATAATGTTTAGAGTCTAAATATTATTAAGAGCTAATAATATTTGACATATCTATTTTTAGACTGGCAATCTAAAAATAGATTCCGCCTAATATGTCTAAAAATAGAAATCTATATCTATTTTTCCAACTTGACCAACCATCCACAACAGTGCATTCCTAACCATAAAATATGATCGACATGTCTAAAAATAGACATAGTCTAAAAATAGACTTTGCGACAAAAATCACCTGTGTGGGCCCCACCTAGTTTAGGTGATTATTTTCCAACTAGGATCAGGAATGATGTTTCAGGATGCCTCCTTCACTGTTTATTGTTGCAATATTCAAAAAATTTAACAATTTCATTTTCAAGGGAAAAATGAGCAGGATGCTTATCCACCTCTTTTAGTGATGTGTCTTTCTTTTCAAGCAGTTATTTGATGAAGAATATTTCTTTTGTCCTCCTTCTTGAACTTCTTGATATTTTTTTTTTATTGTTGTTGGATGTTTCATTAGTTTTGGGAGAGGTAGAAGTAGAAGGTGCCTTTTATTTATTTATGTTTGGAGTAGTAGTTTCTTTTTGTTGAGTATTTATTTGAGAGTTCTGCTTATTTTGATTAGCAATTAGAGGAACATTTCTATTCCTCAAACCATACTGCCTTTGAACTTGGGTGAGGGAATTTTAATATCCTCTCTGATAATATTCGGGCATATTAAGTCTTCATTTTTTATGACATATTGTTGGTCTTCTGATGCACAAATTTCTGCAAAATCTTGATCTTCTTCAATGAGGAAGAAAGGTTGTTGATTTTCCTCAAACAAATGGTTTTCCCCAGAAATTTCTTCCTCATCATCTTCCTCAAGGCCTTCAGTATAATTCTGCCGGAATGGTGTCTGAACTTGTTGTTGACTTTGTGGATCCTGACCCCTATGTTACCTTTGTTTGATCTTGTATTGGGGTTGCTAATTTTGACCCCTGAAATTGGGATTTCTTATAGAAGGTTCAACTTATCGATCAAAATTGGACATCTTATCCATCATTTTATCCATAGCTTTGATCAAAGTATCAATTTTTCCTTCTAATGAAGTAGATTCTTCTACTTTTATTGTGACTCTTTTCTCTGTTTTGACCTTGTAATTTTTGATAATCAGATTGGCCTCTACACTCACTGCATTTCTTCAAAATTTGATGGGTTTCTCTCCCTTGTATGATAGGCCATGTCGAGATCAAAACCATCAGGATATTGGAGTAAAGCAAGGCCTGGGGGAGACTTTATATTATTAGGAATTGAATCATATATCTTGTTAAATCTAGTTGTGAATTCTTGGACAGATTCATTTGTATTCCTTTTTGGTGCATTATATTCAGCTATAATTTGTAGTGGAATTTTATTCTCTTCCCATTTTTCCATGAATAAATCAATTAGTTTTTGTGAGGTACCAATTTTCCAAGCTCCAGGAGAGAAAAACCATTTCTTTACTTCTCCAGAAAAATTTAAGCAATAATACGCATATTATCATCATCATCATTGTCTATTTCTTCAAGGTCTATAAAATAAATTACTTAGCCACATGCTGATAGGCTGTAATTTCTGATGTTCCATCAAAGAGATGTAGCCTCTGACCATAATTTTGAGGTAGGGTAGTAAGCTGAACTGGTAGAATTAGTGGAGAAAATCTAGCCATGGTTAAAGGAGGAGGTGATGGAGGTGTGAATTATGATGTGGATTGAATAGAAGTTGGTAAAGGTAAAGATGGAATGAAAGGAGGAACATATGGTGTAATTGTATGAGAAGATGAGGTAAAAGATGTACCAAAAATATGTTGCTAATATTGAAAATAGGCATTTTCAAAGGATTCTTGAAATTTATCTACTAAGCCTTTAAGTTTATGGAAACTAGACCAAACTTCAGTATCAGTTTCATACTCAAAGTTTTCAGAAAATGGTGTAAAAGACTCAAAATCAAAAGGATCGAAAGTAGATTCTAAGACAAAAGTTTCAGACTTGGTTCTAATTAAATATTTTTCATATTCTGGAGAAAAAGCCAAATCTTCTAAAACAAACCTCGTAGGCAGGGAATTTGATTTAATCAACGGAGGAAAAATTCTTCTCGGCTGTCGAGACTAAATTTTCTTTTTTCTGAAAAATTCTTTCAGGATTATATATAAGTGGTGATGGATTAGGGTTAGGGTTTGACTTGGTATATCTTTTTAGAGCCAGCTTAAGATGAGAATTATATATTTTTGGCTCACGTTTTGACTTCAACTTGTTCAGAAAAATTTTCTCAAGGAATATTTAGCATTCGATCCCCGACAATGGCACCAAAAATGTTATCACTCTCCCCAACTTCCTAGGCTCAAAATAGGACTGAATAAAGGTAACCAAAAAATAACTTTTAGCTAGGTAGTTATCCCTACCTAACCAGAGAGGGCTCCCTCTATGTCACATTTTAAAATATTCAGTTTAAGGCCGAGTACCAGATTTTAGGCTAGATATAAGTTAGTATGTTTAAATTTGTTTAATAATTTTTTTGCTGAATAAAAATAATGATCAACGAAACTAAAGCTAATTCCAAAGACTAAATTGCAGAGAATAGAGTGAGGCAACATAGGTAAACTATTTGAACATACTTATATTGTCATTGTGTATAGTGGTAGAAAAGGCAGGGGTCTAAATGAGCATTTTATTGAATTCATTCATCAGAAGAAATACACACTTAAGAAAATCTTAATAAACAGAGCATAGAAATAATGATTTATGTTTATAAAAATAATAAGATTAACATACAGAAGCGGAAATGAAAGTGAAATAACATAGAGGAAAACACAATGCTCAAAAGAAATACCACATGAATCTCAAATATTTGTTTCAACTTCTTTGATTTCATTAAAAAGTGTACAAAAGCTCCACAGTAATACACAGAGTTCTCAAAACTCAAAATATCCATCCCAGAATACTTCTTACAGTGAAGTATTTATAGAAAATTTATTTTACAACAGATTACGTAAATTCTATCTTATCATATAGTGTTTTATTTCTCAAATTAGACTCTAACTGTAACATGGAAATAAATTCTATTTGATGTGTTGGAGCTGCTCTAACTGAAAACGGTTGCTAAAAGGAGATAATTGTGGATTTCGTTGGTTGTGAGTTGATTGATTATCTAGCAAAGGTTGAATTTTATCTTTTACCATTCACTCCTGAAATTCACACAATTTTTCCCCGCGACTTTAATCCGACATGGTCAATTTTATTACCTTACGGTAAATTTCATCCATTTCAGTCTACTTGGGAAAAGTGTTCCTCACCACCAAAACATGTTTTATCTCATACTAAATGAAAATATCATTGCTCAATGTTCCCAATAGTTCCCTTCCTGTCATTGTGCCTTTGTTGTTTGAAAATTTGGCAGTCTCTTGCAATTTCTTTAAGTCTTCTCCAATAATCTTCTTTGGTAATCAATTTATCATTAATTACAAACACAGAAGGCAATTTATTCTCTATCAGAGGCTCTAATCTGTTGAAAAATCTCCGCACTGTGATTTCCAGACTGTGACACTTCTCCTCAAGCTGAAGAATTAAATTATTTTTTGTGAGAACCTTATTTACCTCCAGGATTTTTTTTGTTCTATCATCTATGCCCAAATCATCCAGCGCATACCTGTTCTTTGAGTTCAGAAATTTGATAATGTTATTTTTTGTAGTAGGCTTGTCTTCAAGTTGTGATTTACTTGTTGCAATGGCCTCATTTTATTTCTGTATCGACTCCTTTTGTTCAAATATAATCTATATACTTGGCCAAATTTCATTAATAGATTCAATGATATCTTCCCAGATTATTTCTTTTACTTGTCCCAAAGTGTTTCCAATGGTTGGTTCCTTTTCTTCTTTTTGCAACCTCTCAATTACCTTTTTGGCTCTTTGTGCTTCAGCTGCATGTGAACTTTCATCTTTAGATTTCTGATATTGTAGCAATTGTACTTGGTCTTGTAGTTTATTTATCTCTTCTTCCTGAATTTTCATATTCTACACTTATTTAGTAAGCTACTCCAATCCATCTCCATTAATTATTGTATAATGTTTGGCTATAGGAATAACTACAAGAGGCACTGCTTCTAAAGGAAATTTACATTTTTTTTGTTGTTTGTTCCTTTTCCTTTATCATTTTTTCCATTTCTGATTCCATCTATTTTATTTGAGCATTATGTTCCATAATCAGCCTCATAATTTCTGCTTTCTGGGATTCAATCTCTTCAATTTCCTTTTCTAGAGGATCTTCTGTGGTTGGAATCATCAAATTCTTCCTTAATGCTTCTATGTGAGCATTTTTATTTTTGATAATCTATTCTGCTGCATGGACATTGGAAGGATCATATCTAAATTTGATCACCAGTTCTTTTAGAGTTAGTATTCGTGTGTCTTTATTAAATGAAGAAACTTTCTCTATTTTCAGCTGTGATTGGACATTAGCCAAAGAAACCTGCAATTTTGAAAAACTCATAGCAGCGTTAGTGAGAGTGGACGAAATCATCTCACTAGTTTGTTTATGTAACTCCATTTGATCTGTTGGATGTATGTCCTTAGTATAAAATTCAAATGCGGTATTTTTGTAATCTGTTGTTGACTTTGACTATGGAATTTGTGCTTGAAGAAAAACAAATTGCATTTTTCCCTTATCTAAATCAGAATATGAGAGCAACCTGCTCTGAGAGCTGGGATTTTGCTTCCAAAAATGATTGTATGTGTTCGTATTTAACATTTCATTCTTCAAATTTATCTCCCTGAAGGTATCAAAGATAGTCTTCTCCTTTCCCCTGTAACAACTGTACTATGTTGAATGATTTGATGTTGATCTTTAGAAATTGCTAAAGCAGTAGGAGTAGAAGTATTTTGACCACCTGCCTGTGTTGAAGGAGGTGTCTCTTTAGTAATAATAACCACTTCCTGCTATGAATCCTTGCGAGGATTAACTTTTGGATTGAGATTTATCTTTTTTCTGTAATGGATTTTGAATTCTTTGCTGGATGAATCAGTCATTGGAGATGATTGATCTTCTTTGATCCTTTTTCCTACTCTCTCATGTGCAACAGGAGTCTGTAATGCTGCTATAGACACTGTTTGTTCTTCATCTTCTTGTAAAGTACCTTCTGTCCATTCAATATGATTCATATATCTCTCAATTTTTGGTTTGTGTGTATGAAAATAAGGTGTAGATTTGTTCTCTAACCTTGCTTTAGAAATAACACCAACTGGATCATATGACCATGTGAAACTAAGGCTAAAATTGCATCTCTTTCAACAATTTATCTGCTTCTTCCCCTACTGTCCTACTATTACAAATAAAAGGTCCTATCTGTGTTTTTATTGTGAATTGGGACTTATTTTTTGTAGACACAAAATTTACTTCATCAGAATTAGGCATTTGTCTGATGTATTCTAATGCAAAAATCCTCCTTGGGAAGAATTTTGGCAATTTTTAAGGGGGAAGCTCACAGACATAGATTTTGAGTTATGTGTAATTTTGATAGATATACCAATCTCTTGTTTTGGCTTGATCTGATAGTTGCAACACTTTTATGATTTCTTCACTGATCCTAGGCTCTGTAGTGTTTTTTAGTAAACTAAGTATTGGATGTAGAAACAATTCTACAAACTTCTTATATGTATATTCCTTTTATTCCTTCATCAGTAATGAAGTCCATAAAATAATTGATTGTTGATTTCCTTCCTCATCCAATTTCAATAATGAAAACTTGAATTTTTCTCCTTGAGAATATAAAAACAAAAAAACTAACACAAAGGCATATTTGAATACCTCTTCAGTTGGGAATTTAACAAACTGCTCATGAGTGGAATTTGCAAGGAATTGACTGAAAATGAACATGATGGAGGGTCTGGAATCTGTGGAGAAAATAGACATGAATCCTATGATGGATTCATCTACCCATTGGTCTGAATAATAACCAAGAAGGTAAGAGATAAATTTGATGATTTGTTTGGCTCTTTCAGGGAAAATCGATGATGGAAATGGAGGGTTCTTCTTGGGTAATGGAGCCTTTTTAGTTATAAACAGCTCAAGAGTTTGAGCCCTTTTTTCAAAATCCAATTTCTGATATATTTAAATGAGTGCTTCTTGAGAAAATGGAGTGGAATTATCTATGATGGGGTTTACATCATTTGTTCTATGGTTTGGGCAGTTATGGTTACTAAAATCTCTCATGTAGGAGTGATAATAGCTCTTTGGTTGGGCACATACTTGGCTTGGAATTTTTTGACAAATTCCGGGGCACTATGGGTGTGAGGGAAGATATAATGAGGCAAGTTTAAATCACACAATCCTATATCATCAGATTTATCAAGAAATTTATCCTCTAAACAACAATACATTTCTAACAATTCAAGCTCACAGAGGGTTTGATGAATCTTGTGGTCTCTGTATGCTAATGGTATATGATAGAATTAAATTTAAGGATGAAGTAGTAGACTTCTAGTTCTTCTGGTCATTTTTTCTTTGGAGGCATGACTTGTTCTGTTTGAATGGCAGAGGCAAGAATTTCTGATTGAAAAACAGAGGCCGAGACTGAGAGAAGGCTCTGCAGATTGGAAAAATATCAACAACTGCAAAGGATGCTTTCAATCATGGTCAGGTTTCTTTCTAGAGTTCTTGAGATCTTTGTAAATTTTTAATTATCTTATACAGAGTAGAATGAATAAAATTTAAGGTTTATACAAGGTTTTTAGTGATGAATTTATAAACATTTTGGTTTAATTCTCCTTGAAATAGGCGTGAGTACTTTAGCTTTAAAAATTATCACTAAATTTAATTGGCTAAAAGTTATACAAGTGTGGGAATTCAATTTATTTCATAGTGGCACAGTCCATGTGGCATGACACGAGTGGCGGATGGATAAGGTGGTTTCATCCAGCGGATAAGTGGGGTTTTGGAAGGGTCCATCGGCGGTAAGTTGTTTTGTGAGAGGGGGGTGTGAAAGCATGCAGGGTTTCCATGTAGCAGTGGGGTCGGGTTATGAAACCACTCTTTTAGGACCCCCACACCCACCCCCGATGTTAAGTTTTGGATGATGAGGGGGGGGCAAAGTCATGTGCGAGCCGTTGAATTTAATTATGATGTGGTGGATGAACGGTGAGATGGGAAGTAGTTAGCATATAGAGGTGATTAATGGATGGTGGGGTGGGAGGGATAATAAACATGATGTGATTTTGATAAGTGTCGGGGTAGGGGTATGTAACGTGTTAGACCAGTAATGGAGGATGATGCGTAGGATGAGTCCTATGGTCATGCAAATCATTTTTTTCAGATTTTTGAAGAATAAACAATCATAAAGCATGTAGTCTGAAATAATTTTCTTGGCTTCACCTTCTTTGAGAATATAGCAATAGATTATGAGTTTTCTCTGACATGCAGAGTTTTATTTCGAACTGTAATAATGAACTTGCTCCTTCAACTAAATTTTGTGAATATGATGGAAGACAAATTTCTTTATTTGATAATGAAATGTAAATATTTTCCATAGGCAGTTAAAAAACAAGAATTGACCTATATTAGATGAAAAACCTGACTTAGACCTCTAAATGGTGATGAAATGATGTGAAGGAACAGCATACCAAGATAATACTTCTTCAATGACCAAAATTATTGCTTAGAACTAACTGAAAAAGCAAAAAAATTTGACTAATGACCTGATGAAAAACTCTCAATAGAGCTATTTTTTTATCATTGATAAATTGACTCTAACACATTCAATCTCCATGGTTTCACAATTACTTCATATTCATACTCCTGAATTAATAAAATCCATCTGTAGATCTCCCTCACCCAACACAAGCTTATTTACCAGGTACTTCAAAGCAGAGTGATCAGTAAACATCTTAAAATGACCTCCCAGCAGATAGTGCTAGAACTTTTGTAGCACGTAGATAATAGTTAATCCTTCCCTTTCCATTGTGGAGTAGTTGCATTCATCACTTCACAATTGCTAACTCGGAAATGAAATTGGGTGAACAATATCTCTGACTCCTGGGTGCGTGAGTACAATGCCTTGCGCAATACACGAAGTGTCCACATGCACATGGAATTCCTTTGTCCATTATGGAAATACCAATATAGGCGCAGCTACCATTTTATTCTTAATTAGCTCAAAACTCTTCTCACAATCCTCATCCCAGCAAAAAAAGGCATCTTTCTTTAGTAACTTATCCATTGGTGTAGTAATTTTTGCGTAGCCTTGAAGAAACTTCTTGTAGTACCTAGTATTCCCCAAAATTGAGCACAACTATTTTATAGCTGGATCCACCATCAATCCCTGCTGACACACAATATGAGCTAGAAAAATCCCAAAGGGGACACAGAATATGCACTTCTTTAGATTCAGTGAGATTTTATGCTTTCGACAAGTATCCAACATTAAGCGCAAATTTGAAACATTACTCTTTACGAGGCCAAATAGAGTTCAGTCATCAATATACACTTCTAATAATTTGTGTATATATTCCTTAAATGCAATTACCACCATGCGCGAGAATATTGATGGCACATTATTCAGAATGAATGGCATGATTTTGTATTGGAATGATCCCCATTCCATCGTAAAGGTTGTTTTACTTCTATCTTCATGCGCGATTCTTATTTGGTGGTATCTAGAAAATCCATCAGTAAATGAGTAGGCCTCCTGCCCTCCCACATTGTCCAATATTTCATCAGAAAATGAAGTTGGAAAAAGTCATGCACACAAGCATCATTTAACTTGCGCAGATCCACACAGATCCTAATTTCTCCTTTAGTATTCTTTTCTTAGACCACCATGGGGCGAACCTAATCTGATTCTTCCACTGGTTCAATGATCCCTGTAGTAACCATTTTCTCTAGCTCCTCTTTGACCTTCTTCTTATATTTGGGATTGAACAAGTAAGGATGCTACTTGACAGATCGCGCATTTAGTTTCAGTGTGATCTTTATTACACCCAGATCCCCAACAATACATTTCAACTTGGAGAAATTTAGGGGAAATAAGTCATGATATTCAGAAACTAGCTCCGTAACCTTAGCTACTATATCTGTGTCCCAGTAAAACCCAATTTTGGCAATCTTAGTTTGCTCTTCTATTCTGATGTTGACTTGCCTAATATTCATGGGCTTAGTCACATTTGGCACTACAAGCATCAGTACGACAACTGTGCATTGTCCTTCAGACTCCAGAATATTGATCTTCCATGGGTCTTCTTCATTATCTTCAATAGTCACATTCCTACAGTCAACTATATCCTTCATCTGCGCATCCCATGTTAGTATGGCTCATGCTTCTGGTGTCTCGGTCGTGTAAAATACCACATCCTCGAACGTGTGTAAGGTGGTATTTATGCATGGGAATCCACTCTAAAAAATGAACGTTAACACAAAGCTTTCCCATATTGAATCCCATTCTATCGTGCATCGTTGAAACTCAACCTCTAAGTACCAATTCATAAGAATCTAACTTAAAGTATGGACGAATGTATGCACCCATCATGGTTTTGGCTCTTCTCCCCAAGTTGAATTCCACCTGTCTAAATGTATACACTGATATTCTTTACCTGCATAGGCTCCTTCCAATCGGGTATTGGGTTATCCAAAGCACAGTTCCATCATATGAGTAAATTCTTCCCAATTCGCCAAGTTGTTCTTATGTGTCTCCCACCAACGTGCTGGAGTTTAGCATAGAGCTAAATCAAGCGCATGAAACCATTGTGTTTATGAGAAAACATTTTTGAACTCAATCAAGAAACAAGTGACATTGCCTATACCATGATAATAAGGCAGTTCCCACAGCTCAGAGGATATGCACTATAGAGATCAAGTGACTCGATTGCAGTGCATTGTTGAGACTTCATGCAAACGGTTATGCTAATTCTCTAATTCCTCATTTGAGTCGGAGTGGCATTGGATATATATATCCCACCTAAGTCAACCAACTATTGTGGGATTGATCCAATATTCATATTGCGCAGTTAGTTTGTAGATATGATCAACATCCTCTTCTACATGCACTGGTTCTGTATATATTTCTCCTTCTGCCAAATCTAGTGGGACTACAACCCTGGTTCCATTGTTTTCAAATACCATAATTTTGCACTTGATATTGATGATATCGTCCATGTAAATACCCCAATCTAGACCCAACAATGCAGGGTATGGATCTGTATCATCAACAATCTAAATAACTTCAAATTCAATGAGCACCTTTATCAACTTTGACCCCAAAAATTATACCCATTGGGATAATCTTCTGTTGATTTTCCATGCTCAGTTGTATTGCAGACCATTCCAACTTAAGTTCTCCCATTTTCTATCAAGTCTGCTTTGGAATATCATTTGAATAAAAGCCTAGATCAAAAATGACCTGGTCCATTTCAAATTCTTCAATCTAAGCAGTCAAGCGCATCTCTCGGCCAGTTATTCTCTTGTTCTTTTAGATCTTATTGAGATCCTTTTGCTCCATATGGTAATGTTCTTTTTCGGCACAAATTTTAATTAAAACTTGAAGGTTCTCAAGGGCCTTTTTATTGTGAAGAAGCTTGATACAAGCCTGCAAAAATAGTTTCATCTCTGTAGGCTCAGCCCCTTCATCAGTATCCATGGAATGTTTGCTTGCTACTTTGGATGTGTCAGGATCCGTGAAGTCCTTCTTTGTTGCGACAAAGGTTCCCTTTTCCCTTTGTAGATTGAACCCTTCCTTTTTCTTAGGAGATCTCCGGACCCAAGCATTAGTGACAAGCCTCTTATCTTCTACTTTATCTTCCCCATTTGTTATGCCACTTCTGGCTACAATATATATTCTAGGATCTTCCTTGAGTTGTTCCACTCTCATCATTTCAGCATTTTGTGTAGGTGTCTACAGTTTCTTCTCCTGCATTTTTGGAAATAGTATAGGGAAATCTTTAATAATATGATCAAATTACTTACAATATCTGCAAGATTTTTGTGTTGGGTTCAGGCAGTCGTGCGCATAATGACCATCTTCTCCACAGTTATAACAAATGAGTTTTCCTCTTCCAAGACCAACTCCTCTGCCCCTTCCTTGTCCTCTACCTAGAAATCCACTGTGACTAGATGGTGATGCTGGCGAATTTGGTCCTCCACCCTCAACCTAAAATCTGTACGAAGAAACCAGCTCAATCATCAGATCAAAGTTGCGACAATTCTTGTCATCATGTCCCACAGATCGAAAAAATGAGCAAAAAGGTTGTTGTAGCTCCGGAATATATTTACCAACGCTAGGGAAAAATTCGGTCGTATGCAGTCTGTTGGTTTGGAAAATTGCGCACCATAGTTTTGGTACCTCACTAGGCCTTGCCCCATTCTTAGTTGGACTTGGTTCTCCAACCACTAGATAGTTAGCATACACAAGAAACTGATCCTTGTGATGTCCCTCAGCTTTAAAATGTGTGCACCATACTCCTATGCACACATCATTTTCCTTATCCTTTCTCAAAATATGTATCTCTAAGTACAGTGAAACTAACTGAATTTGGATTTTCTAAGCCCCAACCTATGTGGCAGGTACAGATGAGGCTTCTAGCTTCATGGAAATCTCCACAGCTTCAGCATGCATAGCAATCTTTTTTTTATTTAAATATTGTTGCAAACGCGGCAACAACATAGAAATGAACCATTATTTGTGTTGCATGTCATTGATATTAAATCCTCTATCTCTGATGGTGCACTTCAATCATCGATCTACCTCCCATACTGATTCATTTTCTTCTTGGTGGAACTCTTTTAATTCAGTCACACATTAAGAGTAGGATTTTGGCTTTTTTTAACTTCTCATTCAATGCAATATTAAGCTCATCAATCGTGGCATTATGATGGATTTCCATATACCTAATGTACCAATCCAAAGTGCATTCTTGGAATGCAGTAGCCAGTTGTGCTTTATTAACATTATCATTATTTATCTATTTTATTTTCCATACAGCATTTGCAATGAACCAAAACTTATCAATGTCTTCATTTCCCATTCCCTTGAAATTCTGCAGCTTGATGGAGGTAGCCATGTCATCTTCTAGAGGTGGAGGTGGAGGTGGAGGTGGAGTGGATAGCTTCTTAGTGTGAAATGAATTTGGAAGTGGAGTATATGGGATCTAAACTATGGCCAATGACTCGAGACTAGCATAATCTTGAAATTCCTCTTCTTTAGAACTACTTGTTTTAGACTCCTCATCATTGTCACATGTACCTTTGAGAGTGCTATAAAAAAAGCCCTCTTCTAGATCTACTCTGTAAGTTCTTCTGCTGCGCGTAGTCGGGCCTCTTTAGGACATTCACTCAATGTGGCTACACAGAGTACCATTTTCACATAAGAGAATTTTAATCCATAGTTTCAATAAGGGCAGAAAATTACCTCTAGTGCCTTTGAAAAATATCCGTTTAGCTTCAGAATATGATACAAAAGTATCAATAGAAAATTCAGTCACAAACACACTTAGAACACTATCAATCCAATAATCTACTGCGCAGGTAATTTTATTATTAGATTTCTCCAACTGTTGAACCAAATCAGGAGTCCACTTGGTAATTGTGTCATCCCTCCAACAATTGTGAAACTTAGCAAGCCAATACAACCACTCTTGTAACTCAGTTGCAAAGGACACAAATAAAATTTCATGGATCTCTTTGTAGATATACCTTTGCTCCCAATCCTCAGCATATAACTTAGGGTTTCGGTTTTCTTGGATTGAAAATCTTTTCATCTTCTTATCGAGCCAATATTGCAGTTTGTTGTGTGTTGAGCCAATATTCAAGTGCTTAAGAAATGATATGTTAATGCTCTCCTTCACGTACAGAGGCTTCAACTTATCTCTTTGCAATATTTATTTCATCTTTTTCATCCATATGCATGCTTGCATAATGGGTTTTTATTTTATAGTCTTCACGACCATCTTGTGACTTTTGAGTGGGGGTCTACAAGATCTATTGTCTTCTCTTAGTCTTGCTCATCTACTCTCACATTTGCAGTTGACTAAATAAATTGTGACACCTCTTGTTGCTGCATGTCACTCCCCTTTGTACAAAATTCCTTCTTCAAGATCTTCCATGCTTCCTTGGAAGTTGTAGCTTTTACTACCTTGCACATAATTGTTTCATCCATTCCTTAATGAATGAAACTCAAATCTAGGACATCATTAAACATAGGAGGTGGTAGTAGATCCACGCTACACCAATGAACCTCAATTTTATCTTTTCCTTTGGTAGAATTCTTGGTTCCTCGGCTACAGCCTAAAGCTCTTTAAACACGACAACAAGCTATGCCTATTCTCTTTGATCCCTTTTCTTTTTCTTCTTCAGTCGTGCTTTACGAACCATGATTGTTGTCATTCCTCTATTTTATAGTTGATTTCTTGTTGCATGAGGCTATCTTCCATATCGCCCCCAAAAAAAATATGGTTTTTAATATGTGCCCCCATAAGGCAAAATCTTTGCCCAAAAACCTATTATGTTTGACAAAACACCAAAATATTTTTGTAGACAAACGAGCTTTACAAAACCCTACTTTTTCTTGTTAATAAAGCCCTTTTATCCTCTATTAATAACTTCTCAATTCATTAAAAATCCTTTAATAAGGTTTACCAAACCCATTTTGAAAGGACTCTCAACAAGCCCTTTTTAAATCTCTTCAAAAAAAAATTATAAACCTCCTTTCGAAAAGGCTTCCTTTCATAAAATTTAAAAAAACTTTCATAAAATAATCCTTTAAATATTTCCTCTTATATACTCACGTGACATTTATAAAAGGACATTTTAATAAAACCATAACTGTCATGAATCCTTTTAAAAATCCATTTGGTAACTCTTTTCACTAATGCATACCAATTTTTTGGCCTTTTTATCACTAAGGCCTCTTGAGTTTCATAAGGCAATGTGCTAACACTCCAAAAACCAAAGGACCTTGCGCGTTGCGAAAAGTATGTAAGTTCTCCACTCTTAACATGGTTGTTGTTGTCATCCACCAGCATTATAGTGCCCTATATATAACTTATGAGGTGTGTTATAGCTTTGAACAAGAGAATAACAAAATTCTCTCTTCTCTGTCACATATTGCTGCTAATCTGCTCTTTCTTTTGACTCTGCAAAATGATCTGTATTTAAAAATTTCTTGGGGTTTGTGAAATTTTTCAAACGATTCAAATAGGGTTTTAAGGCTCTGTTTTCAAATTATTAAACACATAAACATGAAATTTAAACTGAGATTTTGCAGAAAAAATAAGAAAATATCACCATAATAGTAAAAACATAGCAAATTGTTTTTTTGTTGGAATGATTCCCATTATGTCGCAAAGTTTGTTTTATTTCTGTCTCCAGGAATTATTCTTATTTGGTGGTATCCAAAAAATCCATCAGTGAAGGAGTAGGCCTCCTGCCCTCCCACATTGTCCAATATTTCATCAAAAAACGGAGTTGGAAAAGGGTCATGCACACAAGCATCATTTAACTTGATCAGATCCACACAGATCCTAATTTCTCCTTTGGTATTCTTTTCTTGGACCACCATGGGGCTAACCCAATCTGATTCTTCCACTGGTTCAATTATCCCTGCAACAATAATTTTATCTACCTCCTCTTTGAACTTTTTCTTGTATTTTGGATTTAACTTGTAAGGACGCTGCTTGACAGGTCATGCATCTAGTTTCTTTGTGATCTTCATTAAACCCAGATAAAATAACTTTCAACTCGGATAAATTTTTGGGAAATAAGTCCTGAAATTTAGCAAGAAACTCTACAACCTTAGCTAATGTATTTTCATCCCATTAATCCCCAATTTTGGAAATATTAGGTTTCTCTTCTATTCTGATTTTGACTTGCCTAATCTTCATGGGTTCAGTCACATACGGCACTGCAAGCAAGAGTACATCAACTTCGTGATGTCCTTTAGAATCCAGAATATTAATGTTCCTTAGGTCTTCTTCATTATTTTCAATAGTCACATTCCTATAGTCAACTATATCCTTCATTTGTGCATCCCATGCTAGTATGGCTCGTGCTTCTGGTGTCTCAGTTGTGTCAAAGACCACTTCCTAGATCATGTGTAAGGTGGTACAAATGCATGGAAATCCACTCTTAAAATTGAACGTTAACACAAATATTTCTCGTAGTGCAGCCCATTCTATCGTGCCTTGTCGTAGCTCAACCGATAGGTACCAGTTCATAGGAATCTACCTTAAACTATGGATGGATGTATGCACCCATCTTATTTGTGGCTCTTCTCCCCAAGCTGCAATCCACCTATATAAATGTATGTGTGGATCTTCTTTTCTTGCATAGTTTCCTTCCAACCAGGTATTGGGTAGTCCAAAGCACATTTGCGTCATATGGTCACATTCTTCCCAATTCGCCAAGTTGTCCTTGTGTGTCTCCCACCACTATGTTGGAGTTGAGCACGGAGCTAAATCAAGTGCATGGAATTGTTGTGTTTCTAGAACAACCTTTTCAAACTCATATAAGAAACAAGTGAGACTACCTATAACATCATAATAAGGTGGTTCCTACACCTCAGAGGATATGCACCGTAGATATCTGGTGAATCGGCTGCAGTGCAGTGTTGAGAATTCATGCAAACGGTTTTTCCAATTCTCCAATTACTCATCTAAGTCTAATTGACATGAGTTATCTCTATCCCAGCTAAGTCGACCATCTGCTATGGGATTCATCCAATATTCATCTTGTGCAGTTATTTTTTAGATATGATCAACATCCTCTTCTGCGTGCACCAGTTTTGTATATCTTTCTCCTTCTATCAGATCCAATGGAACTACAACCCTGGTTCCATTGTTTTCAAATACCATAATTTTGCACTTGAAATTGATGATAGTGTCCATATCAATAGCCAAATGTAGACCCAACAACACAGGGTATGGCTATGTATCATCAGCAATCTAAATAACTTCAAAGTTAGTCAGTGCCTTAACTCCTTCAATATCAAATATGACTCAAGAAAACCTACCCATTGGGATAATCTTCTGATGATTTTCCATGCGCAGTTGTATTGCAAACAATTCCAACTTAGGTTCTCCCATTTTCTGCCAAGTCTGCCTTGGAATCAAATTTTCATCAGAGCCCATATCCAAAATGACCTCATCCATTTCAAATTCTCCTATATGAGCAGTAAGGTACATCTCTCAGCCAATTCTTCTCTTTTTCTTGTAGATCTTATTGAGAGCCTTTTGCTCCATCTGGGTTTGTTCTTTTTTTGCACAGCTGTTAATTAAAGCTTGAAGGTTCTCAATGTCCTTTTATTGCGTAGAAACTTGATACAGGACTGCAAAAATAGCTTCATCTCTGCAGGCTGAGGCCCTTCATTGGTATCCATGGAAATTTTTCTTGTTACTTTGGATGTGCCAGGATCCGTGAAGTCCTTCTTTACTGCGACAAAGGTTTCCTTTTCCCTTTGTAGATTGAATCCTTCCTTTTTCTCGGGATCTCTTTGTACCAAAACATTAGTGACAAGCCTCTTATATTCTACTTTATCTTATCTAGTTTCTATGCCACTTCTGGTTATAATATTTATACTAGGGTATTAAGTACGTAGTTCCACTCTCATCATTTGAACATTCTGCGTAGGAGTCTGCGGTTTCTTCTCCTGCATTTTTTGAAATAGTACAGGGAAATCTTCAAGAACATGATCAAACTACCTACAATATATGAAATATTGTTGTGTTGGGTTCGGCAGTTGCACGCATAACAACCAACTTCTCCATAGTTATAAAAAATGAGATGTCCTCTTCCGCGACCATCTCCTCTGCCCCTTCCTCGTCCTCTGCCTAGAAACCCACCATGCTTAGATGGTGATGCATGCAAATATGGTCCTCTACCCTCAGTCTACAATTTGTACAAAGCATCCTGCTCAATCATCAGATCAAAGCTACAATAATTCTTGTCATCGTGTCCCACAAATCGACAAAATATGTAGAAAGATTGTTGTAGCTCTGGAATATATATACCAATCCTAGGGCAGAAGTCAGTCGTATGCAGTCCATTGGTTTGGAAAATCGTGCACCATAGTTTGGGAATATCACTAGTCCCTACCCCATTCTTAATCAGACTTGATCCTCCAACCTCCAAATAGTTAGTGTATATAGGAAATTTATCCATGTGATTTCCCTCAGCTTTACAATGTGTGCACCATACTCCTATGCAAACATCCTTTTCCTTCTCCTTTCACAATTTTTTTATCTATAATTGTAGCGCAAATAACTAAATTTGGATTTTTTGACCCCAAACTTGTGTGGCAGGTACACATGAGGCTTCTAGCTTCATGGAAATATCCACAGCATCAACTTGTGTCGCAATATTTTGTTGATTTAAAGACTGGCGCAAATGCAACAGTATCATAGCAATGAACCATTATTTTTTCTACGTTTCATCGATATTAAATCCTCTATCTCTAACGGTGTGCTTCAATCATTGATCTGCCTTCCCTACCACTTCATTCACTTCTTGGTGGGTCTCTTTTAATTCAGTCACGCATTAAGAGTAGGATTTATGCTTTTTGAACTGCTCCTTCAATGTGGTATTAAGATCGTTAATCGTGGCATTAGGATGGATTTCCCTATACCTAATGTACCAATCTAGCGCACGTTCTTGGAATGCAGTAGCACAACTTCACTTTCTTAACATTATCATTATCTATCTGCTGCGTTTTCCATACAGCATCTGTGACAAACCAAAATTGATCAACATCTTCATTTCCCACTCCCTTGAAATTCTGCAGCTTGATGGAGGTAGCCATGTCATCTTCTCGAGGTAGAGTTCGAATGTATGGATTATTAGAGTGAAATGAATTTTGAAGTGAAGTGGATGGGATCTGAACTATGTCCAACGACGTGAGACTAGTCTGATCTTGTAATTCATCTTCTTTAGAACTAATTGTTTCAGACGCATCTTCATTGTCACATTTACCTTTGAGAGGGATATAAACAAAACCCTCTTCTAGATATACTATTTAAGTTCTTTAGATGTGCGTAGTCGGGCCTCATAGGGAAATTCACTCAATGTGGTTGCACAGAGTGCCCTTTTCACATAAGAGCATTTTAATCCACAATTTCAATGAGCATAGAAACTTACCTCTAGGGAATTACAAAAATCTTCATTCAAGTTAAGAATACTATACAAAAGTATCAATATAAACTTCAGTCATAAACCCACTTATAACACTATCAATCCAATAATCTACGATGCGGGTAATTTTATTTCTAGGTTTCTCCAACTGTTGAACCAGTTTAGGAGTCCACTTGGTAATTGTGACATCCTTCCAACAGGTTTGAAACTCAGCAAGCCAAGATAAATGCTCTTGTAACTCATTTGCAAAAGACACAAAGAAAATTTTGTGGACCTATGTGTAGATATACCTTTGCTCCCAATCCTTAGTAGATAACGTAGGTTTTCAGTGTTCTTGGATTGTAAATTCACACACCTTATTCTCGAGCCAATATTGCAGTTCACTATGTGTCAAGCCAACCTTGGAGTGATTGAGCATTGATATAATAATGCTTTGCTTCACATATAGAGGCTTCATCTTCTCTCTTTGAAAAATATATTGCATCTTCTTCATCCATATGCATGCTTGCATAATGAGTATTGATTTTATAGTCTTCACGACCATCTTACACTTTTGAGTGGGATTCTCGAAGCTCTATTGTCCTCTCATAGTCTTTCTCATCTAGTCTCAGATCTGTGATTGACTGAAAAAATTGTGACACTTCTTGCTGCTACATGTCACTCACCCTTGCACTAAAATATTTTTTCAAGATCTTCCATGCTTCCTTGGAAGTTATATCTTTTTCTACCTTTCACATAATCATTCCATCCACTGCTTTATGAATGAAACTCAGAACTAGGACATCAATAAACACAGGAGGTGGTAGCATATCCATGCTACACCAATAAACCTCGATTTCATCTTTTTCATTTACTACAATTCTCAGTTCCTCAGTTGTTGCCTGAACCTCTTGAAACGCGACAACAAGCTATGCATATTCTCTTTCTTCCCTTTTCTTTGTCTTCTTTAGTCACGATTTGCAACCCATAATTTTTGTCATTCCTCTGTCTTATAGCTTCTTTCCTGTTGCATGAGGCTATCTTCCATATTACCCCCGAAAAAAGATATGATTTTTAACATGTGCCCCCATAAGGCACAATCTTCACCCAAAAATCTATCATGCTTGACAAAACACCAAAATATTTTTGTATGTAAACATACTTTGCAAAGCCCTAAATTTTCTTGTCAATAAATACCTTTTATCCTTTATTAATCCCTTCTCCATTCATTAAAAAAACCTTTAATAAGGTTTACCAAACCCCTTTTGAAAGGACTCTTAACAAACCCCTTTTAAATCTCTTCAAAAAAAATTATAAACCTCCTTTCGAAAAGGCCTCCTTTCATAAACTTACTTAAAAAAACTTTCATAAAATAATCCTTTAAATCTTTTTCCTCTTATATACTCACGTGACCTTTATAAAAGGACTTTTTAATAAAATCATAACTCTCATGAATCCTTTTAAAATTCCATTTGGTAACTCTTTGCACTAACGCGTACCAATTTATTGGCCTTTTTAGCACTAATTCCTCTTGAGTTTCATAAGGAAGCATGCTAACGCTCCTACAAAACTATTTTCCCATGTTAGTGGCCTAACGCTGCGAAAACCAAAGGACCCCGCGTGTTGCGAAAATTATGTAATTTCACCGCTCTTAATGTGGTTGTTGTTGTTCTCCACCAACTTTATAATGCCCTGTATATCACTTACGAGGTGTGTTATAGCTTTAAACAAGAGAAAAAAATGTCTCTTGTCTCTCTCACATGTTGTTGCTAATATGTTATTTCTTTTGACTCTGCAAAAATGATATGTATTTAAAAATTTCTTGAGGTTTGTGAAATTTTGCAAGTGATTCAATTAGGGTTTTAAGCATCCTTTGTAAAAATTTTAAACACATAAACATGAAATTTAAACTAATTTTTTTTATAAAAACATAAGACAATATCACCATAACATTAAACACAGCAGAAATTGATGAAGGATTTCACCCCTCCTAGGCTACACCTCATGGTCCAACTTCCAATAGTTGGGCCTCTTTCATTATGCTCAAAAACTAGTGTTTTCATACAATTACAGTCATAAAATGGGTGTATTGTTAGCTCCAATGGCTTTAGAGCACTCAAAACCCCCTTTCTAGCCTCTTTCTACTCCCAAAAATGATAAAAACTAAAGAAATTATGATCTCCACAAGTTTTCTAGCAATTTGTCCTACAATTTCGCCCTACCTGCAAACCACCCTACAAATTCGCCCCAAAAACTGCTAACGGAGTGACATTTTGTGAACAGACGGTGCAAATTGTGAGACACTTAATTTTCCCTCTAACAGTTAAATGTTGAATATTTAATTAATATTTACAAAGAGCGCCATATTCAAACTTAAATATACATTTTAAACAGTGTTTATTAAGAAAAAATGGTGTGGCGTGTTGGTAAGTTGTCATTTTTGGTGCTTGGAGGTCGCGGGTTCAAGTTCGTTGGAGTGCATTCTGCCTATTCCCAAAATTTTAGTGGCCACTGAGATTCCACGTGGCAACTTATGGCTAGGACACATTGTAGCCTCTGGTTGGTCCATGTGGCAGCCTCTAGTTGGTCCACATCATTACCCCACAAACTAATAAAAAATCACCCATTCAAACCAATGATAAAATTCCACTTCTCATACTGTGATTTCCTCATGCAATCCAGTAATTTTTCCAAATCATCAAGCCCAATCGACATGCCACATCAGTAGTACGAACTGTTGACTAGGTAGCCCTGCACAAAATATTTCCAAATTCGCATGTTTGACAAATCAGTCATAACTCGTTTGTGGGAGAATATGTTGTCAGTTTTGCACGAAACGAATTGCATAGGATTCATAATGAAGAGATATAAATAAGTTGACATGTTTTGTTCCATTCTGAGAACTATTAATTTTGAGCATAAATTTAATCCATTGGATCATTCCTCCCCACCAGAAGCTTTTGGACCTCCAAGAGCTATTTATCTGTTAGTAAATAGATAAGGGCTCAGCTCCCTCATCCTTCTAGTCTTCATCCACTTAAAATTACTTGAATGCGAAAATTTGAGATTTTTTTTTCCCTGAATTTGAAGACCTTGACTTGTTGATGTAGATACCATCTTATTGAAATTTCCCATAATTTGCAGAACAACAACCTGTCCTTGAAGTAACAAACACATTTCCTCCTTAGTCATCAATCAAATAAATCTTAAATAACTTCAATATCTTCTCACCTTGAACATTTTAGACACGACGATGTTTAACATGTCTCGCCTTATGCTTGGCTCGACTCTTGACCAAATGTGATCGTCATCACCATGCAACATACCATTTCAAAGACAATACATTATGAAAACCACAAGAATAAATGTCATAATTTAAAAATTCAACATTAATTTCTAATATTTGTTTACTTTAATCAAAATATCAACTTTGATGTGTTGAATATAAAATAAATTAAATATAAAATAAATTATTTTTGTAATTCATTGTTGCATTGTGGATATTCTAAAGAGATGATTTCTTCATAGTTAAACATATAATTCAACAAACATATAAATGACTCATAAATTCGTGTAAGATCATATGGAAGTCAAAATTTCTATTTCAAGTTACTATGCAAACATCAATTACATAAAAGAGTCTTAGATAGTTATTCAAAATCAGCCATAGGTTCTGGCACACCATCATAATCTACATCTTAACCCAGATGCGATGACTCAGATCTTGAGATGAAGATGATCCATATTCTTCTCTTTCATCAACTAGTGCTCCATCACGAGTCAACAGCCACATGCCACCATTTCAGAGGTAGAATATCTTGTGAGTCTCGTCTTCATGCATGGGAGTCCCATTTTCACAATAATTGTTACAGTAGCAATTTCTTTAAAAATATTCTGTAATTACTGGCTTCCGGAGAAGAGGTTCCTCTCTTTATAAGTGAAGTCAACCACAAGTACTATCAACATCCTCCAATTTTAAGACATAATACGTGACGATTTATGTTTGTGCCCTTTCTTTTTTTCTCTTCCATAGAATTTTTCTACCATCTCTGGCTTATTTACACCATTGAAGGTGGGTACTTCATGCAGCCACCTCTCAATACATCATGTCATTCTCTTCATTTTCATTAATGACCTTTATAACCTTAGCAATCCAGAATGGATAGCCAAGTGGATCTTCATCTGCTAACACTGCTATCATGCAACCCTCCTTAAGATCCTGCACAGAACCCCTGTAAAGGTCTTCCATGGCTTCACGTTGTGCACGTGATCTTCTAGAACCAATATAGATTTCTCTTTCCTCTACATGTGGGAAATTAATAATAGCTTGAGGTTGTTGTTGTTCAACATTGTGTGTTTCCTGATGTTCATGTTCATTTGGCATATTTTGTGGCCAAAAAAAAGGAGTCTTCAAAAGCGTATCCTCATTTACTGATCTTGAAATCATATCACTTTGATTGCTGAAAAAAGACTCCCACCAAACTGAATCAGCAACATCGAAGTATTCATATGTATCTCTAATACATCTTTTAATTTCCTCTAGACATTCAAAATAATTTATCTCTCTCTTCTGCCTTCGTGCATTATGGAGTTCGGAAACTGACTGTAATAACAATATCTTTGATGAAAACATTGGAAGCTCTGGAATGAACTTCAAAAATGCTAAACCTGATGATGGTCCCCATTCTTCAATAGTTGAATACTTCTTGCCCCATATAAGTGTTATCCCATCAATTTTTTTGATACGAAATTGATGCTGGAAGCTAATGTCGTTAAGTTGTTCAATGCATTTCTCCTCACCATGCGATCCAAAAATAAGCCTTCGCATGTCAATAGTTTCTTCCAACACATGAAAAACAGGCTCTAGAATGTACGATTTCTTAATACATTCAATTAATGATGGCAGGCTCCCAACACCTTTCCTCCTCAATGTTACTGAAAAACGACTAAACATTTGATCAATATGATCATGAGTATGCCCAACAAGAAGGAAACCAACCTTTATCTTTTTAAAAATTCCCAATTCAACGAGCATGTTTAGATACCCAAAAAGAACTTGATTTTTGTTCTCACGACTTGTGTTGTCTAATTGTAAATACAAAACTTCAAGAAGAATCCCGGACCAATGAGTAACCACATCATGGATTATAGTTATGGTCAGATTTGCATCATTGTGAATATTTGGAGTTGTGAAGAAAACTCTTGGAAACATCTTCTCATTAAATACCATACAGCCAACCAAGTGAAACTGAATGAAATTTTCCTCCTGTAATTTTTTTGGCGTGCGGACAAAATGTGGAAGAAGTGTTTTCTTTTGGTCCATACCATCAATTATCAATCCCAGATATTTATTTGGATGATCATAACACTTCTTTCAATGTTTATACAACTTTTGTCTTTCACTTGTTTGCTGATTGTGATGGTCTTGAAGTTCTTTGACAACGGAATATGTACATAAAATAAAAGAAACATATGAATAAATATATTTTCATAGTTGATAAGTATCAAATTTTACAAAACAATGTTTTGAACACATACCTCTTTCTGCCCCTTGACATTTATCTCTTTTTGCTTTAAGAGAAGCACATGTGCTGCAAATCCCCATCCTTGTCTTCTTAGGAATACGAACATTGTTGAATTCAGTTTTCCATATCCTTGTAAAATAAGAATATGCAATAAAATTACCAATTCCTTCAACAACTTCTGCATAATCTTTGTATAACATGAATATTTCTCGTCTCGAGAAATTATCTGGAATATGTATTGTGTCTTTATTTGGCATACACTCTCCATGATTTGAAAAGAAGTCTTTCATCCATGTCTTAGCAGTATTTGCAAACGGCCCCACCTCCCGTTTATAACGTGCTTCTGAATAATATGTGGGATCCTTTTCCAATTTATCCTGGATTCTTGACAAACGACAATTACCAATTGAATACAACATTTTGAACGCCTTTCTGCAAAGAAATACATTCCCAATATGATAATCATAACCTGCTAGTGTAGATTGCATGCAACCCACTAAATATGAATTTTGCATGCTTTTATTCATTGACATATGTGTTTTCCTTTTCTCCAAAGAAAAGTTGAAATCCATATTTTTCAAGCAATCCCTTCGACAACATTCACTTGAAATCAAATGAACGACAAAACTTTTTGTCGTGAGATATTTTGTCCTCGCCCTTGTATAACTGGAATGCTTTGGATTGATATGAAAAGGTCTACTCCTACTCCTAGTTGCAATATTTTCTTGCAACGGCTTCATCATTCCATCATCCTTTGTAAAATTAGTTTCATCACCATTAGGAGGAATATTATCCCCACTATCATCATCCTCAACATAGTTAAGAAATTCATCAACATCATTGCATGGAAAATTTTCTTTACCATCATCAGTTGAAGAAAACATTTCACAAGAATCATCGGCACTTTTGTGACCTTGACGCAAAAGAAATTTTTCACCATCTTGACCCATGCTTTCAAATTCTTCCCTGGGAGGATTCAATTCTTCATCACCATGAGTGTCTTTGAAATGGTCACTTGGAGAAAATGCAATATTCAGATCTGTGCCTCTAAAATTATCATTTGCAAAAAACTCTTCATCCTCCCCTTCCTCAGTGGTGCTCTCATAATCCTTGGGATTAGGCATAAGTGGAAGCTTTGAATTTGTATTCACTAGAATTTCTTCATCCTTCCCCTCCCCTTCCTCACTGAAGCTCTCATAATCCTTAGGATTAGGAATAAGTGAATGCCTTGAATCTATATTTATTGGAAATTCTTCATCCCCCCTTCATCAGTGGTTAAATTATAATCGTTATGATTAGGATGAAGTGAAAATTTTAGCTTTGGAAATTCATCCCCGTCTTCATCAGTGGTGTTGGCATAATCCTTAGGATTAGGACGAAGTGGATATTTTGACGCTGCAAATTCTTCATTCCCCTCTTCCTCAGTGGTGTTGACATAATCCTTAGGATTAGGACGAAGTGCATATTTTGACTTTGCAAATTCTTCATTCCCCTCTTCATCTGTGGTGCTGACATAATCCTTAGGATTAAGACGAAGTGGAAATTTTGACTCTGGAATTTTTTCGTCCCCCTCTTCATCGGTGGTGCTTGCATAATCCTTAGGATTAGGACGGAGTGGAAATTTTGACGCTGTAAATTTTTCATTTCCCTCTTCATCAGTGGTGCTGGCATAATCCTTAGGATTGGGACGAAGTGGATGTTTTGACTCTGAAACATTATCATTCCCCTCTTCATCAATGGTGCTCGCATAATCCTTACGATTAGGATGAATTTGATATTTTGACTCTGGAAATTTTACATCCCCCTTTTCATCAGTGGTGTTGGCATACTCCTCAGGATTAGGACAGAGTGGATATTTTGACTCTATAGATTCTTCATTACCCTCTTCATTTGTTGTTCTCACATAATCCTTAGGATTAAGCTGAAGTGGATATTCTTCATCTCTCTCTTCATCAATGGTGTCCTCATAATCCTTGGGATTAGGATGAAGTGAAACTTTTGACTCTGGAATTTTTTCATCATGCCCTTCATCACTGTTGCTTTCATAATCCTTAGGATTAAGAGTAAGTGGTATAACTGGCGCTCGATTTATAGAAATTTCATTTTGCTGCACCTCATCAATTTTGTTCTCATCATCTTTAGGATAACGACCAAGTCAATTTTTTTACTCTCTATTCATGGTGAACGAACTCTCGTTATATTCATCACTCTGAATAGAGTTTGTTGTGTGACGAAGATGTTGATGTTCTAGAAAGAAAATTTTCGTTATCAGAAGAAACCATGGCTTTCAACAAGAATAGGTTGAATGATACAAATTCCTCTCCCACTTAAAATATATAGCTTAAAAACTGAAAATTTCCCTCCAAATTTTCCCTCCAAAAAAATTCGCGAAAACATTTCCCTCCAAAATTTCCCTCCAAAAAAATTCGCGAAAAAGTTTAACTATTTTAACTATAATGACTACATGTAAATATTTTAATTTTTTTATTTTAAACTTACGTTATATTCATCTAAAATTTATTTCAAAATTTATTAATACACTGTTGGTCTTCAAATATTTCACCATACTTTCTATTCAAAATATCCACAAAATATTCCTTTCATGCATGTCTTCAAAACTAAAATAATTTTCTTATTTGAATGGTTTAAGATTGACTACATGTAAAAATTTACAAAAATAACAACATGTAAATATTAACTATTTAAACTATAATTAACTACATGTACATATTTTAGATTTTAAAATTTAATTCCATGATTTTAAACATTGATTACATGTAAATATTAACTATGATAACTAAATACAAATATTAACTATTTTATCTATAATATTAAATATAATTAACTACATGTAAGTATTTCATATTTTAATTTTTAATCTGAGATTGTATTTGAATTATTCAACATTCAGTACATGTAAATATTAAATAAAATATTAATTATGATAACTACATGCAAATAATAAGTATTTTAACTATAGTATGAACTATAATAAATTAAATGTAAATATTTTAAATTTGAAATTTTAATCCCACATTCATTAAACAGTAAACCAATCAGACAATATACGCTATTTAAAATGAATGATTGTTTCTATTCATCACATCACATCAAGTTTTCTGGTATTTGTTAGAGCAAATTTCTGGAGGTGTTGCGTTGGCATTGGTAACTTCGTGGAGGCATTGCATTGGCATTGGAAGCGTTGTGTCGCTATTGGTAATTTTGTGGAGGTGTTGCATTGGCATTGGTAACTTCGTGAAGGCATTGTAGTGGCATTGGAGGCATTGTGTTGCTATTCGTAATTTTGTGGAGGCGTTGTATTGCCATTGGTGACAGCAGCTTTTTGCATTTCAAAGGTTAGTTTTCCTTCTATTCTGTCAATTTAGAGACGATTTTGGGAAAAATCTGTTTTTCTATAGTTTTTTTGTGTCCAAAAACTACTTTTTTAAGGTTTTTAGGTTCAAAAACCTTGTTTTTTTATATTTTTTTAGTGAAGAAAATGCAAAAAAAAACTGAATTTTTTAGGGTTTTAAGAACAGAAATTTAGATTTTTTTTTTCTTTTTTAAGACTTATAGGTTCATTTACACATAAAAATCCATAAAACGACCATGCACATAAAAAAAATTAATATTATAACATTTTTTATTTGTATTTTTTTTATCATAAATATATCAGTGATTTCATTATTTAATTTTTTTTTTTTGAGAATTTTTTTATTTTATATTCTATTTTATTTTATTTTTTTAATTTTAAATCTTTGTTTTATTTTTTTAATTTTAAATCTTTAAATTTCTTTTTCTTTTATTGTTTTGTTATATATATATATATATATATATATATATATATATATATTTTAATTGTATTGTGATATAGTTTTTTTTTTTTTTTTTAATTATATTGTTATATTAAAACAAATGTTTTTTTTTATAATTTATTATATTGTTTTTTTTTTTTTTTAAATTATATGATGTTTAAAAACCAAACATTATTGTGATTTAATAAATAGTTTTTTTTTTTTTTAATTTGTTATATTTTGATATTTTTAACATTTTTTTTATTAATAAATAATGTTTTAATAATTATATTATATTAAAAAAAAAAAATTTAAAAATCGAAATTAAAAAACAAAATTAAAAACAAAAAAAAAACAAATTAAAAACAAATTAAAAATAATAATAATAATAACAAAAAAACTGCGTCGTTGGGCGCCGAGGCCGGTCGGGCGGCGCCACGGGCAGGCCGATACATTTTTTTTTTTAAAAATTAAATGTTTTTTTTTAATTTTTTTATTTTATTTTTTTTTAATTCTGCAATTTTGTTTTCTAAATTTTTTTTTTTTTTTTTTAACAATTTTTTTTTTAATTTTGGTTTTTTTGTTTTATTTTTGTTTTATTTTTTAATTTTGTTTTTTAAATTGTTTTAACAATTTTTTTTTTAATTTTGGTTTTTTTTTTTTAATAATTTTATAATTTTGTTTTTTAAATTTTTTTAAATTTTTTTTTTTTTTAATAATTTGTTTTAAGAAAACATTTTTTAATTTTATTTTGTTCTTTATTTTTTATTTTTTATTTTTTTTTAATAATTTGTTTTAATAAAACAATTAAAACTTCATAGAAACATTGTTATTAAAAATAAATAAATAAATAAAAAATAAAATTGTTATATAATATAATAAAAATATTTATTAAAAATAAATAAATAAATAAAAAATAAAATTGTTATATAATATAATAAAAACATTGTTAAATAATAATTGTTAAAAATTTCAAAATATAACAAAAATATATATATATTAAACAACAATTATGTTTTGTTTTTAAACATTATATAATTAAAAAAAAAAATACAATATAATAAATTTAAAAAAAAAAAACATTTGTTTTAATATAACAATATAAATTAATTAAAAAAAAACTATATAACAATACAATTAAAAAAATAAAAAATTATATAATATTATAACATTTGTTATAAATAGTTAGTAACTTTTTTGTTTTTTTTTAAATATTAAACACAAACTGAAGTTTGAAAATACTAGTTTATTTTTTTAAAATTATTTTATACAATTTAAACACATTTTTAAATTTTTTATAAAATGTATTCAAAACATATTATATAGATATATATACATATGATTTATAATATTTTATTTTTAAAAGAAAATTTTTATAGTTAATTTTACTGCTTTAATTTCAAACTATTTAGTTTTAGAAATAAATTTTGTTTATTAAATTTATTTTATTCGCAATATTTTTCCATTAACTAATATATATATATATATATATATATATATCAGGAAAATGGCATCAAAAAAGATTTCTGTGAATGTTTCTGCACCTAGGGCAGCAGCTCCCAAATCTACGGCAGCAGCTCTCAAATCTACGGCAGCAGCTCCCAAATCTACAGCTGCAGCTCGACGCACTATGGATACAACTCCCAAATCTAAAGTTGCAGCTGAACGCACTATGGACACTATTGGACGCAATAAGGATATTGTTGCACACACTAATAAAAGTCAAGCAAGTGGGGCACCAGGTTCATTAAAGCTTATTTCTGATTGGAAGAACGCCGAGGAAATAGATAAAACCAATTTCTCATGGTATCTTGAAGACAGTGAAACGGAGGCTGATATACACATCTATCTGATTTGTGGTATGATTGACTTAAATGAGCAATATGATGTGATGGGTAGAGTACGAGACATATGTATGGTCCCGAATACAAACACTATTTATGTTCTTGCAAGGAAGGCTCAGAAACGTGAGAAGGTTAGATATCGTCTATCAATCGTCAAGTATGACACAGATGAAATAACTTCAAAATTTTCTGAAGAAATATCAAACAACATTGCAAATAACATTGTAAGTATGCTTATTTTTATTTCCTCTATGCATTATTGTAAGAATGATTCAATTTTTTATAAATTATTGATCGTTGACATGTTTTATTTTGTTTCATAGGATTTTGTTCCGAGTCTTTCAAACATGTTTGATGGTATTTATATGTTGGTGCCAAATGTTATGGATGTGATCAAAACTTTCCACAAAGACAAAGTAGAGGAAAGGAGATTGAAGCAAAGAGCAATAGCTCATGACACTGCAACAGTACAAAGAGGGGATCAACCAAGAGTCACTAAGGTGGGTCAATCTAGTAAACTTAAACATGTTTCTTTTGAAGGTGTCGAACATGAAACATAAAATTATGATAGAATTAGTGAGGAGGAGATGAGAACTATTGTGAAAAAGAAGAAAACAAATCAGACACCAAAAAGAAAAATTGCCAAAGATCTCTCTCTTGTACCTCATGAAGGAGAGCTTGTTTATAAAAAAACTGATATGTTATCCAATAAGAATAGGAAATCAAATATTGGTGAACCTGTAAAGGTCGTGAGTAGCAGTGAAGAACAAATTGAAAGCTCTTACGGAAGCAGAGAAATCATAACACCAAGTCCTGAGTTAGAGGATGGCATTATTAAAACAAAACAAAATGCTATTTGACAAGAGTTGAGGAAGAATAAATTAATTATTGGTGGCCAAACATTTGAGCTTAATGTTAACCAATTTTATGGCTTAGATGAAGGACAATTTCAATATCAAATTAGAAAGGCCCATCACCTACATGTACATACTCTAAAAACATTGTTCAGGTTCAATCCATATGTGCATGTGGTGGATTATGTGGTTCTTGTCGATCCATGTCAGGTTCCCAACAAACAAGCATTTGACAAGACAAAATGTTTTGATTATAAATATTATGTAATTGGAGGAAACCATTCAATAGAGGCTAAAAGACAATTGATTGCAGAATATCCCAATAACTATCTTTTTCAAACAGTGAAATGCATCATTTACGCTGGCTTAACAAAAATGGAATCAAAGTTATTGGCATGGGATCATAATGCAGATAATGAGCACTGAATGAAAATGACTTTCATCCAAAGGGTCAGATTTATTCATAATGAATTCATAGAAAAATGTCGTGGGGATAAGACACAAGTTAGTGTAGCATTTCGAAAGGAATTTTTAATGGAAACATGTTATCAAATTGATGAAAAAAAAGCAAAAGATGGAAAATTGAATACAAATCTCTTCAGAGGCACAGATAACATTTTTCAGTTGGCATTTAGAACTAGGGAGGTATGGGATTTGATTGATGAGATTTTGATCGATGGGAGAATATTTCCATAAAAATTCAGAAAGTTAGAAAGAGTAAACCCATAATATGTACCAACAGTAAGGGGGGTCCTGAAATGAAGCAGCTTCTAGAGGATATGACTATTACACCTTGGAGAACAATGCAAGGTGTGAAGGATGATAAATTAATCAAATCAGTATTAGCCCGTGTGAAGTCGGGTGAATTATCAATGGAAGAAATGTGTGCAGAATTTCAAAAGTAAGTTTCTTGAATTATTTCTTTCATTATAATTTTATTTTAAATAAAACATAATGATGTTGGTAAAATTTGTTATACATGTCAATATATTAACGTTTTTAACTTGATTTATTCAGTCAGAAAATTTTTATGAAAATACAAGAACACATGGTTAAAATGTTGAATGAAGACAGTTGGGATGATGTTGTACGCAACTACCCAAAAGCAAGTTCTACATCAACACTAAAAGAGTTTTATATTGCATTCAATAAGGTATGTTGATTTATAAATTTATTTTATTCATATTTTAACTATTTTTATTTTATTACTTATACATATCTATATATATATATATATATATTTTTATGTCATTAAAGATGTCAAAGAAGGATGGAAATGGAGTACCAGATACTTTCAAAAGCTTTATTGAAAAAATTAAGATGGAGAACATGAGAAGGAAGCGTCTTATGAATGTTGAACTAGATCCTACTCTTAATCATTACATTTGGAATGGGCTCGACAGTGTCCAATATAAAATAATACAAGGTGACTGTGAAGACATTGCATCACTAATACCTAAAAGGGAATATGGCCTAGTTATTGCAGATATTCCTCATGGTTTCAATTTCCTAGACATTGAATATGATAGAGAACCATATACTTATCAAGCTTTTAGTAAAGTGGTTACGGGTTTTCAAGAAGTGACAACATCACCACTTTGGCGATTTGTGACATTTCATTCAGACACACAGTTTCCAATGTTATTAACAAACTTCAAGGGTAAAGCAAACTCAAGGATGCAACTTACATGGTAAGATTTTGAAATTGTATGTTTGATTCCTCCTAAATTTTTTTATTCATGTAAAATTTAATTGAACTTTTACTATGTTATGTTACAGGCAAAAGTCAAATATTGTTTCTTCCAAAGATCAGCCTATTATAAATGATTGTGAGTTCATCCATGTTGAATGTTGGATAAAAGACGATAGCTATAAGCATATTATTATGAATCGAGTAGATGGGAAGAGTCATAGTCAAGTATTGGTTTATGATGCAGTGGTAAGAAAACTAACATATGAGGATAAAGATGCAAAAGGAGATATAGTTAACATTTATAAAAAACCACAAGAATTGATTAACTATCTTATAGATCTATGTTCAAATGAAGGAGAATGGGTTTTGGATTTATTCTCAGGTTCAGGTAAGTTTTAATATACAAATTTAAATTTAAATATTTTTTTTTTTACTTTTTATGTCTCCATACTAATTTTCTTACTTATTTTTTTTGTGCTTGATGATTAGGTACAACACTAGCATGTTGCCTACTAAAAGGAAGAAATTGCATTGCCATTGAAAAAGACCCAGTTCAATGCAAATTTATTCAACAAAGAATTAACGCTCTTAAATTCCTTCCAGATGCGAAGCAAGAAGTTGGTTTGAGGAAAGGAGATTTTAATGAATCACGTGTGGCAAAAAAGCAAAGGAACCTCAACCACCATTATATGGAATGATTGGAAAGGGACACTTTGGAAGATTTGCTGACATGAAAGATCCATTAGAAGATGGTGATGATCAAAATGAAGAAGAAAATGCTGCGGAAGAAGCCATCAATGCTGTTCTAGATGATGTTGAAGATGTATTAGTTGATATTGTTGATGATGTTTAAGTTATGCTTGCAAACAAAGCTTATTTTTTAGAACTATTAATCAGTTTTACTTATAATGTTTAGACTTTGATATTTTATGAGAACAACCCTTTTTTTGCAAAAAACATGTGATTGCTATTATTTTTTGACATAAAATTCAATAAAAATGTTGTTTTCTTAAGTTTTTTTGTTAAGATTCTCCCAAAAAATTAGTTTATTTAACATGTTTTTTCCAACAAAAACTCTGTAAAAGTGTATTTTTTGCATTGTATTTATATTGAAAAATTGTATTTTTTGTCATATGGTTCAAAATATTGGTTTTTTAGCGACAATTTTTTGATGTGCATTGAAAAATTATTTAACAATACATAAACATGTAGAAAATATAAACTTTAGAATATTGACCCTTTTTCCATCTTTTATGTTTATGAAAAAGTGAAGATATCATTACAAGTTTTTATTTTAAAAAAATTTATTTTTTTATTTTTAAAACACAAGTACATAAATGCACTTAAAAATAAACATCTCACAGAAGAAGAAGACATTAGAAAATTTTTAGTGTCAAAATCAATCCTATAAAAAAATGTTGGTGATGATACACCACCACTATTCAAAATCGACGTAAAAAACACCACTTAAAAAAAAAAAAAAAATTAATTAAAAAAAAACAAAATGAAAAAAACTTAAAGTGCCGAAAACATGCTCAAATTTTTTTTTCTTGATTCTGCATCGCCACTTTTTCAAAATTAGGTGTTTTTATTGATACTTCAAAAAGTAGGTAACATTGAGGTTACCTTTGAACCCAATGCACTCTTTTTCAATTTGGTTTGACGCTTTCTCTTTGACCTTTGCACCTTCTTGCACTGACATCTTGTTCACATCACTGCTCAACAATGATGCATGCTGCTGCAATTTGACCTCATCTTGTTGACCTATTTTTGGAGGCAACATGTTAGAATCCTGAAAAATATTATCACGATCATTAACAACCTCAATGAAATTATAATTTTAATTTGATGCATCTCTTTGAAAGGTCTCATTTACAACAACTTCATGCTTGAACATTAGCAAAGAAATTTTTTGACTAGCATTCACAATTCTCTTCATTTTTCCAGCATGCATAAGAGACAAATTCATATTTTTACTATGCACTCTAAAAATGTACTCAATCCCATTCTTGAACAAGTGATACTTATTGTCATGGTGATGAAAGATTTCTCTCCTATCATAAATACATGGGATACCCAAAACAATACCAAAAATATCAAGTGGAACAACATCAAGTTCAACTTCGTCAAGAAAGTTTGCAATGATTGCAAATATAAGTATGCACTTCCTCGTCACCTACAAATTTGCATTCTTACATATCCAACGTAAAGGGTAAGGTATTGGATGAGGAATGGTCTCTAAATTCAATTTCTTGACTAAGTCTTCAGAAATAAGATTTCCTTGTGAACCAATATCAAATAGTGTGTCAATCTTGGTATGATTTCAAATAACTCTAACATCAAAAAGCTCAATTCTTTTTTCATAATCTTGAGTACTATAGAGAAATTGAAGAACTAGTACTTGAAATGTCCTTACCTTTCAAACCCATTGCGGTGATCTTTGTTTCATCTCCGGAATTAGAACCTAAATCATGTGTTATTTTTGCAGTTGTCTTCTCCTTATCCTTGTTTTAAAGCTTGTTGGGTCTCATCTCTAGATGAAGTTTCCAGCAATTATCTTCATCATTACCATATTTGGAATAGTGATTGTATGTGTTTTTTTCTTTCTCCATCTTGATGGATGCATCCTTCTTACCTTTACACTTCAACTTACCCTTTCCTTGCTCTCCAGAATCAAAGATATCCTCACTTGTCTCCTTTGAAATATGTTTGTCTGTCTCTAGATGTGTGGCATGTACACAAACTTCATCTAAATTTGAAAGATTAGACATGAGAATAGTATGTCTTAGGTAACTATGAAAAATTCCAATGTACTTCAACAAAGTTTCTTGAGATGTCAAATCTACACCCAAAATTAGTGCTCTTCTCCTAAACTCTTGAGTATAGCTTTTAAGACTTTTTCCTTTACCTTGCCTAAACTTTTTCCAGGTCATTATAGCCTTTTTCTAATGGATAAAATTGTCTCCTTAAGGCAACAACAAAATAATTCCAAGAGGTTAAGACCTTACCATGTTTCTTCATGTCCTCTTGAGTTTTGGCTTCCCACAAAATAGAGTTGCACCTTCCAATCTTACTAAAGCAAGTTGAATCTTGGTGTCATCATCCTTGATTATTTGTATCCCACAATACACGTCAAGCAGTCACACCCAATTTTCTAATATTTCAACATATATCTCTCCATCATATATATTCAAATCAAACTTAATGTCAAGCTTAAAAAATGGAGTTTTACCATGACCTTTTGGAAAATGTGGAGGTGTTTATGAAGGGATTGTTGTGGAAGAATATGTTGGTGAATGTGGTGGTGAGGAGAATGGTGGTGTCAAAGGTGGTTTTTCACCATTCCCATTAACTTTTGGAGGCTTGTCTCCACCTCCTCCTTCTCCTTTTCAAGACTTATCTCCATTTCTAGAAATAGAGCTCTCACCTTGAATCCTCGTGCTTCTCTCCTGATATAGAAATTTCACCATTCTCATCATATCAAAGAATTATTTCCTGAAGTATTTTTCATCCTCTCACATATTTTCAGTCTCTCCTTCATGTGACATACTTTTTGAAGCTTCAACTGCAATTTTAGGTAGAATTTATGGTGGAGATAGTGCCAAAATTTCTCTCCTTGTCCTTGACCTAACTTGAGGACTTGCAACAACAAGATTTCCTTCTCCATTCTTGAGCTTCAACCTTGTAAGCATCACATACACTAGCAAAAAAATTAAACCCTCACAACACCAAGAAAACCTAAGCTCTGATACCAACCTGATCTGTACTTAAACATTTCTTGAGCTTTGTGAAATTTTGCAAACGATTCAATTAGGGCTTTAGGCCTCTTTTGTAAAATTATTAAACACATAAACATGAACTTTAAACTGGTTTTTTGAAAAAAAAACATAAGACGATATCACCATAACATTAAACACAGCGAAACAATTGATGAAGGAGTTCACTCCTCCTGGGCTACATCTATTGGTCCAAATTTCAATGGTTGGGCATCTTTCATTATGGTCAAAAAAGGAATTTTCATATAATTACAATGCTCAAATGGATATATTGATAGTTCCAATGGCTTCAGAGAACTAAAAACCCCCTATCCATCCTATTTTTTCTCCCAAAAAATATAAAAACTAAAGTTATGATCTCCATAAGTTTTCCTATAATTCGTCCTACAATTCTGCCCTACCTACAAACCGCCCTACAAATTCACCCCAAAAAGCACTAACATAGCAAAAATTTTGCAAACAGGCAGCGCAAATTATGGGACACTTAATTTTCCCTCTAACGACTAAGGCCAGATATTTAATTAATATTTACAAAGAGCGCCATATTCAAACTTAAATATACATTTCAAACAATATGTATTAAGAAACAATGGTGTGGCGTGCTGGTAAGGCTTTGGTTTTGGTGCTCGAAGGACGCAAGTTCAAGTTTGTTGGAGTGAATTTTACTTATACCCAAAATTTTAGTGGCCACTGAGGTTCCACGTGGAAGCCTCTAGCTGGGCCATGTGGAAGCCTCTGGTAGGGCCATGTGGTAGCCTCTGGTTGGTCCACATCATTACCCCACAAACCAATAAAAATATTCCCTGTCAACCCAATGAGAAAATTCCACTTTTCACATTGCAATTGGCTCATGCATCCTAGTCATTTTTCCAAATCATCAAGCCCTGTAAGCATTCCATGTCAGCAAAATTTCTTGTTGAATAGGTAGCCCTATACAAAACTTTTCTAAAATTCACGTGTTTGACAAATCGATCAGAACTCGTTTCTGGGAGCATACAGTGTGGGTTTTGTGTGAAACGAATTGTGCCAGGTTCAAAAAAATGATATCTACGAAATCACATAGGTTTTGTTCCATTCTGATAACTTTGAATTTTGACCATAAATTTGATCCACTAGATCAAAAAACCTCTCTCTGATATTTATGACCTTAACACTTTTACCAATATGTTGGAAAGGCGGAGAGGATAAACACAAAAATAACACAAATACTTTACACACAATAACACGAGTTTTTTCTCTTCTCTATTGATCACACAAACTTGACTGAGATGACTTGAATTATAATGAACCCCATGAAGGGTATTTAAACCTTTTCGATTAGCGACTTGCCTAATATAACTTGACATGCACACTCACTGAATTCATCTATCACTTAACTCTACTTGACTCAACCATCAATTGACTGACTCTATAGATATATCAAACTCTTCATGCAAGAGTAATTAGCTTATTTTAACAAGAATGTCTATATTTTATCTCAAAGAAAAAGCCTTCTAAAAGTATGAATGCTCATCAAAATTGAGAGAGAAAGTTCCATGTTTATCCCACTCGTGTCCCCATAATTCTTGTCATTCTTGTCCATTGCTACTTCGATAGATTAACGAACCCCAATACCCATTCAACTCCTCCTCCAAATCTAAAATCTGCAAATTTTCTCACAATATAGACAAAAATGACCATTATCATATAAGGTAAACATGACTTTATTTCATGAACCAACCAGTAGTACATAAGATAATAGATGTAATTAGTGGTGCCACTACCTTTGAGTAGTCGAATTCTTCGAAGGAACCAGAGAATTGTGGCCATTTACCAGTGTTATAATTGGGCCAGAGGCCATGAATGGAAAATTCGGAAGCATGCTTTCCCATGCGAGGGTAACAAAATCCTCTATGAGTATCGGAGGAGTATGAACCAGACCATCATATTTACAAACAACTAATTACAAATCAACATACATAAGAATAAAGCTGAGAATGAATTGTTATTCAGCAGTAAATACATGTTGAAAAAAGTAATAGAAATCAAAATATGTAGCAATGACCCAAATGGAACAACACCCAAAACTAATGATTACCAATGTTATCGAGCCTGTGGTCTTCAGGATACCTCATTGGATTTCCTACTAGTAACTTTGTTGGTTGTTTCTATGGCATTCTATATATCATATGAATCTGAACTTATATCATGAATGAATCAACAGTGTGGATGAAAAAGAAATGATAAAATTTATGTATCTAGCATGAATTTACACAAAGCTTATCATTCTCTCATTTAAAGGTTTGGTGTGGTATCCAATTGCAATTGGTTGTGAGTTAAGGTACACCTAACAAAGGGATTCAGAAGTTTTTTTTAACACAATTTAAATCATTTAAAAATTTAGTTGATAGTGGCCCCTTGTGTGTTATATTGTGTTGTCATAGACTTAAATTGCAGTACAATACATTACATGGTATGCTGTGTGTGGTGAGGATTTCGTTCAGTTTAATATGACTACGGCATCACTTCCGTGGGTTTAATGCTTTCCATATTCATAAACCAATACTTCATTCCCACAATGAGAAAAACATAACGTGACGCTTAGAAGGTTTAGCGAAGATCAGAAGCATCGTGATTCCATATACTCCACCATCAAAATGGAAAGTTACAATTAAAATGGCATACAAATCTATATAATTAGATTTGTTTTTCACTTGAACAAATCACGCCTGTGATTCCAGATACTCCACCATAGAAATGGAAAGCTATGATTAAAAATGTATACACATATTTTTCTTTCATTCTTGAATTAGTTCTGAGGTGTACACATAATTCTACTCATAATTGTACAGTGAAGCTTGCGGAGACCAAACCTAGCCACCTAACTATTGGACCACACCCCTTGGACTATGCACTAGATTCAATGTATGCTCGAATTTATTAATTAACCAGAAAATATATGTAATTTCCCAAATATTAAAGCCAAAAATCTCTTTATGTCTTAACTAGTATAAAGATGAAAATAAGCATTAATTGCTAAGTAAGAACAAATTCCCATGACCTCCAAAGTAAAAATGGACATTAGATTAATTCTTACAACCCTATGGAATGGAATAATAGACTTTGTCACATTTGTGATGTTAAGAGGGTTCCAAAATATTTTTCACTCTATAACTTTCTTGACCTTTTAGCTCAACAAAAAAATGTATAGAATAAAGTTTTAAAGAATTTCAAGTAATCTCTTATGGGATATATTGAATCTTATTGGTTGTTCTCTTCTTCATCGTCATATTATTTTTTATAATTTTTAAGAGAAAAATTTCTGAGAGAAACATTACTTATCTATTATTTTATCCTTGTAAATATATGCTATAAAACAACCCTTTTATCTGTAATTATGATGATGATGGATAACATCCACTTAGTATGGAACCTTAATAAAGGTAAAGAATTGCTTGGATTTGTTTATTTTTTTAAATGTGCTCTAAAATCATTGAAAAATAAACATTTCAAAACCACCATGTTTTAATGACTTAGAAGGTTAGGAATAAGGTAAGGGATTTCTTGGATTAGATATATGTAGGTTGTTCTAAGAAAATATTTTTGATCTTAAACCTTCTTAATATCATGGAAATGATAGATATTTATCCATAAATTATTGTGGATATTCCACTGGATATTCATCATGACATATTTACTAAAATATATTAGAAAATATTAAATCTACACCCTCAGCTTTTCGAATCATCGAAAGCTTCTGTAGCATTATAGAAATTCTTGATTTCTCCTCATCCTCCTTAGTTTGCAATGAGTAGGGTCACCTGTATTATCATTGTGAATAGTGGGTTGTGACTATTCCTCTTGGATCATATCTCTAAAACTCAGTTCCAATAATTTGAAGTGTTCTAATTCAATAAATTCTCGCAATGATTCTTGTTACACAGCAATTTGCCACCGTCCCTACAATCCCCATCCCACACATTGGAGGGCTCATTCCGTGACCTGTGGGCAGAGTTAAGACTTGAAAATACTTTCATTGCATCCCTCTGAAGATGAGCTTTAATTGCCCTGAAGACATCTCCCTGCAAAAAACCCTAAAAATAGCTCTTTTTCCATTGGCATGGTTTCACAGTTCAGCCCTCGCGCCAAGGGGGAAAATCCTCCAAAGAGGGTGTGCCAATTGGTGCTCTGTCATAGAGCCACACCCGCGCCAACCATATTAAGAGGTGTTTTTTAAAAATAAAAGGCGGAAGTTTCATCCTAACAAATTCCTGGACTGATTCCTATCTTGAGTTGGGAGGTTTGGCTACGGATTTCCATAGAGAGGAAGTGGTTTGCCACCTCTCATGGAAGCTTCCTTGATGATAGGGCCAATCCCATAATTATAGGGATCCCAACTCCCTTCCTCCTTCTATTAAAGCTTGCCCATTTCCATTGCAAGCTAGTTCCAGAATCTCCAAGTTCCCAAGAGCTTTTACATCCTTAAGCTGCAAGAGCCTTCTTGATTCCCTTAAGGCCAAATCCAAGCAAGGAGACTATTGCCAAGTATCCGGAGAGAGAGGCTTGTCCCATCCTTGACAGGCTTTATCGAGACATGTTCTGCTGACAACCCGCCAAAGGAGAATTCAGCGTCGAAGCTTTGGTTGTATTCTTCTTTTTGACTCATTAATATTAAGCGACTATTGGTTATGGTTCCACTCTTGTTCTTGATCATGTTCATGAGTTATGTCCTCTTCGACTGACATATAGTTGTATGTACTGGATTTTATGCTTGCATTTGTGTTGTTTCTTGCATGTGCAGGTGTCCGATCACGGAGATCGTGAGGATTGTGATCTGCCAGGGCGAAGGAACGGGAGCACTACTTCTTCTGCAAACGATAGCGTTGGATTCCAGGTAAGCCTTCCTCGCAAGTCGGTTTATTTACAATTAGGAACCTGCACTGTAGCGTGTTTGATTGTTTCTAGACCCGATCTGGGCTAGTAGGGATCGCCTCTGTCCACAGAGGGGATTTACCTCCTCAACAATTCTTTATGCAATACATGCCAACACATAAAGGTTATGTGGGAAATGGTGCTTTCTTCACCCATGTTAGCATATCGCTAATTCATGTGGTTGCTTGTAAGAAACCTCCTATAAAATAACCTTGTCTATGATAAATAACGAGAGTTAATGTGGAGGTTTACATGCTCCAAACACTTTGGTGTATGTGAAATCAGAGGGAGAGAATAAGCCAACTATCTCTTACAAAATTACCTTGGAGCGGTCTAACATCAAAGGGGAGTCGCAATAGAATAAGATGTGGTATAGTGGTGAAATGAATCCTTAGGCTATTCTTGGGTATGATTCTCTATGTTGATTTTTGCATAACTCTTTGTAATAAATGTAGATGTTGATTAGTTGAATATCTAGGGAGAAAATACACTTCCATCACAATACTTCAAATTTACACTTAGCACATACCCAATCCAGTAAATATGATACCATGTAAAATGTAGATTCCTTTCCTTCTCCTCGATTTTGGGCGTCTTTTATCCTAGTCTAGATAAATGTTGCTAGGATCTCAACCCAGTTGAATATGGATCCCTCGTGGGAACATATGTACATCAACAACACCCAACTCTCTTTGAAGAGTTATGTGTTTTCTTTACCATAGATTCTACAACACATGGATAAAATGAGTTGATAGGATTTCCTTAGTAGCTTCATTTTATAGACTCCTTTAGCCTTATTCCTAAAATTACTCGAATCCTTCCAACTACTCTTAAGAATATCTTTAGTACTCATGCTAAATTTTTGATACCAACCTTTTGTGAGAGCCACTTGATATTTGGGTAGTTTATAATACTCTGTGATGCAAGGGTATCGTAATGCAACAATATCTTGGCCAAATTTATCCCTAATATTAATGTCCCTACTGTCAATACACTCAATAAATCATTTGATAGTCTCTCCTCAAGGAAATAATGTTTTATGTGATGTTACCTTGTGTAGCCATCATCATTTAATATTTTGACATACACTGGCATTTTCTTCTTCAGTAGGGATTTCCTTTCGGGAAAACAATAATATATTTCTAACCAAGTGATTGAAATAGATTTTTCAATGAGACATGCCATGTCAGTATATTTGGGAACTGAAGCAATAAGACATTCCTTTGATCCTTCTTCTGCAATCTCTTCCCTAGGTCTCTTTTTTAGGGGAGCCATGTTCTATTATGACAATAATATGCTAAAACATTGTAGATCCACTGAACCTAACATATCAAAAATATTCATCATAATGACTAGGTTAGAAAACACATGAAGGAACTATGTGTGCAACACAATGAAATAGTGTAGTATGTGTGAGTGAGTTGTGATGTGGCGCAAGGAAAGTATTCAGGCTAAACAGAGGTTATGCAATGTGATATATGGATGTATTCCGCCAAGGTTATAATGGTGCATCACATACTTTTATCGCAGAAAACGAAATGGAAATGTGTCGTAGAGCATAGCTAGAGGTTAGACTGTGAAAGAGATATGTGATGCAATAAGGAGAATAGGATATAATATGATTATGTGTCATAACACAAGTTCTTATTGCAATTTGAGCGGGTAAACTGTGTTGTTGCACAAGGTGAAGATTTAGACTATAAAGTGAACGTGTGACGTGACAAAGGAAATTGTAGCATGGCATGTGGAAAATGACTAGTGTAGTGTGCACAAGGGAAAAGTTCCATGACACATCATATATCAACAGTTCATAGAAATAAATTGTGCTGCACTAACTAGGTGAAATGAAATGGTAGGGGCACAAATTGGCTAAGTGTTAGGAGGGTTTGAAGTTTATATTCATATATATATATGGAAATGTGGAAATTTGAGGAAGACTAACAATCGTGCAAAAAAAAAAGGTAGCGCAAATATACTAAAAAAAAATATGATTGTAATTCGAGGACACAGAACTTACCTAGCACGTGGTGCAACCATTACATACTTAGTGGCACAACGCAACTATGATGACAAGGAAGCACTAGTAGATCACATGGTGCTGAGTCAAAGAGCTATGCAATAAGCTAAATGGTGAAAATGAAAGGGGATGGGGGTGGTTCTATAACATTTATGCATGTGTTAGTGCCTTAAATTCACAATCAATGCACTATCACAAGGGGAGTTGTGACAAGAGATCACACTAATATAATGTGTTGAAATAAATGGTAAAGGTGTGATGCACTAGACCACCAAATTGTGGTACACTAGATTGTGAGAGCGTGATGCAACATGTAGCTTTTTATATGATAAGTTAAAACTTTCCTTACATTTTTGTCCTAAGGTGTGAAGAAAGGTTTGAAGAGTTTTACCATATAGATGCTTATGATTTGAATGAGAGGTGACTCGCTCTTGTAAAAAAAAATTGGATTTGTTATAGTTGCTACAACATGGTGTGAATATAAACCTTATAGAAGTTGTAATAACATCCCTTTGTAGAGAAGGCACTTATAACGTAGCCCAAGAAACTTCTCTAAAATCTCATCCCTTTGATAACAAGATTGGACTAGAAGGGAAAAAGAAAGAGACATGGGAAGCATATATACGTCATCCATATGGTAAAAATATTAAAATGAGGCATAATAGATAGCACTAAAAGGTAAAAGTAAAGGGACATCGGAAGCATATATTGAAAAAATAAAATAAAATCATGTTTGAATTAAAAAAATAAAAGATAAACTAATCTAGTAATTCGATGATGATCAAAAGTATTAATCATTTTACCATTACCATAAAGACATTGATCTTTTTTAAACAAAAAAATGAATGGAATTTATTGTCACGTTATACGTCGAAACACATGGGTATTTATGTAAAGCATTACGGCGACATTATTCAATTGCTAATATTTCGTCCACGATAGCTAATAGTTTACATTACCCCTCAAACTCTAATTTATGTGCTACTAACACTCCTCTCATAATGAATATTCTCGTCATCAAATTAACCATTAAACTATTCAAAATTTAAAATAAAATAAAAAAATTATATACAAAGTGTAAAGCGAAATATTTAAATTTCCTGTAGGGTTACACTAATAAAAATGTTAGCTAACAATTATATCATTAATTTGAATATGTTGGCTAACATTTATAAACTTTGAAAATTTTTAACATTAATTTTGTATTATAAGGAGTTTTATAAGAGTTTTGTGCAAAAAGCTTTCACTGTGTCTAGAGCTTTAATTATGCGGAGTGATTATGCCAAGAGTTTTATGAAGATAATTTTTTTTGTTTTCATTATGTTAAATTTTCCCAGCACTTCTCACAACCTTAAATCAATTAATTAATAATAATAACAAAGAAAAAAAAAATTATGTTACACTTAGATTATTACCCTTCATTTTATATAATATCTAACAAAATATTTACTATTTTATCACATATGTATCTTTGTGTAACATTCTAATTTCAAAAATCTTACAACATATTTTTACTTGTAACTTTGTCATTATTAGGTAAAGAAATTAGTGACACACGGGAATATGTTTTTAGAATCTAACATAAACCATAGTAACACTCAAAATTCAAGAATCTTATAACATATTTTTACTTGCAACTTTGCCATTATTAAGTAAATAAATTAGTGACGCACGGGAATATGTTTTTATCTTTTCACAAATCTGATAGGTTACAATGTACTCATAAGGTAACTGTGAAAATGCTTATTTTCCGATTTTTTTTGGGTTATAGATTTTTATATATATATATAATTATTAATTTAATGATATATGTGTAAATTTTGTTATATATAATTATTAATTTAATAATAGATATGTATTGTAAAGCGATATTCATTATAAGTTAAATTGAAAGTATTATATTAAAGTAAAAGTAAAAGAATGAAGAGTTAAATTTGATATTTTGAATATGGAATAAGAAAAAATATATATTTTTAATATTATAATTACTTTTATTATTTTATATATATGTGAAGTTTGTGAATATAATAATTTTGGAGAGTTATAGAAAAAATAGAACAAATCCATAAATTTTATAAGTTATAATCTTAAAATTAACTAAAATACAACTTATATTATTTTTCTCAAAAAAGTAATTCATTCTCATTAAAATCACAACTAAAATACCTAATGTACATAAGAACAAGTTAAATAATAACATGGAAACCAAAAGTCACCACTAAGGGTGTTTATATGAGGGGTCGCCCTCCTTAGTCCAAGATGAGAGTCGTAGATTTAAATGAAGAGAGTTGCCCTCCAAATGGAAATCTACATTGACACTTGTACATCATACTCGAGAAGCCATGAAAACATGCATGTGGAAGCTTGCATAGCAATTGAAACCAATCGTGTGGAACTCAAGAGAAGGAAAATATGTCTAGATGTCAACTTGCAAGGGAATTTTAAAGGCTATTATGGAAATATATGGAGGACAGTTTCAATATTATGACACAATATGGATCGCTAATGATTTATGCATCCGCTACATGAATTCATTCCACCATCCATGGGTCGCCAAGAGCTTTTACAGAGTGTTTTTTTCCTAGAAAACATACTTATAGATGCTTTGATGTATGCATGACTTGCAGTATTTATTGGTTGGAAATTCCTCCAATGGGGAAACTTCACCCAATCACAATTCGTGGTATTCTTAGCCATCATAAATTTTTTCTATTTATCATTTCAATTAATTTCAATTTGGGATTGTGCTTCAAAGTCAAGTTTCATGATCACAGTATTGAACTCAAAACTCAGGATTTTTGAATTTTGGTTTTATATCCCATTTCTGGGACTATTAATTATAGGGGGTTGTTTATTTTGGCCCAATGACTTTTCATCCTTTCTCTAGTTTTATTTTCATCTACCTTTTTGATATCAATCATTTTATCTTTGTGGACTTCTAGAAGTCTAGCTTAATTTAGTTGAGTTGAGTTTGTTTGAGTCAAATCCTTAATATTAGTGTTGAGTGTGTGTTAAAAATGGTTTTTATTTCAAAATGGGCTCTCGAGATGTTGACAGGAAAATTATGAAATATATTGCTTAAAATAGAATTGAGGGTCTAGCAGTTAGTTGGAGATCATATTAGTTCGAATCTAGAACAATATTCTTGTGTATTTTAATGTGAAAATTGTATTCGAAAGCGTGTGATAGATGGAATAAAGAAGCATAGAGATCATCTCTTTGTATTCTGTTGAAATGTCAATCTAGTTTGAACTTAGTGAAATAAAGCATGTGAAAGGAAAGGGAATCATTGATCTAATGTTAAATGGAGAGCATCATTGTTGTTAAATCTTTTCTTCTGAATTATTAAGCTAGCTAATGAATCTTGACCAGATCAATTTCATTATAAATCTAATTGCTATTGTATGAGTAAAATTGCTCCAATTTTGGTTTTCCAAGGCATTAGAAGGATCTTTGTATGTTGGAGTTCGTTTATGAATTTAACTCTTGTCTTGATCTGTTAACAAATAAGTGAACCCTAAATTAGTGTTCCAACAACGTTAGGATCATCCAATTATCAATGCAAAAAAAAAATTACTAGAATAATTTGCAATTGTTTGATCTCCTACTTTAATGGTGAATATTTGTAGTTGAATGGCCACTAAAATTTTAGTGTTGTTCATATTTTTTTTTCAAGTCTTCTGCTACTTGGAGATTTTCCAGATGGGAGATCATCTATTGATATTTCTGCATTTGTTTTTATCAGAGATCGATACCTCTCTGCCAAGTTTGGAAATTTGTTATTTTAAGAAGAGCATTGTTAATTTGGTTTAAGGATTGCTGTGTTAAGCATGGATATAGGTTAGTATCTTTGCTACTTTTATTAAACCGTCATAATTCCACTAGATCTCTGCATCACTCTGTCACCTCCCTTCTCTGTCTTTTCCCAAGCTAGCCTTGTTTCACATATTTGAGTTTACTACTCTATTTAACTGGTTCTCTAAGCCTTCTCCTAACCTTTTCTCAATTTTCCTACCCAATCTCTATGGAGTCCTACTCCCCTCCTTGTCACACCATATTTTCCTCCTACACCTCCCCAACCTAAGGTCTAGCTCAATGTCTAGGCATCGACTCTCTGCTCTTTAGTGAAGTGGAAGAAGAGGGTGACCGAGTTTTTACCTTGCATCTGAGCATAGTCCATATTTTTTCCATCATACCCTAGCCCTAGAAAAAACACAAGAAACAATGGAGAGCTACAAGGATATCATCCCTACAGAAGTTTAAAAATTCATCTTTGATGTAGAGGAGTAGGTCAGGAAATCAAGATGTTCCATTCTAGATATATAAGTTGACCAGGACACCATGGATTGGATTCCTGGTGTGTGGAATTCCATCAGAGCCTGAACCACCTACTATATGTAGACAAATAATCTAAACTAGAATATCAAGACTCTCATGGATATAGTCCTAATTGACAGAGTTGATGCCCAACAAGAATTTATCATCTATATGGAAAAATTGATGGATGAAATTGACAAGCTGAATAGGAAAGTCACATCCCTTTCCAAGAACATTATGAATCTTGAATTTTCCACATCTCATAATGATAGTGAGCCACAACCATCGATTTAGGTGAATTCTCCTGTAGAATGAAGTTCAAGCAAGCTACTCACTTGAAGTAGAATTTCTTTAATGCCAATTCATTAGCATGTTTATTAGTTTAGAATTTAATTTTTTTGCTAGCAGTTTCTTTTTTATAGACTATCAACTAGAAAATAGAATTAGTAATCTTAAAACTTTTATCTTATGTTGGTGGTCTAGTTTCTCAAGCGGCACATTGGCAGGAGGTGATATATGTTTGTATCAATATTTTTATGGTAATATAAACGTTCTAACTTCACAAACAAAAAACATGGAAAACAAAATGGTTCCTAAATTTACTTCGAAGTCCTTCAAACACACCTTTACTCAAATAGGGATAGCATAAGGATGCCTAGTCTTTTTTTTTTGTAAATTTCGTAGTGCCTTTCTATTTTCAATTTTTTAAAGAGCAAGTTTATATACATATTCTATCATATACAGTAGCCTCAACCTACCTGGAGGAAACCAGGTCTGTTGGACACCATAGAGAGTTAAAAGCTAACTAAAACCGAGATTGTTTTTTCCTTCTACTTAGTGCTTTTACCACTTTACTATGTCCATAACATTTGCAATTGAAACAGAAACTATAAATATTATCCACCAAAAACATGAAAAAACTATATACTAAGAAGATTATCCATCGGAAGAATCCACGAGTGTTGGATCCTTTGCAGAGGACCCCGGCATTTCCACTTGATGCATGCTTTGAAGTTGACACTCAATCTTCCCAATTTGAGCCGTTGTTTGGATCTGTGCCTTGGCCATGTCACGAATGTCCTGTTTTATCTGTTGAAGTTCAAAAAGCACTGATGAATTTCCTTCCCTTTCTTGCATGCTTGACATTGCCTTTGCTAGTACACATTTCAATTTCCAATAAGTCTTAACTGATTGCTGAAACAAAGATACTCAACCTCTTGTATTTCCTAGGTCAGAGGTAAAATCCATTTTAGCCTCCTGCTCTTTGAGGTCATCATCTTCATCATCACTTTGTCGCTCCCAACCCTGAATAATATTTCGAATATGAACTGGATTTCCTCAATCATATAGGTCAGCAATTTTTTCTAGAATTTTCTTATTACTCTTTCTGCCTTTTTTTCTTGGTCTTGATGTCTTATTTTTTTGTTGTTTCTTGCCTCTACCCGTGTCTTTTTGTTTACCTGTTTGTCCTTTTTCCATTATGGCCTGAGAGAGAAGGTCTCCTGTAGAACTGAATAGGAACTCTGTATAGAGAGAGGAATCAATAACATGAACCTTATAAACGTTGATGAGTGCCGCAGGAATCACCAGTATCAAAATGAGCAGGGTTTTCTTGCCAGAATCGAAATTAGTACAGAGAAAAAATTTTCTGGACCCGTTCCTGACAGTAATCCACAATTGAATTAACAAAAACAAGGACTGAAAAGAAAGACTATTCCGCCCACAAGAATTGTTTGGCAACCATTTACAGACAAGGACCCGATTGCAAACCTTGCCCCAACTACAAATATTAACCCATTGGTACTGTGACAGAAGCAGAGAATGAAGTAAAATCTGACTATTTACGCATTCATTCTTACACAACCCATTCCATACATTGACCCGCAGGTATTTAATTGAAAACAGGGTTTGACGACAAACACAGTACTGCATATGGCTAGACCTACCATTACCATTCCAAGCCGACCAACTATTCAAAGAATACATGCTAGTCTTGACTAAACCATTGGGGATTAAACTATGAGAACATTTTGCAAATATGGATAATATTGAAAACATCATTACATTGAAATTTAAGGAGAAAATCCAGTGTAATAAAGAGATAAAGAGTTAGACAAAAAGAGAAAATTAAAATATTAGGAGGTGATATTAATATAAAAAATCAAAAATATGTTTCTATTTTGACTAATGTAAAGACCAAAATAAAAGTCACTAAAATAAAAAAATATTTCTCATAAACTTAGTAGTGAAATATGGAGTTTCTCAATTTCCAAAAGTAGTGGGATGAAAGAGTATGTCACATTTTTAACATTAAGAGGGTTGAAAATGAAAAGAACTTTCTCTTAAAATGCCATACCTATATATTCCACTTCGAAATAAAATAATTAAAATGTTATACGTATTTTTAATTTGGAAATAAAGTTATAAATAAATCCAAATAATAAATCATATTGATCATTTATGGTCGATGGTTTTAAAATCTCTTATCTCCTCAAAGTTTGATAAACTAAATTAATCTTAATAAGCATTAATCATCATTATTTTCATCATCATATAAATTAAATATCTATAATATCTTATTTCTTAAATATACATTGAAATTGATAATATCTTTTTAGATATAGATATTAACGGAAGTCTAGAATCCCTTATCTTCTTTTAAAGTTTGATAAACTAAATGAATCTTAATAAACATTAATTATCATTATTTTTACCATCATATATATATATATATATATAAACAAAATAAACCCTTATTGTTAAAACATTAACAACCTGGTTAAAATTCAATTCTCTTAATAATCTTAATATCTTAAAAAATTATATAATTAAAAATATATATGAATTATGTCTAAATCCAAAAAATTTAAGTTACATTATAGTCATAATAAATTAAAAATAATAAAATAAATTACGTCTAAATCCAGTATTTTCTCTCTGAAAAGATTATCCAAAGTGTCTCGAACATTTTGCTGAAGTGCGTTGAATATATCTATCGTAACGTAATTCATAGAGTGGCAAATAGTTTTCAAACACTTTTAAATAAATAAATCGTAACTTTCTTGCAAACTTGGTTTTCCCATATTTAAACAATGAAATGTAATGTTGCGTCTCTACAAACGTGACACCATCGGGGTGTTTCATAATAGAAAGGGTAAATACGGGCAAATTGAATCGTGCAAAACATGCACTGCAATTCAAGAAGCCACCGAACGTACACAACGTCAAGCTGTAATCGGAAATTTTATTCATAAAAATGAACGAAATAATGCTGTTCGTCCACATGATCTACAGCGCGTCTATTCCGTCTGCGTAACCGCCGCGGTCCTCCTGTTCGTCCCCAAAAGGTGGAAAGACAACCATGGATGGGCAATTGCTGTGCGGATAAATGGGGCATTCAATTACAGTGGAAGCATCAGATTTATCAACACACATATACACCTGAAATACTTGATGCTTTCCCTCATCGCTTGTGTTGCAATCCACTCCTGGGAGCTGCCCAGTGCTTTGCTTAATGGCCTTCTTTATATCCCTCAAACTGTATTCCCTTCCATCTGGTTTAATACCTGAAAGCAAACTACCAATTAACATTACACATATATATTTTGTAAGAAGGAACTAATCTCACAGTGACCTTATGATATAATGTGATCACCTGCTGCTTTAAGAGCCCCAAGAATGTCTATATTTTGTCTCAAGGAAAGAGCCTTCTCAAAGTATGAATGCTCATCAAGATTGAGGGAGCAAGTGCCATGTTTTTCCCATTCGTGTCCCCAAAATTTGTGCCCATCGCTGCTTGGACAGCTTAACGACCCCCAATACCTGTTCAGCTCCTCGTCTAGATCTGAAATCTGCAAAAAAAATTCCAATATATATAAAATGGTTATTATTTTTAGCTCAGCAGCACTATATTTTCATTATGTTAATGATGTCCAAAATAAGTGAACATAAAGATAACCATTATCATATAAACAAACATTAAAATTTATTAAATAAACACTAGAATTAATAGTACCTTTGAATAATCAAATTCTCTAGATGAACCACAGAACTGCGGCCATTTACCGGTATTGTAGTTTGGCCAGAGGCCATGAATGGAAAATTCAGAAGCGGGCTTCCCCGAACGAGGGTAACAGCATCCTCTACGAGTATCGCAGTATGAACCAGGCCACTATATTTACAAGCAACTAATTACCATCAACACACACAAGAATAAAGAATAACGCTGAAAATGAATTAGAGATTCAGTAATCACGTAATGAAAAATAAATACCTGTTGAACGAAATAATAGAAATCAAAAGATCTGGCAATGGCACCAATGGAACAGCACTCAAAAATGATGAGCACCAACATTATCCAACGTCCATTGAAACTGAAACTACGACTAATCCCCATTATCAAGAATTTTCTGCAATGAACTTTGCTCCTTGTTACGATGGCCGGCTTGAATCAACTTATATCATGAATGAATGAATGAATCGAGTGATGAAAACTATGGCGTGAGCCGAATGCATTTATACACAACTTGTCATGCTTTTCGTTTATGTGTTTGTGTGGAATTCAATTTCAGTTTGTGGTGAATTGAGGTACGCCAAGCGAACAGATTGACAAGTTTCGTTTACGCACACTTTACTTCATACACACAAAGATTGTTGCAGTTGCTGTTGTGTTTGGCATATTCTTTGTGGTGAGGATTTCGTTTAATTTAACATGACTCCCGCGTCATGAGTGGCGTGGTTCTGATGCTTTCCATCCGCATCCATACTTCTTCGCTTGCGTAAACAAAACTCACATCGCAGAAAAAATATATATAACAAAAAATATATAACGTGACGTTTAGACGTGATCGTGAGCAGTGTGTTTCCTATACTCCAAAGCTGAAATAAACGGGTGTCTAACTATCGGTCGTCATTGATGAGAATAACGTTCTTCCCATGGTTATAATTGTTGAAGAAGTTGAATCTTAGCAAATTTCTTGCTGTTTCAGTATTTCTTGTTGTTTCAGGACCTAGATAGGGACGTATTTCGAAAATGTACGTGAATTACCATACATTAATTTTTAAATTAAAATTTGTGTGGAATATAGAAAATGTTCTTTCATTGTTGTAAAAATAGAAAATTTAAGTGCAACTCTATATCGACTGATAATACATTATATTCCAGAAATCAATCCTATTCATCTCATTAAATTTCATCTCCAAGTATCATGAAGATCTAAAGCCCATACGCCAACATTCGACCGTGATGGCTACTATATTTGTCATTGCACACATCCATCTAGTTATTATTAATACAATATAACGTAATTATATGGTTAGTTAACTTGATATTTGGTTACATGTATTTAATTAGTTATATTATTATTATTATTATTTAATTTTAAGGCCACAGCTAAGCTAAATACCAAGTTGGTGTACGAGATTTTTTGTTTGTGGGGTAAGGGAAATCACTGTTAAGTCTAAAAGGTGTACATGTTCTTCTAAGTCTACCAAAGCACCTGTAACCTCGTAAAAAGAAACATATAATTAATATAATGTAATTAAATGGATATATGGTTATAACTTTTAATAATATGGATTTTTTTTTTTTTAAATATTAATATTTATAGTAATATATACCAACTAAAAATTGAGATTTATTTTCAAAGTACTTTTGCTATTAGACAACAATCAGCAAAGATGTCGTGGATCAAAAAAAGACAAAGTTGTCATCTCTACAAACATGCCAAGCTGTCAAAGTTGAGGAGTAGAGCCACTTGATGAAGTTAAGATTTGAGAGGTTAGCCCAAATGCAAAAATAGAGAGTTGGTTTGTAACTTCTTCATGTGAGTATGTCATCACTTAGAATAAAAAGGGAGCATAGGTAATCTCTAGAGTATTTATTTAGTAAAAAAGTGTTGTTGTCTCCAGTGTTGTTTATTCAAAATTTATTTTTCTAGTCAATGGTGGAGTGATTTGTTTGTAGAGCTTATTTAAATTTTTGAAGATAAAATTTGTTTGTAGAGCTTATTTAAATTTTTGAAGATAAAAAATATTATATTTTTATTTGGTGTAAGTTTGTCTATTTGTTTTATTTGTTTTTTCTATTGGAAGTTTGTGATTTTTTTTTTTTTTAATGTGAAGTTACATTTTATATGTATAAATGGATTTAAGTTATCAAAATTTTGCTTTAATTCTAATTTTTTTTATAGGAAAAACTATCCAATGTAATCGATAAAAATAATGACCTTGTTGAAGGATCAAGATGTTTGGGATTATTTATCCCATGGATATCAACAACCAGCAAATGAAGTAGTCTAAGAAGCCCTAACGAATACTCAAATAAATTAGTTAAGTGAACATAGAATGTGTTATCTATGATAAGAACTATGTTTGTTTAGGTTGGTATTAGGTAAGTTAGGTTGGGTCATTTGGATGAAAATAAAGTCATGGAGTTCATTAATTTTCAAAAATTTGTACATCGTTTAAGCGGTTTTAATAGTCATTAGTCATGCAATAAAGGTCATGTCAAGGTAAACTCGAAAAAATCTAATTGCATGGGTAATAAAGGGTCATTTTGTGACACTTGGAATTTTTGGTTTGAATTCTGCAGCGTAGTCAGTCTAAAATAGTTTGATTTCACTATGGAAGTGCCTAATAGTTCCATAGCAAAATTTCCCTCTTGAGTACTGGAAATGCTACGAAATCTGTTTTTTCTGCTAACGATGGGAAAGGTTGTGTCTTGTCATGATTTCATTGGTCAGGGAACACTTGGTCACATGGCCCCATTATGTTATTTTTCATCATATTTCATTTTCCCACACATTTCCTCTTTCCTAATTTAGTTTGATTCCAAATTCGAAAAGCAACACCTCACCTTCATCCGTATAATTTTTTTGAACACTTTTGCTAGCATTCTAGAGTCTTGAAGTATGTCCTGTAGTTGTCTTAGGTTAAGTACTACCTGTGTCAAGGAATTTTCTTCCTGTCTCAAAAGAATTCTACAGGTGTCAAATAAGGAGTTGATCAGTGTTGCATTTGAAAGTATGGCTTCACATAAAAATCCAAACAAGGGTGGCACTGTGGTCAGATATGAGCCCATGGATATGAGGCTAATTGCAGAAGACCCTAGATTCTCACAAGATTTTTTCAATGTAGGTTGCATGCCTTTCTGCCAGAAAATGCAAGGGTATCATGCACAGGTGTCTAAATATTTTGCTATAAATTTCATTGGTACAGGTTCGAAGGTGGGCGTCCTCAATTTCGCTATGTCTCCTGACACAATTGCACAACCAACCAAGATCCCAAGGTCTCGAGAGGAGTGGTTTAAAGCAATAAGGTTCAACCTACAAAACTCTAATGATTTTTTAAAGGGGGAACACACAAGCATAGACATGATCTCAGGCCTCTTCGGGACTTTCCTCAAGGAAAATTATTCAAAATTGCTGATGGTGATTCAGAAATACTTCACTTGTGAAGGTATATTTCACATGATCTATCAATACCACTTCATATTTTTGCTTCATTTCACATTTAAACAACCATTGGATTTACCATTTTTTCTATTTAGGAGTTTAGGAAAGCAGTGACACTTCTATTTTTCACCATGGTTTGATAATATTGTTAGTTATGGAGGATTTTAAAAAGTTAAACATGGATTGGTCCACTTTTCTGTGCTTGAGTGGGTGTGCGGTTGATGTTCTCACTCCTAGAAAGACACATATATCAAAGGCAAATACTCCAAAGAAAGATAAATACTCTAGGGCTGAAACAAATTTTGAACATGAGGTGGAAGTGCAGATAGAGGTGCAGCCCATGGTGGAGCCAATGGAGGTATAAATTGAGCAATTGAAGGAGACGATGGTGCCTAGACAAACATCTACCAGCAATAAATTCAAAACTGACATAAGAACCCACAGAAGGATCACTGGAAGTGAGACAAAAGGGAAAGGAAAGTTAAAAGATATATTGCAAGCAATTGAGATTGAGGAATCTCCTGTTGTGAAGCATGTAGATGTTAAGGGAGAAAAAACCAAGAAAAAGAGTCTTAAAGCTAAGAAACTAGAGTTTTCCAAAGAAGACTTTGGTTTTATTTTTAAACCTAGGAAGCCACTCCCTAGTTCAGAGTTATCAAAGGGAGAAATATATGAGAAGTTTCATAAGGAGCCAAAAAAGGAGAAACATCCAGCAAGGGAAGATATGATTGAGTTATCTCCAATAGAGGTAGAGGTGATCGAGGGAAGAAAGGGTAAGGAAAAAGTTGAAGAAAAATTTGAACTAGAGCTCTTAAAAGAGAAGCTTAAGGAAGCTAGAGAAGATATTTTGGAAACTAAGATGGAGTTAGCAGAATTCAAATAGGAGAGGCAAGAGTTGACAGACTTTAAAAAAAAGTTAGAAAATAGATATATTTTTATGATGAGGTTGCAGAGGGGTCAATGAAGATGCTTAAGAGGACATTGCCTTTGCACAGAATGATGAAACATCTCTTCAGGAGGAACATGTGGTTTTAATCAGAAATAAGGAAGTTTTGAATTCAAGTCATAGAATTGGAAATACAAATTTAGATGTTGCAAGAAGAGTTGAAGAAAAAAGGTTTAAAGATGATTGTGATGGAGGATGACCTTGCTGCTCCATGAAAGATGGTAAATCACACATTTTTGGCTACTTTTTGTCTTAAGATATCCTATCAGTCATATACATGGTTGCAAATATGTTTTTGGAGTTAGGAAGAAAAATTGAAAAATTTGGTGAAATTAGGCAAGTTCGTAGCGAGCTCTAGGCTTGAGGCTGAGTTTTCGCTATGAACTCACTTTAGAATTCTTTTGAAGAAAAAATTCCCAAAAAATAGCATATTAGGGGTAACTGGAGGCATGTGTTTACCTAATTAAACCCAATGAAGATCCTCCCATAGGAAAAAAGAGTCAAAATATTTTTAGAAGGTGATGTTATAAAGATGCTACGAAAATTACGCTACTAAATTGCCTAAATACTCAGTTTTTCCAGCGTTCTAAATTTTTGGTATTTTTAAGGCATTCAATGCACTTCAAGAAGGAGATGAGTCATTGAAAGGGATTATGAAGTTTCATTGGGACATTTTTTGATGAATAAAACTCAACAATACACTTCACAAGATTGACATGGCTGATAGCACATCACTTTTGCCACCTAACCAATGGACATCTCATCACAAAATTCGATATATCAGGACCTAAAATCCAGTATGAAAGTTTTACACCTAAACATGGTTGTTTGGTTTGATAGCCATCATTATCATGGGTTATTAAAAGTTTTTGTCGATGTAGTTAATAGTGATAGAGTCCTTTTTTACTACAAACTCCCTCAAACCGAATATCTTTTTTTTTCTCAATGTAATGGAATCCTTTTTGGATTAGATCTCTAGATCAGGTTCGAGAGTCTAGCCCAGGTGGTAGACCTATGTAAAATGGATTTAACTCTATAAATATAGTGGTTTTAGAATGAGAGGGGGTTGATGGATGTAAATGACTAGGCTACAATGTAATTTTCTTTCACCTAGTTAATACACAATTGCAGAAGTGTTTGTTCATACATGAGATTCATATTGAGCTTTTATGTGTTTGTGTCCTTTTATATTTTAAATATTGATTTAGCTTGCTTATGCATGATTACTTAGAATTCATAAAATAGTATGCTCCAACTCTCGTTATGTGTTATGTTGGCTGTCAGAGTTATCGTAAAATTTTATGTGCCTCAGTTTCCATGAATGATACTCATTTGTAATTGAATTTCCATGTTGACAACATGCCCAATGGTAGCCCCCACTCATCTTCCACCTTCAAAAATCATCTAAAAACATATAAGAGTTATCCATCTTCATGATAAGCTTGTTTATTGAATATCTTACCTTTTTCTTGAGAGAGCCCTCTCTGGTTGGAAGGGCTAACTTCCAACCCCAAGTGGTTTAAAACAGTTACATCAAATCGATTGTTGAACAACCCAATTAGTCCCAGTTTAGTGATAATAGAATGAAGGGAGGTATTTCATCTCATCTAAAATGCAGTATATGAAATTATATTCCCCAAGGTTTGTCTTGTAAAGTTATCTAAAGTGGCCTCAGATATCTTGGAGAGTGCCTATGAAGGCACGATTAAAGTAAATATAGTGAAATTGTAAACTTTGAGAATAGATTTTGAAAGTATAACCAAGAGTAGCTATCTACGTAAATTAATTGAAGATGTAAGTTGAATATTTGTCTAATCAAAAGGTATTCGAAAGGTTATCATAACCCTTTCCAAAAAGTTTGATTTGGTAGTTGTGGAAATTGAAGAATCAAAAGATCTAATTCAACGATCTATAAATGAATTGATTGGGTCTCCTATCTCCCACAAATATAGAATCAACAAAAATGGCAATTCCTCACTTGAAAATGCATTCAAAGCTCAAGTTTATATTTCCAGAGGCAAAGGAAAAATAGACAGGAACTAGAAAGATAATGAGGAAGAGTTCGAAAAGAAAAGGGGCAATGAAAAAAACTCACAGAGGTGTGATCAAACTAATATCAGATGTTATTATTACAATAATCTAGTTCATCATGCTTGAGAATGTAGGAAGAGGAATATTGATCTATAAAGACAAAATGCCAGTTATTCATACATCTCTAAGAACAATGAAGAATTTGTGTTCCTTACCTATCTTGTTGCCCATGAAACCTCAAATGATGTATGGTTTTTAGATAGTGGATGTAGTAATCACATGACTATAAATACATCTTTGATTTTGAATTTGGGTGAATCAATGAAAGCATAAGTTAAATTAACCATAAATTATATTATTAAAGTTAAGGGTAAGGGAGTGATCAATATTGTAACCAAAAAATTCCAACAAAAGAATATACCTTACAAAAACTCATGACTAGTTATACATTGTAGTAGAATGGTGTAGCAGAGAGGGAAAAAAAAACTACCACGAAGATGGCCAAGAGTATGTTGAAATGGAAGAGCTTCCCACATGATTTTTAAGTAGAAGTAGTATTTTATATATATATATATATTGAATAGGTCACCCACAATATGGGTAAAAAATAGTGCCACAAGAAGCATGTCTGGTAAGAATTTTTATGTAGTACACGTTGGAGTTTTTGGTTGCATAGCTTATTCCCATGTACCTAAATAACTGAAATTGTTTGGAAAGATCAAGAATGTAATTTCAGTGGATACAATGAATAGTCCAAGGCGTGAAAACTATACAATCCAGTGACCAAGAAACTAATTATAAACAAAGATGTAGAATTTAAAGAAGAAGAGGCATCAGATAGAAGTAATCACAAGTCCATAACCATTGCAATAGGTATTCTTCATATTAAAGAGCCAATAGAAGAAGAACAACTTGAACAAAAAGGTTCACAAGTACAATCACAAGGGAGCACCCCATCAAGGACTCTAAGAAATTCAACTTGAGGAGAACCATCAATTTTCTATGTACCTAGTCCTCAATCTAGAAAGAATTATAAGTTAATTTCTAAAAAGATGAGAAATTTGCAAGAATGGTCATGCTGTCATTCTAATTATGCATTATTCATGTGTCAACCCACATTTTTTTATGAATCATTCAAATATGAAAAATGGGTTAAGGAAATGGATGAGGAAATGGATTCCATCAAGAGAAATGAAACATGGGATCTAGTTGACTTACCTAAATACAAATAATATATTGAAGTGAAATGTGTTTATAAAACCAAAATAATGAAAAAAGGTGTAGTATATATAACATAATATTATTGGAAAAGGGGTTTTCACAACAAATCGAGATTGACTTTGAATAAAAATTTGCATCTATTACTAGGTTGGACACATTACATGTAGTTTTAGCATCGGTTTCCAAAAAAAAATGAAAAGTGTATCAAAATGATGTGAAATATACATTTTTAAATGTAATTATACAAGAAGAAGATAATGTGAAACAACCATGAGGTTATGAGATAAAAGGACATCAAGAAAAAATATACAGGTTGAAGAAATCTCTTTTTGGACTTAAACAAGCTCCAAGATCTTGGTAGAGCAAGATAGGTTCAAACATTATCAATGAAGGTTGCAACAAAAGCTGTGGTGAACCTAAACTTTATACACAAGTAAATCAACTTTTCCAAATTTTAATTGTTTTTTTATATGTCAGTGATATGATTTATACGAGATATTTGTAAGTAAATGAATTTAAATATGCAATGAAAAAGGAGTCTGAGATGATTGATTTAGGATTGATGAAGTTATTTTTTGGCATAAAGGTAAATCAATCAAAACATGGAATTTTTATATGTCAAACAAAATAGGCATCCGATTTGTTAAAAAAAAATAGAATGAAAGATTGTAAAATAGCACCCACATAGATAACATTCAAGAGGCTTGTTGACAGTCACATGTATGTTGGTCATGTGTTATATTATTTGCATGACTATCCCCAGAAGCTATAAAAATGTGCAATGCTTAGCAGGGGGTAACATCCCCCCATTCAATGGTTCAAAGGGGGGCTTTAGCCCCCTTGCACAGGGTTTCAGAGAAAGTGCCCCCAAAACTAAAATAAATAAAATAATGGGAAATTTTTTGTGTCATTTTTTAGCAATTTTTGTCACACATTTTTTGTTAAAAGTGATTTTGTGGTGCATGGTAGTTTTTCCCATGGTTTTGTAGTTTTATTTAAGGAACTATGGTTTTATTATAATCCATGATAAATGAATTGGAAGTTCATAAATGTCCTGGGATATATATTGTATTATAATATTGTACAAAATAACATACATTGAAAAAAATCTTGTTTTTTTTCCTAGTGTGGGTTTCCATGATAAAATATGTGTGTTAATGTGTGCGTTTTCTATTGCATATTTATTGTTTTACTTAAAATCTATTTACAAAAATTAATTTTACAGGGTTAAGACCTGCATTTGGTATCAAAGTAGTTTTAGCTTCATGTGAATGTTGTTGTGGCTAAGGCGTTTGGTTCGGGCATGTGGTAGACCTTGTTATAGTGGAAGATACATGAAAACGATTCTTGTCATGAAAATAAAATGAAGAAAAATTCAAAGATAGATAAATTCAATGGCATAGTTTTGAGCCATGGAAGCTCAAAATAGAATATTTGTTGGTAGACAAAGGTCAGTGGATCATTGTAGATACAGGTGATACACCAATAAGGATGTCAACTGAAGACTAGAACAAGTTGGATCGAAAGGAAAAGAGAATAGTACAATTGAGTCTCTCAGATTCAGTATTACTAAATGTTTCATGGGAAACTACAACAAAGGATTTGTGGGAAAAGTTAGGGGATTTTTATCATTCTAATTCCTTGGTGAACAAATTGTTCCTACTGAATAAGTTATATAACCTGAGGATGAATGATGGAGACTCAGTGATAGAGCATCATAACACCTTAAATATTGTGTTAATTTAGCTATTAATTGTTGATATTAAGATTTCAAATGCAAATAAGTGCATCAATTTGTTATTTTCTCTACCAAACTCATGGGATAGTCTAGATGTTTCCATAGGTAGTAATGCAACTAATTTAAAGTTTGATTAAATAGTCTCATCCTTATTATTGGAGAATATGAGATGGAAAAACGTGGAAATCTAGAAAATAGATGCCTTTCCTGTAAGAGGACACTCCCAGAATATAAATAAATAAATAAATAATTCCTTGAGTGAGAGATGTAAATCTCCAAGAATATATAAATCTCCAAGAAATTTCGTAAAGATTTATTGGAGATGTGAAAAAGAAGGTCATTATAAGAAACATTGTAGATATAAACTTACTAAGAAAGGGGAGGGATCTGAAGATGCTCCTTTTGCAGAAATAAAAACCTCCTCAATTGAAGGAGGCGATGTGCCCTTGGCTTCTTCAAGTACATATGTAAATCATAAGGCATGATTGGTTGACTTAAGCACATCCTTTCACATGAATCCTCAAAATGATTGGTTTTACAAATATGAAATATTCTATGGTGGTGATGTTTTCTTATGAGATGACTCAACAACTTGAAACATAGGACGAGAAAAATTCAAGTTGATGCTCATGGGTGGTGTGGTACCTTGGGAGAAAATCTCAGGTTGTATTGAGATCAATGCCCAATACATTTTCTATAACTTTAAAATGAAAAAATTTGTTTCCCTTCATTTTGAAACCCCAGAATGTGATATTTAAAACCCTTTAATATTTATAAAAGAACAAAGCTTCTCACAATGCCTTCAAATGGTGAATACAAATGAACAAAAAGAGAAGAAAGAGATGATAGTGGAAAGTCTCAGATAATAGGTTGTATTACACAGAATATGTTATCTTTAACTTTAGAAGAAAAACGACTAACAAGAAATGAAATATAGAATAGAGGAGTGCTTCATTAAGGATTTTAACTCTAACTCACAAAAATGTAATATTAGAGACCAACAGATTCATTACTCAATTCTGAAAGAAGGAAATTAACAGAAGATGTTAGAAGAAAAATTAATAGTACCCAAAAATTTAGGGAAATTCTTTTGAAAAACTTTATTCATCATCAAAAATATCAAGTACAAAATTGGTGGTGCTTCCGAGGTCCAAAATCTGGAACCATCATTCTTCTTATGAAAAGTCTTATATACAAAATTTCAAAATGGACAGTTATAAAACTATCAACTTCCTAAACTACTTTGATCCGATTATTACATTTGAAATGAAAATTACATGTCTCTTGAGGAAATAAAAATAAAATAAAACATCACACATAAAAAACTATGTCATTTGGCAGCCTGAGACTTTGGAATGGAGGTAGTTTCTACTTTTGCTTCCTTTGATTGTGGAGACATCCAATCTTTGCACTTCCTCCATAAGTCTACATTTGTACTGGGGAAGTTAGCAATCTTCACGTGCGCCATCCTGAAATCATTAATTATGGAATACACAGGATTTTCAGAAAACAATGTCTTCATCATCCACAATAGTTGGAAGTATTTATGTAGGTAGTTGACAATGGTGGCTCCTTTCAGAATTGCAGTCTTCTCATGAGTAGACCCGATTTTACTCTTTTCTTCCACCGTAGTGTTTCATATGTTTTCCAGGGGATAAAATTTCCTTTTTGGTACCAAAAATATGGTAAACCAACCCTGTTTCTTTTATCAAACATAATATTAAACTTTGAAATTGCTTTACTACATTCAACTTCATCTCTACTACTTTCCTGTATGAATTTTTCACAATCATCTTGTTTAGCTCCAAAAAAAAATTAGTCGTGTCTTAAATTCAAAATTATTTGAGCTCTTGTGTAGATTTAGAATTTATGAAATCAATTATCTTTTTAGCACATAGGGCTATGTTTTGTTAATTTTTCTTGTTAGCCACAATAATCCCTTCCAAGTCTCTAACAATGTTTTTAACCTCTCCAATAATAACAATTAACTCCCACACATTTTTTACAATATCAATGATATCATTCCATATTATCTCCATGGCGTGTGTAAGGGGAATATTCCTTTTTCTTTTTCCTTCAACTCTTTAATCTCTTGGCAAGCAGTTTGATAATCTCTCATGTATTTTGCAACCTTATCTTTGGTCATCAATACTTCTTTTTTTGTGCCTTTAATCAACTTCAATGCACTATCCAATTCTCTTTCACTCTTTTTCAAATCAATTTCTTCCATATTCAACTTAGCCATGACCTGAGTTAACTTAGTAGCAGGATCTTCAGAGTCAAATGCTACTACGATGGTATAGACATGGGAATCAATTTTCTTCCACAACATAACATTCATTTCCTTTAGCTTGGAAAATTCTCCATTCCTCTGTAAAAGGTCCTGCAGTAGTTGTTCCTTTTCAGTTTCTACATGGGGAACCTCTACAACCATTGGGTGTTCACCAGTGGGAAGTTTAATATTTTTCTTCAAAACCTGAATCTCAGCTTCAACGCCCTGCAACATATTTTGAACTATTGTCCTATTCTCAGGATCAACCTCAAATTTTATGATGATTTTATTTAGTTCTTAATTTAGTGTAGTTAAATCTCTTGAATTTTATTTCTCCAATTTCAATTTTTTACCACATTTCCCAACATATTCTCAGCTTTAACAGCAACTGAGGAAGAGGAAGATTTATTTAAATCATTGACAATCAACTGGCCAGTTTACATATGAAGATTAATTTTATCTAGAAGAAGAATTTTCTTTGTGTGAATTATTAAAATTAACAGTCTTGATACCAACTGAAGATGCTACAGTCATAGATTGTAGAAATTATACAATAAATATGTATATCATGGATTCAATCTAATCTAACAATGTACTAAAGCTAGATATTGAATCACTTCTACAAATAAATTGTGGAATTTAAAACACAACCGCCAATCACATGAAGCAAAGAAGAATCAATCAAACCACAACACAAATAATTTCCTAGGGAAAGATTGCTGCTCAAAACCCCACTATCTTCTATTGTATATTCAGCATGGATACCTAAAACAATTACAATACAACTCTTCTCACAAGAGCCTCATGTACTTAGCTAATTGTCTCACACTGTCCTAGACAAAACTAACCAATTCTTAGCCTCTAAACATCATGCCTTGCTTGTGCAATTAATGTGGAATGAAATCCCTATTATTTAGGAATTTTGGACTTCCTTGACTGCACAAGGATCATGGGAAATCCAATGTGTGTTTGGTTGCATGGGTGCAACCCAATAATCCTACAACTGATAGTTAACATCCCTTTCACCTACATCTCAACTGGGTATCCCCTAGAACTGACATGCATGCAGCCAATAATCGTAAATCATCAGTTGCATGTGATATCATTGATTGTGAATTAAATAATATTTAATTCACTTGATCTCTCATTGATGCAACAACTAGTTACAACTAGCGCAACTGACTTTAACTCACTTAACTAAGTTAACTGATTACTCCATGCATTAACTAATGCAACAATTGCACTTCGAACTCTGTTAGAACTAGAATTACTCTGCATGGCTCACCAAGTACCCTCAACTCAAAATTCATGAGCTAACTAAGTTTATCACACTCATTTAACTATTACAAGTGATTATGATATAAGATTACATTTTATTATCCATCTTAATTAAGGGAAAATTAAAATAGACATTGCACCAAATTTATCCCAGACCAGTGTAGGTGTTGTTAAGACCTCCTGATCCCACACTAGTGTAGGTGTTGCCTGGACCTCTTGGTCCCACACTAGTGTAGGTGCTGCAATTTCATGTTGGACTTCAACATAGATGAAGGATGAGAAAAATATATCCTTAGTTGATATTTCTCCAAATCCATTATTGATAATAATATAGTTTTATCAAGAGAGATTTGAGCCTTTGATTGAGATTTTATACTTTCCCTTATATTCCTATTCTTCTCTTCAATCTATGAAAATGCATGTTTAATCATTAGAATATATTCATGATGTGTATCCTCTGGAACAGGGATGAGGGAGTACATGACGTTTCCCCCAACTACAAAGAATACCTTGGTACTTTTGATGAGCTAGTCTCATCAGCTGTTTTTTTCCTCTTAGCTTATTCCTCTTTATCATATCTAGATCAATTATTTCTTCTCTTCCCCTCTTAAGAATATTTTCAGTGGGATGTAGAGTTTCAACCTCCATCTGCCCAAATATAGAAGTCTTCCCTCCATTTTCTAATTTCTCCACTTCAAGTCTAGATTCATAAATAAAAGGAGCATATCCATTCTCCAACCTTCTATTTGAAATTATATGACATGGGTCATAAACCCATTTTTCTCCTAACAATAAATTCATGCCCTCTAAAATTTTACGGGCCTCTTCAGCTACTTGCCTAGACAATAAATGGACCCACGATCCTAGGAAAATTGAACAAATGATCCTTTTTCACTGGAAAAAAATGAATTTGATCTACATTTAGGGTTTTCCTTATGAATTCCAAAGCGAACATCCTCATTGGAACAAAGGTAAGTAGTGTAAAAGGCTCAACATAAGCTCCATATAACCTTATTTCTACATGATCTTCAAAGTAAAACCAATATCCAAACTTCATATATTTTCTCAATTATAGGAATGATTGATCTTTAGGCAACATACATGGTGCAGGTGAACCATTTAGAATTGAATATGCAACTAGGAGAAAATAGGAAGAAAAATAAAAAAGGCCTTAATTCCCAAAATCCCTCTTTACTACATCTTTCCAGAAAACAACTGACAATTTGTTTTTATTTAGGTCCATGACATTCAACCCCAACTACATGAAACTTTCAACATGATTGTACATGAAAAAATAAGTAACAAGAGAAGGAAACCTAAAGCAACTAGTCAGCGATAGATTCATAAATTGAGTGTTAATAGCATCCTACCAATAAGCAGGTATGTCAAGGACCACTCCAAGCTTCATCATGAGGTCAAACATTCCCAAAACTTATTTATCCACCATTATAGCATCTTCTTTTCCCATAATTTTAGCTAGAATTTGAAGAACCAGTTTCACGTCTTCAGCAAAGCATTCTAAAGAGAATTGACTTGAACCAAGAGAAAATTTTTCTTTATCAGGCATCAGATAAAATAAAATTTGGGCATATGCAGGTCCAGGAAAGTCTTGAAATTATGTGGATAGAGACTCATCAGAAAAACTAAAATATGAACTTGCAAGAGGATAAAAGAGGGATTATTGAATTAAAATAGTAGAAACATGAAAAATGTTTTCTCCCAACTGTTTCATTATAAAAAAATTCTGGGGGTACATTTTCACGATTAGCCAATGAATAAACTTTAGGAATAGATAGGTTTGATGAACAAAGGCTGTCAAAACTCCCGACTTGACTAAGGCAGAATAAACTAGAAAATTGGACTGGTTTAACATGACTTGCTGATAGAATTGGAGGTGGTTAACAATACAAATGGTATCGTCAATATTGTGTTCACTATCAATGAGAGGAATATGCGTAGATGACTTGGCTAATACATTTTTCTTCGACATTTTATCAATTTCAAGTACAATTGGAGTATACATACCTGGTGCTGACAAAAATGGTGATTGGATGCCTGTGAATTCTTTGAAAACTTTGACAGCTCGAAAAAAAAGGACGAGGGAAAAATAAATGGGGAAGGGATTTTATAGAGAAAGGGAAAAAATGGGGGGAGACTACACGTGGTAAAATAAATGAATGACAAGACGAGTAAAATGACAGGTAGGATATGGTGTGGCGTAAAAGTATGATGAAGCGGGCTTGTTTGTTGATGTCACTGGCTCACCTGCTGATGTCACTGCAGGGGGGCTCCACTATACGGGAGGGCCTTCATGGTTGTGCCCCCATAGTAAATTAGTCAACATTATTGTAGAGGTACCTCTCGTGGTAACAGGCATGTTGTTTGTGATGTCAGGTTTGCAACATCGTGCACGTCTCATCTTTGCAATAATCCTGATCCGATAACATGCGCACTCGTTAACTATTCTTTGGTCGTAGTATGGTCCACCTCCACTGCATTTATATATTGAAATATTCATAATTCAACAACAGTGCTTATATTCCCCCTTTTTTATATGCATATTTGATTTTTCCATTTTTCTCCTTTAAAAAAAAAAGGAAATCGAAACCTTTATAACATACCAAAAGTTAAAATAGGTGGAAGGATTAGAAAAATCCCTGGTGTTCTTGACATCCCATGATTAGCCATAAATTTTATTTTTGTAAGAAATATGAGTGATTTCGGTGTAAAAATAATGTTTGAAAATGATACATACAAGATGGTTTTAGTAGTAATGGTATTTCTCAATGGATTTCAGATTGGAACTTTGTATAAGCTATTGGGAAGCCCTATTAGTGATGGGTGAAATAGTTCCATTTTTCTTGAGAGTGGAGAAGAAGAAGGAAAAACTCATGTAGCTTCTAGAAAAAATACTAAGCTGTGGCATCAAATACTGGGACATATCAAAGAGGAGGGCCTTCAAGTACTACACAATAATGGTATCTTAAAAGATATGTCTAAATTCTCCTTGGATTTTGATTTATGTGAAAATTGTTTATATGGATAGTAGAATTTGGTAATATTCTCCTCTGGATATACAAGGTTCTCCTTTTTTTCTACAAGGTCAAAGGTAATATTGCATTTTGTGTAAGGAGGCGATGTCAATTCCATCACTGGGTAAATATGTGTAGTATGTCTCATTGATAGATGACTTCTTGAAGAATACATGGGTTTATTTCCTTAGTAATAAATCCAACATCTTTGAGAAGTTCAAATATTTTAAGGCTCCTATGGAAAATCATAGAAAGAATAAAATTAAGGCATTAAGGACAAATAATGGTGGAGAATTTTGTGGGAATAAATTCCAAGAATTGTGCAAGAGGTGCAATATATCAAGGTAGAATACTGCTCCATAAACATATTGGTAGAAAGGAGTTGCAAAAAGGATGAAGAGGATGTTGATGGAGAAATAAATGAGCATGCTTAGTGGTGTAAAGTTATGATATGAATTATAGGAAAAGGCAGTGGACACTACATTTTATCTAGTAAATATTTCACCCTCATCAGCATGGGATGACAAGACTCCACGTGAAGTATGGACTGATAAGAAACCTTCTTTTAATCATCTTTGGATATTTAACTATGATGCATATTTACATATTCCAAAGGAGAATAGGAGTAAGCTAGATAAGAAAGGTGGAAATTGTATCTTTATTGGATATAAAGATGGTCTAAAACATTATAAGATTTAGAAACAAAAACCTTAGAAGGTTTTGTATAGTAAAGGTGTGGTATTTAGAGAAGCCAAATATGATATCAAACAAGAAGTCCTACCAAGGGAGAAAGAACCAAAAAAATAGATTTTGAATTAAAGGATGATGAATTAGACTCCATGGAAGAATAGGAATTAGAAGAATAAGAACCAAAGACTCCAACACTGGGGAGATTGGTTCAAGAAAGAAGGCAACGAAAAAGGTATACACACCTTATGTATGTTAAATTTTTATTTATTTATTAGTTATGATTATCCTAAAAATGTTAAATAGGTAGGGGATTCAGAGGATGGAAAACCTTCAAAAAAGGACATGATTGAATAAATTGTATCCTTGAACAAAAATTAAGCTTGGGATCTAGTGAAGTTTCTAGCTGTAAGAAATATAATTAGTAGCAAATGGGGATTTAAAACGAAGTTGAATGCAGAAGCCAGAGTGGAGAAATAAAGCTCGATTAGTAGAAAATGGTTATTCACAGGTAAATGTAAAGGTTCCTATTCAGGTAGGTATAGATTTATCTATAGATCAGTGTTCCAGGACACGGGAAGAGGAAAAGGACATGTCCATTGTTTCACATGCCAATGCGGTTGGAAGCTTGTTGTATGAAATATTCTATACTAGACCAGACATTGCACATGCAATGGGAATATTAAGTAGGTAAATTTCAAAACCAGGGAAGGAGCATTGGACAATAGTAAAGATGGTTTTCCCTAATGTGGCACTAATGTCTATGGATTTCCCTACCAATAATACCAGGATTGGATAGAGTGTTGGACATAAATGACTTTTGTTGGTGAAAATTTGGATGGAGATCTAGATTATAGAAGATCCACAAGTGGGTATGTATTTAACATATTCGAAAAAATTAGTTGGATGAGATAAACATAATTTGTAGTGCACTCTCAACTACAAAAGCTAAATACATGGTACCCACTCATGTAGAAAAGGAATAAGTATGGCTACAAAGATTGCGTTCAAGTATTGGGTTGGTAGAAAGTTATAAGGATAAATTGTGATAGTCATAGTGCAATATTCCTAGCAAATAACATAGCTTATCATTGAAAGACAAAGCATATTGATGTCAAATATCACTTCATGAGATATATGATTGAAGACATGAAGGTGTTGTTAGAAAAAGTGGACACTTTAAAGAATGTTCAAAATCAATTAACAAAATATGTGAGCATTGAGAATTTCCATTAGTGTAGAGAAGTAATGTGCATTACTGTCTTAGGTTGTTAATCGTGTATTCTTGTGCTCACCTAAGTGCAAAAGAAAACAACATGTGGGAGAATATTGGATATGTGTTATATTTTTTTCATGACTAACCCCATGTGTTGTAAAAATGCACGATGCACAATAGGGGGTAGTAGTCCCCCTTTTTCGAGGGTTTAACAAGGGGGGTGGAATCCCCCCTATGTGGGGGTTTTAGGGTGGCACCCCAGGAAGAAAAAAAGGGTTGTTTTTTCGCATCATTTTTCAATAGTTTTCCGCACACTATTTTTTCTAAAAGTGATTTGGTGGTGCATGGTGGTTTTTCCAATGGTTTTGTAGTTTCAGTAAAGGAACTATGGTTGTATTCCAATACAAGGTAAATGAATAGGTGGTTCATGAATGACATGGGATATATTTTATTGTAATACTTTACAGGAGAACATGTATTGAAAATAATCTTATTGGTGTTCCCTATTTGGGTTCACAGGATAAAATATCTATGTTAATGTTTCTATTTTCCATTACATCTATTTGTTTCAATTTAGATTTGTTTGCAGAAACTAATTGTATAGGGCCAAAACCTACAATGTATCTCAAAACTATGTGACTATATCTTATTTATGTAGTTAGTTTGATTTCTAGTTTTATGGACACTCCTAAAGGATGCATTGGAAAGTTGGAAAAAGGATTTTGGGATGCATTATGGGAACAACATGATATGGAAATTTATATTCAAGGATAGATAATGATATTTTGTTTGGATATAGAGACAATGACTTTGTAGGTAGTATATATGATAGGAAGAGAACTTAAGGATATGTTTTCCATTATGGTTTAGGGGTAATTCACAAGCATCCAGGAAGTATTCCATTGTGACACTCTCAATAGAAAAGGAAAAGTATTTATCATCAACAAAAACAACCTATCAAGTAGTGTGGTTATGTATAGTTATTGATGATCTTCAACAAAGAGAATAAGAAGCAACTCCAATTTACTGTGACAATGACTCAGCCATAGCACTATCCAAAAATCGTGTTTTTTACCAGAAAAGAAAGCATATATATATATATATATATATATATATATATATCTATATATATATATATATATATATATATACAAATTATCATTTTATTGGAGAGCTTGTAAAGAAGGGTGATAGTTACTTAGAATAATGTAAATCACAAGACAATTTGCTAACATATTCACAAAGCCATTGGAAATAGATGTTCTTGAATTTCACAGAATAATTGAGGAATGACAAATGTTGAAGTATTCAACATATTTAATTAATGGGGGGTGTTAGAATAATTTTATTACACTTCTAGTGAACGTGCTATTTAGTTGCAATCTTCACTTTTGGGTAGTTATATAGTTAATGGATAGTTAGATCATTGTAACTATATTTTTATGAATGACTGTTAAGCATCAATTTCACAATTCTTTTCATAAATGTGCATGTTTGTGTGGTTGTAACAACAATAATGATTCCTTTTTATTTTTTTAACAAGTTCATCAAGTGAGGGGTAGACAAATATGGGTTTGGTACTTTTTTGGAACTAGATAAGATATTGACATTCCCATGCATTGTCATGAGGAAAAAATTGTAAGTAGGAGGAAGTCAATATTAGTATGTACTTCTGTGAGGGACTTTAATTATAGTCTCGTAGTCAAATTGATTGGGTTTATATTATTTTAATTCAATTAGTAACTCTAATGAGTTTTTGTGGAATTTTGTTTTTTTTTTTTGAAAAACAAATATAATTTTATTTTTATAAAATCAAAAATATTCAACCTTCCTTTGGTTAAATAAGGGATGTTGAATTTTATGTTTATTTAATTTATTCTAATATATATATATATTATTATATATATATATATATATATATATATATATATATATATATATATATATATATATATATATATATATATATATATATATATATATTAAAATATCCAATTTTCCATTGGTTAAATAAGGGATGATTTGACATTATTTTATCGAGTATGTCTTTTGTTTTTATCAAATTTTCAGAATTTAAAATTCATTTTTAAGAAAAAAAATTATTATTGGGTATTTTGGGAGGCATTAACACTGTGATGGGTTGGGGTATCCTCCTAAAATGAATTCATATTGCAGTCAATGCTCTGTAGTGAGTAGTCTATCATCACTGCCTACACTCCTCGCCACCTACAACCTCACCACCAGTACTACACTCCTCACCACCTATTGCCTCATTGCATTACCACCACCTAGCCACCTCCATGCCTTCTCTCACTTTTTAAGCAAAGAAAAAGGAATAGAACACATTTGACTATTGCTACAACCATAAAAAATAAGAATAACA